>JAODJW010000135.1:11543307-11554358 GCA_026777045.1 Hyperopisus bebe | reverse complement strand
CCACCCTGCCCTAACCATAACCATAAGTAACCAAGCAAAATACAAGAGTTTTTGCATTTTTAGTTTTTTCATAGCAGTCATCGATTTTTATAAAATAGAGTTTTACCTTATTGGGACCAGGAAACCAGTCCCCATATGAGAAAAAACAGATATTTATCACGTTATGGGGACATTGTGTCCCCATCAGGATAGGTATACCCGCTCACACACACACTATGACCAATTTTTGAGATGCCACTTCATCTAAACCACAAAGTACATATTTGAAAAAACAGACACATTTAAAAAGTAAGCACATTTCAGCTTTGTTTCAGTTACACATTCCCACAGTAAAGTGGTCTATTCATTAAATGATTACAGTGACTATTTTCTTACATACAATAAAATGACTCAGAGTGACATTACTTTCCTTCTTGAAAACGGCGTAACTCTCAATTGCGACACAGTGCATTTAGACTCCTTGAATATAGATTCTAAATGGTAACGGGCCGAGTCGGGTCATAGGTAATGTTTGCTTATGCATACATACATACAAAAAGCGGTATGATAAGATTTCCATTGTAGCCATTTCCGAGACAATCTTATCTGCAATTTGCATTAAATAACGGCAGAAGCACCGAAGGCTTTTTCGTACATGCCAACCAGGGACTCTGGCTGCTAAAGCAATATGAAAAAACAACACTGTTTGCTCCAGGCACAATGACAGAAAGAACCACGTGACCCGGGGATGGAAGGGGGGAAAGGGACATTATTTGGGGACGGTAGAGCAGATGACATCAGGAAAGTAACACTGGGAGACTAAGTATAATAGTGGTTAAGACCATAAAACTCTACCCTGAAAGTGCCGAGTTTACCTGAATTACCTCTTGCAAAATATACCCGTGAATGACGCGTAAATGGGAAAATCTTCTTAGCAGTCTTCTAAAAAATAAAATAATGTAACACGAGTTACTTATTGTTAATCTATTTTGATGCTGACCTCACTGACATTTAGATCTAAAAAGATATATTAGGCTGTTTCTGTAGGATACATTACTGTTAATAGTTTGCGGACATTATATTTCTTGACACGTACAGAGTTGTGGGTATATGTGCTGGAACCACGCTATACTGTTATTAGTGTACAAGGATTTGCCTTTTGTAGTTGGTTTTATGAAATATGTAAACTCATAAGCGTCAATAACAGCCCCCCCCCCCCCCCCCCCCAGATGAAAGCAGCCAATCAGTCACTTAGGACAAATACATCAATCATATTGGGATCTCGTTTAGCTTTTATAATTTATGCTGGCATGTAGAGACACTTAAGCATTCTTTTCCTGCCATGTTATCTTGCCTGGAGTCACAGTTAATCCCTTCGGTGCATCGTGGCTAATTGCTGTGAATGAATGATTGGGCAGAGTGACCGGTGATTCAAAACATTACACCCCTCACGCGGGATCATCTTAATTCTTAGTGGCAGCAACGGGAACCTGCAGTGAATACTAACAACCGCTAAACAAAATATCTTGCTATATGCACATTTCAGTAATCGCCGTGAACCGGGACACGTTTACGGAAATTACAAACAGAACCATCGTGGGAGAAACATTAAGAAGAAAAATGGGACTGTTGTGTTAAGCATTTTCACAACCGATAAGCTGTAAATTCAGCAAGTAACTGTTTCTTAAAGGGCAACACAAATAAAACATAGTGAATTTCTTACAAACTGTTGCCTCCCAAAGTTTAATTAGAGTGAACAAAAACAAACACATTTAAGGTTGCGCGAGGTGTCTTAAGACATATGAGCCTTAGTTTATCCTGCCAGCTCTGGGCGTCGGTGTTTAGATAGACCTGGCACTCACAGCTAGCCCATAAGTGACATTCATCATTCCTGGCTGGCAGACAGATTTAATTGCGTCGCTGGAAATGCTACAATATTTGGGATAAAATATTTTATTCGGGATAAAAATATTTGTTTTCTGACTCAATTTCAGTGTCCACGCATTCCATTCAAAGCTCTCTTTTTAAAAACGGATCCTTCAAATGACATCATGTGAGCATTTACGTGTCCTAATCTGAACCTTGACTAGTATAATGTGGATCTGGATGAGGTTAGGCGTTTATGTACGGTGTATTGTTTTGAGTAATGATCTAACCATTCACCTATCCATTCACTCATCCATCCATCCACCCATGCATCTGCTTTCAGATGCATTCAGATTTTAATACTCAGGTAGTGAGTCTGGAGGATAATTCAGGTACCAGAGGGCGCAAGGTAAGCTCTCCCAAACACAGAGTACATGCAAACTCCACAAACACACAGCTGGGGATGGGAAAATGAGCCCACTATACCACCATCCCATTCAATTTCATCTTCAAATGGATAATCATACACCTTTCCATTTACATACAACCATCATGCTCTCGTTATCACAGGATGATTACTATATCTTCCTGGTGTAATCTAGCCTATAGCAAGTGCTTCATACCAGCATAGCCTCATGGTTAGAATTAACCGCTGTTTTACGACAAATATGACGTTCAGTCGATAATTTGTGTGAACGACAAAAAAGTAAAAGAGTATGTTTGAAACAAAATTTTTATAAGCAATAGACTGGACTCCGATTACATTTCTGACATTTTCTGCTCACAGGTGGATTTTGTGGTAGGAGTGCATTTACAGGTGAACCTGCTTACCTCTGTCTCAGAGCTACTCAGAGCAATCAGCCCCCTCCATAGAAAATAAATATTTCTCTGCAGATACTGAACGCAATACACGACCCTTTAGCGTCCTCAAAGTTCACGCCATACGACGGCTTTCTATGTGATTTTTAAGCGCTTGTGACCCCTAGAGGTTAACTGGGGCATTGCAGAATGTTTCGTATCGACAGGAAAATACAGTTAAGTCAAGGAATTTTAATGAAGACAATATAGCTACACGAAAAGAAAAAAAAAGGTGATCACCAAATGAAGTAATTTAATATTATTTGGAATCAAATGGAACAATTACGGAACAGGGACGTAATCGAGCATCAGAATTCTGTTTTCAGATCCGTTTTAGAATTTGAAGTAATTGTGATAGGCCTAATAAATGTCAAAACATAAGCTGGAAGTGCGAAAATATTCGTAAAGAGGAGGAATAGGTGGACACAGGACAAGAAGGGTTCCCTAAATGGTTTGCTCCAGGGGAGGAGATTGTGATGCATAGGAAGTGACGAACGGATTCAAGAATCAATTCTAAATGTTGTAAACCTTAACTATGCCTATCAGTTTGTCCATTTTAACAAAAACATGTGGGATAACATTGTGAAAAGAGATCCACCCCAAGCCTTACTGGAAGAGGAACGGATGTTTTCCTCTCATCTGTACTCATGCTTAATTATACAATTACCATATCTGAGTAGATTTCATCAGCAAGCCCAGCAGGAAATAATAAACCGCACACTTACGCTTTCCTCAGTAGGAAAGATTCTCCCCCGTAATTAATAACCATATTTCTTTCTATTTATTGCTTTTTATTTTATATCAGTGCACAAAAATGCATAACAAATCGTGCGTGTAATATTTTAAAGGATTAAACAAAAACAAAACTTTTGTTGAAACAACGTTTCAACGTGCATGCCCGACCTAGATATATTAAAAAACGCCTTTTCCCCTTTAACTTTGACTTATTTCGGCTACTGTACGGCGTAAGAATGCCTCGTCAGTCTTGAAAGAGACTTTCACTCATTCATTAAAAACACTGGATTTTTTCCCACTTGAAAGTTTATTTATTTTAAATTATGTTACGTAACAGGACAGTTACTCAAGATAAAAGCAATACAAGTGTTAAAGATGATAACAATAAGGTAGGTAGTTATGCGTAATGATTGCTGACTTGCTGTTTGTGTGTTCCTGCTGTGTCTGCCTGGTATTATCTAGTATGCTAACCGCCTATATATATAATATATCCTACTTTTGCAGGTGGCTGGAAAGATGACAGTTAACTACATTTAGCAATCACGATACTTTATTCGTATAACGAAGTTAATTTCACAATGAGTTTACCTGGGATTACCTACTGTACAGTAATTGCTCTGTATTTTATTTGAATTTAAAGGCGGAAGAATCAAACGTAAGCGCTGGTCCTGCGACAAAAAAGGGATTCTGTGCCAAAGTTACAGACGTGGGAAAAGTTGTTCTTCTTATAATCTTCATTCCTCCCTTTTTGAATTATGCCTCTTTGCAGCGAGAGGGAGCGTTGCTTGTTCCTGAAGGTAAATGTCACTGCGGAGTTTTATGTTCCCTTTTATTATCGACATTATGCGCTATATCCTTGTTTTATATCCGTGCAGCTGGGTAGCGATGTTGTCATCATTAGATTGAATCACACATGAAAGTAGGTAAACTGAAAATAGCTTCACAGTTCCCCCTTTGCTGATTGAACGGATACTATACGAAACTAATCTCTCTCTCTAATGAAGTCACTGTTGACGACGTGGGATAGAACCCATGAAACTGCAAAGTGCTCATGCATTTCATCAGAGGTTGCTATTTGCCTGATTCTTCTGCAGGGGCCCAATCAGTGGATATTGGATTAGGTCAGAAGGTCCACCTCTTGTGCAAAGGACAAGGGGAGCCAGTTGGTAAAGTATAGACTCTGTTTTATTTCACAGATGCGTAAAAACGCCACTGAGAGCACTGCGGTAGACAAACTCATGTTATTCTGTTGCATATTAAATGTCAGACGAGATGAAGACCAGAATCCCTTGGGGTTGATGGGTTGTATGCCTTAACAGATTTCACATCCTGAGTCTGCGTTAGATGTGTCGTTCACTCTAGACTTGTTTCATGCCTATGGTGTTTCTTCATAGTTCTTCTGGACGCTCCCACCGGAATGTCCTCGGAATCCTGGTTCTATATCCAAGAAGAAGTTTCACAGAAGACCAGGGTGAGCATGTGTTTTTTTTCTCACTTTTTTTGATGTGCAGAGTGCCCAGATGGAGGTTAAACTCATGTGGTGCAAAGTGATGTGGCTTATTCATCATTTACAAGTTCCTACTGCATTCTGGGTACTGCGATTTAGGTGAGCAGGTGGAGCTGCTGTCTCTCACCTCCAGGGCTGTGGGCTTGGGTCCAGCCCCACCCGTGTGTGTGTGTGTGTGTGTGTGTGTGTGTGTGTTTGTCTCCTTGAGCTCCAGAGTTAGGCAGTTCTGCTGAAGAGGCGACTATAAAAAAGCTTTTATCATCAGCCTGTGTGAATATGACCACATGTGACTTTCCTGGTTTCCTGTGACAGGCTGATGCTTTATGTGACCTACTGTGACCTTGACTAGATAAGGAGCTGCTGACGGTGGACGTTCTCCGCAGGCCACAGTCCTGGCAGCAGGGCTCTGAATTTCTGTCTGCTCTTCATTAACATTCCTGCTGCCATGTGGGCTGCTGCACAAGCCTTTAACCCGACAGCTTTTTTTAAAAAAAAATATTGCTCTATCTGACCTGTTCTGGCATCTTTCCAGAATTAAATGCGACTGTGGGATGCACCTCTCAGGGTCTGCGTCGCAGTTCCTGCATCCTGGATCAGCAGGCATCCATAGTTGGGGCTAATCAGGATAACGCCCTTTAATTATGAACTTGTTCTGGAATTCGCGTGAGTCGCCCGAAGGCTGTCTGGGGTAGTGGGGTATCCGGTGTTTGCTCAGTCTTTACTGCTTCCTGTAAAGGCTCAGGATGTCTGCCGGATTGTGTACTGAGCCTTTCTACCATTCTGACACTGAGAGCAGAATATCTGCCTTTAATTTATACTCCATAGTGAACACTTTGCTTTTATGATGAGAAGCAGGGACACGCGGAAGTGGGCGGGGGGCAGCTCAGTACCAGCTGGGGCTGGCTTCCTTCTGGGTGCTTCTGGGGACGCGTCTGGGACTGAGGGAGGACAGGTTCCCCCCCACCTGCACTACCTTTCCCGTGACTCACTGCCCCTCTGGGTTTCCATAAGCCCAGTCCAATTTCTGTTCTGTCTTATAAATGCCAGCCACCCCCCAACTTGTTTTGCTGTAGGTGTCAAACCCCAAGGAGCCGTCGCTTCTGCTCACCGCGCTCTTTGAATTTACCTCCCCGATCAGAGCTGGTGTTATTTTTGGCTCTTATAAAAGGTTACTGTAAAAACAGTGTCACGCAGAATCAGTGATGCTTAGATATATGTCAAGTGTAGTTTGCTCCTCAGCTTCTCTGGTCCTGAAACCACCGCTGTCACTGGCCCACGAACTTTAAAAACACTAGCAACTTGTGTTTATTGGTGCTGTTTATCTTTTCCAGAATTTATTAGCTTGACACTGAATTTTTATCTGCTGTCCCTGGTCATGGAGATGCTAATGCAGGCAGTTAATGGTAAGCTAAATATAACACAGGTGCAGTAAGTTATACTGTCACAGTAAGGTAGGGGGCGCTCTTTGTTTGGGCTGTCACATGTACGTATGCAGAATACCCTCTGCGTTTCCTTGTGCTAAAGGCAGAAGTGTTGCACTTGTTCCAGAGGGGGAATGAAGACTGTTGGAGTTTAGCATCTTAGTTTGTGTCTTTTCCCCGTGTCTAGGTGTGCACATATGATCGGGTGGGACTTGGGTTCAGTAAGCGAGCCCTGCAGAACCAGACCACGGGAACAGAGAAGGTGTGGGGCATGTCCACGACTGGAAGGTAAAAAGGTGACCTCCATCCATCCATCCATTCATCCATCCATCCATCCTCCAACCACTCATTCCGGTTAGGTACACAGGGGACACAGAGAGAGCTGAAGACAGCATAGAGCAGGGTGTAGCAATTCCAGGCAAAGATTAATGAGAAATCAAGTCAACTTTGCAATCATGGTCATTGTTTAGAGTTCTTTGTTTCTTTTTTTTTTGCTGTTATTTTTTAATTGATATGTTTAGAGTAAGTAACTGGAGTTCAGCTGAATATAGAACTATTAAGGAAACCCTCTGAAAACATTAAACATGGGCCACCCAAGCTTGTGAGTCTAATATTCACAGTATGTTGTCTGAAGGTGAATGAGTCCAGTGTCCCCTAAAGCAGCCCCTTGCCCTGGATGGCGGGGGTGACACTAGATTTATGACACACTGTGGCCCCCCGTGATGGAGGCTGAGGTGAAGCTCCTTAGCAGGGTGTCGGTTTTAATCCTGCTGAGTTTGTAGATATTTTGGTAGCTGATTACAACATGTCAGACCTATTAGCTGTCTGTCTGTCCATCCATCCGTCCATCTGTCTGTCTATCTCCTTCTCTTCCATTTAATATGGAGAATTGTCGGGTCTTTACTTTGTCCTGTTTGAGTTTAATGTTTCTTTGGTAGGACTGTGTTTTTGTAAGTAGACCCCCCCCCCCAAACACACACACACAGACACACGCGCACGCACACACACACACACACGCACGCACGCGCACACACACACACACACACACACACACACACCATTTTTGGCATTTATGTTGTGGTACCGTTTTGTTCAGCAGCACACCAGTCTGTTCTTATCAGTTAATTGCCTCACAGACACAGCATGGTGCCCCATTTGCCCCACCCAGCAGCCTCTGCCCGTCTCTGCCGGGGTCCTGGCATGTGGTGGGCCGCTGACATTTCTGAGGAGGCCAATCGATATCCCAGCATTCAATAATGCGGCGGGCTGGCATTACCGTGGCAGCTGCCGCCGTCGTCCCAGTGAGCTCTCAGCGTTCCAATCGCGGGGCTGTTGCCGTGTGCGGAGATGGCATGGTGGTTTTTCCTTGCTATTTTTAAACCCATCGCTAGGTTATAATGCACCCCCCCCCCCATAAAAAAATAGCCCTGTATACAGTTTTATTCCTTTTTATTTTCCGTGAATTACCCCAACCGTGCTTGAAGAGACCCCAGAGACTCGGAGCAGGATTATAAACACGAATGAAATATCAGGTCGCGTCGCCGTGACGCGCCTCTGCTGTGTTTACGGCTCCGCCGCCTACCTCCAAATGGTCGCTGTGTCGAGATGGATTGTCTCGACAGCGACGCCGGCCCACAAGAAAGGAGAGGTGAATAAATATTTCTAAACGATGGCGCAGAGTGCCAGAAGGTATGCCTGGTATGGCCTCTACCAGACTGGTCAGAGCTCCTCCCATCTTCCCATCTAGATTTGCTGGTTTCCAGGTGACACGGTGGCTCAGTGGGTGGCCGCATGGTCACAGCTTCTGTGTGCATGCCCTCCCTGTGCTGAGTACTCAGTGTACTCAGTGTACTCAGTGTACTCAAAGTACTCAGTGTACTCAGTGTACTCAAAGTACTCAGTGTACTCAGTGTACTCAGTGTACTCAGTATTCCTCCTGCAGTCCACAGACATGCAGCTGGGTGGTTTGAGGCTTTTAAATTCAAATTCATTTTGTCAACCTGTGTGTGTGTCTGCCTCTCTGTGTACCTCTCTGTTTCTGCCTGTGTGTCTCTGTGTGTCTGTCTGTGCCTGTGTGTGTGTGTGTGTGTGTGTCTGTCTGTCCTGTGATGGACTGGCATCATTCCTCCCTTAACCCCCCCTTACATTTTCCTCTTGGCTTCTGGTAACATTTTAACATTTCAGTAACTTTTCAGGTCCTTTGTCCATTCGCTGCATAAGCGGTTAGAACGTGGTCGGGTGGTGGGTGGACTTCTCTTACTCTGGGGGTTGTTGTTCCTGACGAAGGCCCCCAGAAGCAGCACTCAGTCTAACGCCAAAGCGATGCCTGGCTCTCTGGCTTCGGCAGGATGGTGGACGATCTGCACCGGCTCGTCAAGGCCGCAGAGATGGCCACGCCCCTGGTGCTGGTGGGATCCGAACTGGGCGCGCTCAATGCCAGGTTCTACAGTCACATCCATGACACGTGAGATTCCTCTCAATATTCTTGCTTATAATCATTATAATTGTGACCTGTGGATTTTGCTAGGCGTGTCTATAAGGTGTGCACGGTATCACATGGGCTGCACGATATCACATGGTGATGCAATTGCGATTACATAGCGATAACATATGTTTAATAATCACCAGCACTTTAGATGACGGTTGTAAACATTTGTCCAAAACATTTGCTTTTTGGTACTATACAGACATTTACTTACACCCACAATTTGGTAAGCAGATTATTAATATGATTAAAACATTAATGAGAGGCAGATTGTGGCGGTGAAGAAAGGGACAGATCAGCAGCCACAACATCTTTTAAAGAGGAAATATTGTGGACAAGGTAAAAAGACGTTGGTGTGGTGGTACGTCTTGCAGTTTAAAATCCGACGCGTTGATTAAATATTATGATACTTTGAATTTATACAGATTACTAACCTTTGGGGGTCACAATATGCATCTCATTAATATCGTAGGCGTACTGCTTACCAAGTTGTGGCCGTAAATAAATGTCCAAATAGTACCGAAAAGATTGCTTCTAGACAAACGTTTACATGCGTCGTCTGACGCCCTGGTGATTGTTCCGCTTGCACCGTGTACTTACAATGTGATATTGTGCACCTGCTCCTCCCTGGGATGGTCTCCAGGCGTTCCGTGACCCTGTCCAGATATGATTGTGCCATCTCAGGCACTGCAGACAGCTTTGTGGAGACTTTCTTATTAATCAGAAACTTTGCGTAACTTCGCACGGAACAGTAAATATTCCCGGTCAATCTGAGGGAGGCAGTCAGGATGCTGTCGACTGTGTGGTTGTTAAATCTAGCACCATAAATTCCCAGAACCCTCCCCGCCCCCCAGGCATAGTGATTAATAAGCCCAGGGGCCTCTTCCTGGGTGGAGACATTTAAAGTTTCATCCTCTGTGATGTGTGGCAGTTAAGAAACTGAATTATACCGCCGCAAACCCCCCCTGACACCCGCCGAATAAAAATATCAGCTCGCGGTCACGGCGGCCCATTCGTCTCCCGGGCGACAACGGCAGACACGCGATACATCTCTTTCTCGTTATCGCCGTGGCGATACAGCAGACAGGCCCGGAGCTGAGGGGGGGCCGTGGGGGCGAGGGTAATGGAGAAGGTGGCCCTTTATCACGCAGTGTCCCCTTTCCTCAGGGAGGTGTCAGACCTCGTCCTCATCGATCCTATACCAGAAGGTATATTTCAGGAGGCGCAGTGGCAGCAGTACTGGTGAGTCATCTGAGGGGGCGTGGCTGGGGGGGGGGGGGCTGTTAACCCTTCCTGTGCTGTATTCTGCATTAAAACTGCGTCCTCAAGATGACCCTATACTGGCTGGATGGATGGGTAAAAGGATGGATGGATGGGTGCATACGAAGGCGTCCCGCACGTACATGCATGTGGAGCAAGTGCGTACCCCAGGATGGACCGACCTGTCCTAAACGCACCCCACCTTGCAGCGTATGGTGCTTCCAGCAATAGACCCTGTATCTTGCACCCCTCAGTGTGTCTGGACGCTGTCACTGGTGCTGCCTGTTATATTTTGTGCTGCTTTGCAAACAGTCAGACCCACGGCTTGTTTTATTCGCTCTTCATTTCAGGGAGGTCTTTCTGCCCTTTGGAAGACCGAATGCTTATAAATGGCGGCTCAGCTGAGCCGTGAAAACGTGCTTTTAATATTGTGACACTCGGGTACCTGAAAATGACAGCGACTTAGACGTCCGCATGCTGCAAGAAAGTAAAACCCAGCGCGGTTGCTAGGGAGCAGTGAATAATTCATCTTACTTAGACTTACAAACTTGTAAGCAGGAGCTGGGTAGTAAATATCAGCGTTTCAGGCTAGCACATTATACCGCTGCAGTCTTTAGGAGAGACTTATTACTGCTTATGACTATTCTCTGCAAAAAGGCACTCCAGCGATTAGCTAGCATGCTAACTTTGTTAATGTTACCTAATGGCTACTTCAGTAGACCAGTGGGATGTTTTAATTAATGAGCATATTTTCAACAGCAAATAATCCTGCGATTTGCTAATTTTCCGGGTATCTTCCTGCTCTAATTTCCCTCAGCTGTGCTCTTCCCACATCTAGAGAAAAGGGGAGTTAATGTTTTGAACTGCTGAGTCAGCCTCAGTTTAATTTCTGCTGTGGTGCTATGTGTTCCCATAAAATCTCACAATAATTATACATATG
>JAODJW010000135.1:11494871-11508829 GCA_026777045.1 Hyperopisus bebe | reverse complement strand
GTCAGTCCGGAACTTCAGTCTTCATTAAACACACGCACTTGGCAGAGGAGGAGGAAGAGGAGGAGGGGCGCAGGCCGTCCAGCTGACAGTTTGGCCGCGGCGGCAGCCCAGCCAGGCCCGTATCTGTCAGGACGGGAGTCCGGGCTCCACTGGGCTGTGCACCCAGCCCGCCGGCCCGCTCCAAGAACCCGGCGCCGTATCGGCCCAATAAAAGAAGCAGAAGGCAAATGAGGCGCCGGCTGCCATGTCCCCCTCGCAGACAGATGGTGAAATTAGACAATATGCTTTCCAAAATTACCCTGAAATCACATCCCCGCGCGCGTGCCGGGGGTTTGGGCCGGGGGTTTGGGCCGGGGGCTGGCAGGCGGGCGGTGAGCCGGGCCTCATTGCCGGTGATTGATACCGGCCACGCGGGGGTCGCGGGCAAAGCCAGTGGAAGCTTGGCCGGGCAGAATGAGGGCTGGAGGGGGGGCGGGCTCTGGGCAGGCGCACATACCAGCCAGCCCCCTTTCTCAAGCACGTCCGCAGGAATCAATTTGTCCTGCGGGATTCTGGGAGAAGTGTCGAAGTGGAGGGGGGGGAGGGTGAGATGATAACATTTTTGAAATGCAGATTTTTAAAAAACTTTTCCCAGACAGCATTTATTTTAAAACATTTTCAGTTTCTTTTATAATTTAAAATGTAATCCTGGAAGGGTTTTTCAGGGTCGTACTCTGTACATTTATTATAAGTCTATTTTAATATTTTAATTCAACATGCATATCTAATAGGAGGCTGAGGACAAAAGACGCCTCAGAGGTAAACCAGAATAAGTCTTTTCTGGTACCAGTCCGGCCCAGAATGTGTTGAGAAGAAGCAGCTGTCAGATCTGCTCTTGGTGGTTAAGTTGCCGCTTAGCGTGAGATTATCACTGTATCAGTTTTGCGAAAATCACAAAGCCTGTCTTTTGCGTCCATTTTTAAACCTGTTCCCTCTCCTGTCCCCACAATACAGGTCCAGTTACTTTAGTTCCTGTCACATGGTTCTTGTAACGTTGTCACATGCATTGTTGAATATAGTCTTGCCATATATATATGCCCTCGCCAATTGGCATGGCACAGTGGTCAGAACGGTTGCCTCACATCTCTGGGACCCGGGTTTGAGTCTGTATCTTGGTTCCATGTATGTGGAATTCTGTGCATGTTCTCTCTGTGTCATTGTGGGGTTTACTTCGGGTACTCTGCTCCCCCCCCCCCCAGTCTAAGGACATGGTGAGGTTCATTGGAGTTTGCCTACTGGCAATAGGTGTAAGTCAATGGTGTGTGACTGTGCCCTGTGTTGCTTTGGCAACCCATCCTGGGTTGTTCCCTACCTTGTGCCTATAGGCTCCTGTAACCCTGAATAGGACTTTACAGAAAATGATTGGACTCGCAAGCATTATCAAAGCCACAATATGGGAAAAGACATAGAAAATCAAAGGCAACACCACTGGTCTTCCAGTCCGCAGGATCCTGGCATTCTGCACCAAAATCCTACAATTAAATGCAACTTTTTTTTTGTGTGTGGGGGGGGGGGTGTAGGAGTTAGAGTCATATGAAGAAGTAATTTTTCCAGAAAATTCCTCAGTTCCGGTCACGCTCCACACAGGCACAAACGAGGCTCCACGCGAACGGACTGGCAGCCACGCTGCGCTTTAATGACCTGCGATATGAGGGGAGCTTAAAACCAGTGGGAAATAACTAGCTGGTTTAAGGTGAGGAGCTTCTGACAGGCGACAGACGCTTAGAAAGTGTGTGTGGTGGGGGGGGAGGTGCAGGCTGGATAGGTTAGACATTCTTAAACATTCCGGTGAAACACCCACCTCCGAGGAAAGCCTCAGGTTAGCCTGAAGCATTTAGCAGCCAGGGGGGGCCTGGGCAGAACCCCAGCATTGTGGGGGCAAGCAATGGGGGTGGGGCGTAAGACCAGACACGAGCGGATGTTCTGATTGTCAAAAACTTTTAAAAAATGTACATAATTTCCCACACAGACCTCAATCCTCTAATAACGTGTCTCCTGAAAAAAAATGTACAAGGATTACCTATCTTCAAATCTGCTTTGTATGCAGAAAGTGCCAGAATTATGGAAATGAGCGACTGTTCGAAGAGATGGCGTGCATCAAAAGGGAACCACATTCCGCGCGAGCCGATTAGTCCGGAACATTCCGGGGATCTCGAGTCGTTTATAACTCCTCGTGGAATCCGTAATCGAGATTTCCACACCGTGCGGGAAGTTTGTGGCTTCGACACAAAGGAGCAACGCGTGATTCTATGGGTGCTGCATTGCGCACGTTTGCGGGAGGGACAGGCTGACAGAAACCTCTCCACGACAAAAAAAGAGGAAAACAAAAGGCCGGCAATCACCCAGACGTAATTAGATATCTGTAGATTTTATTGCGCTTAGAAACGTGAAATTAATTCCTGATGCATCACCTATTTTGAAGTTGCATTCGTCCTGGAAACGGAACAACACAGCAGCTTCTGCAGCTGTACATATTCAACATCCTGTGTTTATTTAAACTAATTGTCTTGTCGGCCTTTGCTAATTATAATGATTATGTTTAATAAAAAGCTTATTGCCTTATTTACTCATTCCATTACAGTAAATATGACATCCAGAAATACAGCTGTCAGTATGTAAAGATGGAATACCTCTGAAATCAAGGGTAATCAGGGTAAATTTTACTGTCATGAGGTCTTTGACACTAAAATGGAAAGAGCCTAAGTCACCGGACCTGTGGTGGGAGGAGCTAATGCTCAATCTGTTTCCTGAAGCATCAGAGGAAACCATGGGAATAAACGTGGGCTCAGTGTGTTGGAGATCTGAGGATGCTTCCAGAAGGTCATGGGTTGAAATCCCGTGACCGGTAGGATAATCATATCGGCAGCGAGCTCTTGAGAAAGCTCCTTAACCACAACTGCCCCAGAGACCTTGGCAGTTTGGACAAAGGCATCTGCTAAATTTAAAGTTGCGGTAGAGCTGTTGTCGTGTCTTACACAGGCGATGAAAAGTTGACACGACTCTTCATGCATTTAGATTCAGTTTAGGAATTCACACTGCACCACATTACATCAATCGGGGTCTGAAATACACCAGATTTTGAATGTTTTGGTTAAGAGAAATAGCCACTGAAATCGATTCAGGAATAATGACGACGGAAATCTGAAAACCAGCACCGATCAAAACTCATGTGGTGCCCTAGGTGAGCAATAGCGCCCCCGCCACCTATCTGAGGCGAAGTGCATCTGGCATGCCACGTCAGCGCCCCCTCAGAAGATGGTGCCCTTGGCAGCTGCCTATGCTGCCTAATTGGTTTACCGGCACTGCTGAAAATACCCACCTCGGTAGAAGAACCGTAGATGGCGACGTGGCCTCGGATTTGCCGGCCTGTGTGGGTGCGAGGTTCTCGATGACGGCCCCACAGCCAGGGCAGAATTCTGCCTCATTCCGGGCTGCTCTGCATCCTGACCACTATTTCATGTTTTTAATAGCCGCCATCTATGCCCATGCAACTTTGCATGACCTTGCTAGCAGAATTGCAGTGTAAAATTCATTCAGCTTGTGCTATAAAAGGCCAATACATGTTATCTACATTATGATTATAATTAATATTTCCAGGACACCAGGCCGCATTATTTACGAGGAGGCCCGCAGAAAGCAGCCGTAATAATCTGCTACATATTTTTATTGATCAGTTGATGAATGGCTTTATTGCACCAAAGGGGAGCAGAACCTTTCACTGCCGGATCGGACGAGTCATAATTATTTCGCTGGCTATAATGTCCAATCTTTCATTAGGCCTTTGTTTGTGTGAACCTGAGGTTTGGCGTTCTGGAAAACCCATTACAGGGGCATCCTATTCATACCGTGGTAAATTACAGGCAGACAAAAACACAGACGCATAAGTGTGCACGCACGCACACACACCAGACACACACGTTTGTATTCATATTTTTATGGTGACTCTCCACTCATTTCTATGGGGAAATCTCTAATCCCAACAATGACACCCTTAACTCCTACCCAGGCCTAACCATTAACTATAAATAACCAAACAAAATATGAAACTTTTGGCATTTTGATTGTGGTCACAGATTTTTATAACGTCAAAATAACAGGCCTTTATCATGCAATCGATCCCCACAATGTAATATATACATCACTCACACACATAAATGCACATACACATACACACACACACACACACACACTTGCAAACCATTGTGCCCCAGGAGATGGAGCGTGCGGTCAAGTGTGTCTTTACATCCCTGGACCTGTAGGGGGCAGGCCGGTGTAGCAGTTATAAGCAGGTCACTACAACAAACAAACAAACAAACAAACCCACATCGTTCAGCCACCTCCCGGGTCAACATCATCTCTTTCCTATGGCCTCACCAGCCACTCAAAAAATTTGGAGTCACCAAATGAAACCCCCCACCCCCCACCAGTCTGTTTGATCTCCAGTCTGGCAAGAATGGCATTTTATTCATCAAAATGTAGTGCAAGGCCCCAACAGATCTTCATAAATATTAATGTCACCATGCAGATATAAGCGATAGACACGCTTTAAGAAAACAGTGTTCTGGCAAGAAGCAATCAGCTTAATTATCGACTCACAAAGTATCTTTAAAGCCCCAATTAATGAATTATTACGTGGGTCTTGGGTAGTTTAATATATGTTTTAAACTGTGAAATGAAACTCATTGTGTCAAAGATTAGCGCTTAATACGATAATTGTTTGATAACTGAATATTACGTACAGTCTTTCAGTATCCTGTCCACATGGCTCAGATTACACCGCGTGATTTTCCCATTTCGTAAAATCGAAGTTAAACTGAAGTATCCTTATCACTTGCGTGTGCAATATCTGTTCTGGCAGACCTAATTTTTAAAGAGGCATATTTTAAAAAAAACTACAAGTTGTATCTGGGCTGGGCTGCACCGAGTATCAAACAGCCATGAATCGCTCGCCGTCCCACCCCACAGATAATTGCGGCCTCCCCTTTATAATTTCGCAGAAGGAAAAATCCTTATTCGTCCCTATCTCGCTATTAATCCTCCTAGCAAATCCTTGATTATTTTCCAACCCTTCCTTCTGATATCGCTGGCTCAGTTCGTCATCTTTGCTCACTCCTCCGCCACGCGGGCCGCCGCCTCCTCCATCGCGTGTTTTGTTTTTCATTTTAATGAACAGTTGGATTCTTTTATTTCTCCACAAGTGCTGGATTTGCCTTATCACCCCGGTTCCTTTGAGGCTTGCCAATTGGTTTTATCCACGGATGTATCATCTCTTATGATTCCTTTTTTTTTTTATCCAGAAAGAAAAAGAACCACTCCGTCAACAAGCCTCTCCGGAATGGGAGATTAGAAACCTCAACATCACCTACCTACCAGCGCATCTCCCTACTGGTTTCTGTAAAACTCAATTAAACTGGTCCCTGCTGAATTTCACATTACAGTACATTAAACAGGGATTCTTGAAGCATGATGGCAGTTCTCAAGCCTAGCAGCTTGGGGAGACTCTGCTTAAACGTTCCTGTCTTTGGGGTTTTCAGCCTCTAGTTGATGTGAAAAGTTATACAAAGGCAAAAAATATATAAAATATTTTTTTATTTCCTTTTTCACAAGAGCCTTAATTTATTCACTTACAGGGCCACTAGTACATCAAAAAAAAGGTAAAGCTGTATGACCTATGCAAACAATACTTTCAAATAAAGAGAGAAAAATATTCACCTGGAAATGAAATGTAAATATGATTTGTAAATATATGAATTGTAAATATGAATAACAAATGTATATAAAAAATGTCATGTTAATTTCTGCATGAAAGTTAGCAAGCAGAGCCAAAACAAATGCAACTCTTTAAAGGAGAATTCCAGCTTACTGATGTCAAAGGTTCATGCTGTAAACCATAGTGTGATAAGTCCAACCAGAATTTAATATAGCCTGTCCATCATTGGGTGATATGGAAAAGAATGCTTCAAAAGGATTATGGGACATCTGCAAAGTGTGCAACAGGAAATCATCCAGAATTATAAATATCAAGAACATTTCCAAGACTGACTTATTAGTGGTAGTTTTCATTTATTTTAAGTGAGTGAGCAATGTTACATCTAGAAATAACAAGCCATCTTTGACCCTCACCGTGGGTCAGTATTCAAGCGCAGCAGGGCCAGATGCAATACAAACTTCCTCTGCCAGTAACACAGACAAGGCCAGACAGATAAATTTATGTAAAGGATATATAACTTTCAGCCTGACTAGCACCAGAAGAGGGAGGATCACTTTCTTGCCTTAACTATCTCCTGCTAAAAAATCTCTGTTGCACTGGTTACTTGCCATGGATCCATGGTGAAGGATCCCATGAGGTCATAGTTAGGAAAAGGGGAAATCAACGAGAAGAGGGATACCCTTTCTTCATGGTGTTTCAGTGCGATACCTTCTGAAGGAATGGTGACCTTACATTAATAACAGAAACCCTAAAATCATTTTCACAATAACAACAGATCCTGTCCTTGCTCTCACATTATTTTCCGCTTTCTAATTTAAGTTGTTCAGTAAGTTAAACTTAACTTAATCTTCTGATTCTGAAAGTACTTAATCATGAATTTTACTTAAAAAATTACATCAAATGAAGGCTCACAAGGCCGTCATGCAAGCTGCCAGCTCTCTTTGAGCAGAGCTTCAGCTTAGGAGTTGTGACACTCCATGACGCTAAAGCTAAATGCTTCCTGTTGGCAGCCTGCTCTCGGCCAATGGGCTCACAGACATGTGCCAGTCACCTCCCCTGTCGTCATGACGATGCACGGAGCAAATGGATTAATTCTGAATAAATTATTCTGAGGAACTATCATTCCCAGGCAACAACAACAACAACAACAACAACAACAACAACAATAATAATAATAATAATAATAATAATAATAATAATAATAATCATCATCTCTGGCAATAGTGTAAAATCCAGGGATGCAAGATCAAGAACGGAGTGAAGTTATACCGTGTAATTATACATGGCAAACTTCAAAATTCTTAGGATATAGTGAATAAACGCTTTGGATTGTGTTTACTAGTGAGCAGAATGGAATATTTTCTGATGATTTGGTGTTTACTCAAACATTGAATAATTCATGACAGAAACCATGAACATATGCTCTAGAAAAAAAGACTGACTTTGCAGGTAGAAAATATATTCAAGATGGACGCCTGGAAGAAGTTGTGGTTTTCCTGTCATTGTAGATATGCAGCAAACCAGTACTAGGAATACTTCAAAATACAGATACATTTTTGTACAGCGAATCAATCAGAATATAAATCATCGAAACACCGAAATTCAAAACATTTCAAAAATTGCTTTGTGCAGCATATTGATCTGTCGCTAGAGATTTTTCGTGTTTTTACAGGAGCGAGTGAGTTTTCCCAAGTGATGTGTGTACACTTTCGTTGAAGGTGCAGAAAGCATGGTATGCTAAAGACAATAAAAATACATTAATCTAAGATAGAATGGATTGGACAAGAGGGGCACGCTAATTCAATATTATGAAAAAATATTAGCTCGTATGCTGTCGCCCGTTAGCCAGTTAGCCATTCCTGCTAGTAATATCCAAGAAAAGAAACACGAAAACAAGAACTATCGAGAAAATGATAGATTCTCTGCCTGGTCTACAAACAGAGAATAGCGAGGTATACTTTCCTAATTCGTGACATGAAATATTACCTCTGCCGGTCGACAAAGTACACCTGTTAGGATGGCAGGACAGATAGCATCCATCCTTATGGTGTAAGAAACAAACAAACAAACGAAAGCTCCCCGACCTTTGAACCGACACAGGAAGTACAACTGATAAGCCAGTAGCAATTTCTTTTCTTTTTTTTGAATAGCATTTTTCTCTCCTTGGCCTGGGGTTCACCTTGCTGCGACAGTGCCCTTCTATTAAAGGTAGTAGCTGCCAACTTCCCTGAGGCTCTTTTTTTATATTTGTCAGTCATGAAAGAAGAGGAAGATGATAAATCTTGTTTCCAAAGCTAAGGGCCTCTATCTCTCCAACAGAATAAAATCCAGTCCGAAACACTGCCGTGTGCATTAGGAAGCAGTGGATTTAAGCCTTGTCCGCCCTGATCAAACCAGGATTTATGAAGCATCATAATTCCCGACAACATCCAGCAGCTTATTAATTTAATATATTTTTGTCCGTTCTGTGATATTCCGAGGCTTGACAGTCACTCAAGATAAGCAGAACCTTTCCGACAGGATGGAGTGCATATATATTTCACCGTTCGCACATTCTTCTTGAGCTGAATAGCTTAAAGGGAAGCCTCTGCTGCACTTGCTCCACGATCTGTCCTGTTTTTTGTTTTTATTTTTTTGTCTTTGCCCTGAACCTCACAATTTCTGGGGAGCACTAAACCCCAGTAGGAGTATCTTGTGTCGGGGACCTGCTTGTGCCCAGTCACGCCACAAAGGCCCTGTGTTTGAGACACAAGAACACTTTGACTCTGGTGGCTGAGATTCGACTCCTCACCTGTACCATATGAGGGCTCTGTGTTTAATAAACTGATTATTACAATATGAGTACCGCTTTTACTACTGCCTACGATCCCAGCACATTACGCTCCAATACCACTTACATCAGTCCTACACATTCATTGGATACCCAACCTAGCCTCATGAATAACTGGCCGCACGTACGCCTAACTGTGCGTATGCCTAGCCACTTGTATACCTAGCTGCCTGTACACCTAGCCGCCTGTACGCCAAGCTGCCTGTATACCTAGCCGCCTGTATACCTAGCCACACATACGCCTAGCCGCCTGTATACCTAGCCACACGTACGCCTAGCCGCCTGTACACCTAGCCGCCTGTATACCTAGCCACACGTACGCCTAGCCGCCTGTACGCCTAGCCGCCTGTATGCCCATCCGACTCCTTGACAGCATGTTTGTAATGTGTCATTTGCCTCATTTCTATGCTGCTTCTGACAAAAGCATCAGCTAAATATATGTCAATATAAAAATAAAATGCATAACTTGAAGCAAGTTACCTTCACACACAACAATTTTTAGTCTCAATAAATAATAATAATAATAATAATAATATTTATTTACTATGAAATACATGGATAAATGTGCAGGTGTGTGCCTGTTTGTGTCTCGCCCCCCATCCAGGGTGCTGACTGGGAAAATCTCCAGACCCCCTCACAACCCAAAGGATAAATATTTAATCTGTTTTTTTGGTACTCGATTGTGTCCCGATTTTAAAAATTATTTTCTGCATGTTAAATAATGGATAGATAACACTAATGACTAACGATAATAGGAGAGATGCTTGCCCCCACGCTTGCGACATGGCCGGAGAGCTTCCCTGCTGTCCTGAACCTGGCACGCTTCACCACCTGCACCAGATGCTGGAAACTCCGGTCCGGAGTGACCCCAGTGCTGCAGGGTTTTAAGGTGCATTTTAATCAGGTTGGACCTTGGCTTCTGTTGGAGCTTCAGCCTAGTGACCCCACCCCGGTCACCGTGGGGGGAGAGCCTGGAGCACGGCATACAAAACCAACAGACAGGGAAAACCCCCCTCCCCCAGAAAGCTGCGGAGAGCAAGTCTGCACGCCGAGGCGTGAGCTGGGGGCCCGTTTTCCGGGCCCCCCGCCCCCCCCACACACACGTCTCTGCCGGTTACCTGCTGCCTGGTAAACGGGAGGGAAAGCCAGCACGGACGGGCAGGATGTAATCTCCGGGAGTTTGTTGATACAGGGAAACACAGAGGGTTGGGGTCAAAGGGATTAAAATGGTGCAGGCGGATGTAAGGAGGACGAGGCTGCGGGAGAAAGGCGTCGGAGCAGCAGGCGAGCGACCCGACAACAGAGAGGAAGCGGGGGATTACAGGGAATATGGCACGGATTCCTCCCAGAAGGGGAGTGACTCCAAATGGCATCGCAACACAGCGTTAGCCTCCGCTATTCAACAATATGCAGGCTTAGGGGGCTAGGCCACCAGAAGAGCTGCTATTCTGGCACAGGGATCGAGGCGGGGGGGTGGAGGGGGCTCACTGGTTGCTACGGGTGATTTCAAAAAGGTTCCGACAGGCAGCGGCTGGGAGGGATTCCGCACACCGGTTCGCCCTTGTGCGAAAACTCGGCCGGCTGGCCTGCGCTATCCCGCCTCCTGCAGGCCGCAGACGTGGTTTGCGGCGAGCGGTCTGGCGGGCGCGTCGTCGCGGCGAAGCCGCGCAGTGTCTGAGGGACCGAGCGGTGCTGGGATGCGAGTTAAACACCAGCCATGCATTTAACTGTTACGGCCATCGGCGTGATCTTACTCTCGAAGCTCATGGGAAGCATCTCAGCTAGCTTCCATGAAAATACAACCCCGCTAAAAGAAAAACGCAATGGAGGGGAGGGGAGGGGAGGGGGGGTTTAGTTTTTACAGCCGTTCCTGATGAATGCAGCAGGAAGTACCCGGTGAAGTGGTATGTTAATGACCCCCGTCATAAAAAAACCAAAGCTGTACAATGACAACACATGCTAACGTTCAGGCTCACTGAGAGCTCCGACGCCCCCCCATCCCCCCCCCTGATGCCTCTGAGCACATACAGCAGTCCTGGTGCCTGCTGCCTCTTGACCAGCGAACTGCTTTCTGCTTCTACGCCGCAGGCGAGACGACGGACTCGTCAAGACCGGGCAAGTACACCCTGCGTCGGGGCCACCAGCGTGGTGGGTGACACCCCCTCGCTTCATTTAATTTAATCAGCCAATCGGGGGATTCTACTGTCCTTCACTGCAATGTGGCGAGGCGGGGGGGTTATGGGGAGCTTAAAAGAGCAGGAATTACTGAGATCATTGGGCGAGATTGTCTCCTGAAAATAAAAGATAAGTCTACACAGTGGGTGGCTCCCGGTATATGCTCAGGGACTGTGCAGTGAGAAAAAGTGATATTGCAGTGATACCACGGTTTAAGAGCCGCGCAGTTATTTTTTTGCAAAGTCAAGTGTACAATCAATAAAATGGATTAGCCGCAAAATTATGTAGCTATAGAAGGTTATCAGCGGCTTTGCTTGCATGGACACCGAAGTAACCTACAAAACAATTTCGTAACACCTCCACCTATTTCCTCTGAGAACATCAGATTTTTCTAAATTGATGTTAGGTGGTCACAATACTGTGAATAAAAAAAAAAAAACTCCCTAATTGAACCTGAAAGTGAAGAACGATAAACAGTGCCGATACGCTACGTGAGAGTAAACATGCTAGCGTAACTATATCTAGCCGCGATCCGTAGCTTTTCGGTAATTGGCCAGTCCCTCTGCGCTTGTCTAAGAGGGAAAAATAGGACCAATGATATCCTGGGAAAATATCCGTCCACCCTGTTGATCGGAATCACATTAACCTCCCTGATAAAAACCGCCCCGCTAAGAGCTCCCCGGGATGGCCATCTTTGCCGTGGCGCCCCCTCCGCCTCACGGTTCCCCTCCCTCCAGTCCGCCGTCCAGTCCGGTCATTTCTGCCATGGTACGCGGGTTCTAAGGCGAGGTGAACACCTACTCACTACATAAAACGTCACCTGTAGTTCTGCTCATGGTCCCACAAACGTCAGGACGCTTTGAGAATGCACAGATACAGTTTAGAGTAACCTATTCATCTGTGCATGTTGAATAAAAACATTCTGTGGCAGGTTTATCATTTCTAGGGCCCTGCTCAGATGTTAAAAAAACTAAATGAATAGCTGGCTATTTAGCTGGTTAGCAGAACATGTTGCCTTAGCGTCTCCTAAATATGGAACACAGTTATTTAATATTTAGCATAGTAGCTGTTTAGGGCCCACGCATGTGTGTGGGTTTAGTGGCAGTAAGAAAATGTACCTCTAAGCTTGAAATTTACTGGACAGAAAGGAAGCCTCACGCATCTGGGCATGGTGGACTTGGTTTGTACGTTCCCTGTGTGCTTGTGCTGGTCTCTTCTGGTCATTGCAGTTTCACCCCACAATAAAATGCACGCAAAACTAAAAATGTCAAAAGTCTTGTATTTTGTTTGGTTACTTATGGCTAAGGTTAGGGCTGGGTAGGGGTTAAGGTCATTGGGATTAGAATTTCCCCCATAGAAACAAATAGAGAGCCCCCACAAAGATATAATTACAAACCTGTGTGTATGTGTGTGTGTGTGTGTAAGTGTATGTGGTCTGTGATGGACTGATACCCCATACAGAGTCCCCACCTTGTGTTCTGAGTCTCTTAAGGTCCAGGATCACACAGCCCTGGATCGTTGGTCATGGGAGATGGGAATGGGGAATGTGCACCTTAAGCAAAGAAGCCATTCGTGTTTCAGAGGCATGGTGCTGGTTCCTGTGAGAACATCATCTGACCACCCACCCAAGTAATGAAGCCTCCTGCATTTACATTCTCCAGCTGGTCAAAAAAACCTTTCATTCAAGTAAGTTCAACCACCCTAGATGAAACTGCAGACAGTGTTTCTCAAAAGCCAGAGCAAGTCACAAATATCACACCAGTTTCTCACCTTGACAACAAGTGAACCTGATGTCGTATCGCTACGAAGTCTTTTCACCCCCAAAAAAATCTTTCAAAGCAGCCAGAATAATTATTTCTCTGTGATACGCCTTCGAAAACATCACAGTGTCTTATAGGCGACGTGATACTCGGGACAGAGGACTCTTCAAAGATATACAGTAATCTTGCACACTTTCATTTAAATCAGTTTTTAATGGGACCACTTATCTTTCAGTTAAAGACCGAACATGCTTAGATACTTACACCATGAAAAAAACGAGAAATCACGGGCCCAGGGACAGTGTGGGATTCATCGGTACGATCCGAAGAGGCTGCGGGCAGCGAGATGTGAAACCCGACATGTATCGCTTACCTGCACACGGGTAGCTATCTGTCTGTTCAATAAAGTGCTCTGTACACCAAAGGAAAGCAGGAGACTGGAGAGCTGTACTCCCGTCAGGGCCACATACTCCGGAGCTTTTTTGGAGTTTCACACAATTGCTGTCTGGTTTATTATGCTGTGAAGTGCACCAAGAACACTTCTATACTGTCACTATCTATGACGTGTACATTATGTGTACTCTCTCGATTTATGCGCAAGCTCTACAATACACACCAAATGAGTATCTTTTGAGAATAGAAGTGACTGCAGTGAAATTAGTGAAGTAACGCAGTGAAAATCGCTTGACATATTTGAAAAAAAATGTCAGGTCATCTCATATCAAGCGAAAAATCTAGGTTTTCCCGTTAACAGCGGGAGGGCCTTATCCGAGATGACAGGCTCCTCTTCTTCTCACGTTACACTTCCTGCCGGCTTTAAGCAGTGACGTGTCACCATGCTAAATACCAGCTTCCGCACTGACGACGCCCAGAAGTCTCTGGGGCCTCGGTGCCGTTGCCTTGACAACCAGAACAACTCTGTCAGCCGAAAAGCCAAGCTCGGCGCCCCTGACGGCGGATTGACGGGGGCGGGAGGGCGGGGGAGCTAATTTACCCCGGCGGATCGATACGGAGGCATTTCTCGACATCGATTATACAATTATGGTAAGTTAAAACACGGCGGCTGAGCTCGGCTGCCGGCTTTTACAAAAGACACACTCACCGGGGCGGCCAATTTACCTCCGGTGGTTTATGCATGTTGGGAAATAAGTAAAATGTAGCAGGGCGCAGTGTGGAGAGATTACGGCGCCTGGGCGATCGCACAATGCGCGCGGCCTATTAGCCGAGTCGCAGCACAATAGCGGTATAATTAACGGATGTGGCTGGATTCAGCGCCAGCCTGACACAGGCCTGCTAAAGCTTTATAAGGCACTCAAACAGATGCATATTCGGAAATTCTCCAGCCTAAGAGGAACCCGCACAGCCAATCGTGCCACCCTCGACACACACCCCCCCGCACAGTCGATCATGCCACCCTCGACCCACACCCCCCCCCCCCCCCCCC
>JAODJW010000135.1:11464144-11478688 GCA_026777045.1 Hyperopisus bebe | reverse complement strand
AGAGGAATCGAAGGAGATAAATACATGAGTGATGGGTTGAATAATTTCCCCAGCTTTTTTTGGTATGTGGGCCCCTGTGCCTCACCCCTAACTAAATAATACAATGAGAATATTCCGGGCTCTGACAGCTTCTGCCTTCTTCCAGCTGCAAATTAAGACAGTATCTTGTCATTTTTTGCAGCCCCGCATGCTGCCGGTCGAAGCTCTCCAGCTCTGCGTCTCAGGCAACGCTCTGGTGGCTGCTGGGGAACGCGGGGCCCAACGGAATCAGCGCACGTCCACAAGATCAAAGCCCTTTCCCAGACATGTGCTACTGTACCTTTTCTTCAGCCAGATAAAGACTCCTTAAAAATGCAGTGGAACACACCTCAAAAACAAATCACGCCGATAATGCAGCAGAAAGGGAGAAAAAGCCTAATCATTCCAGAAAGGAAAAACAAACAATAACCCAAACTATGAAAATATCACAGTTTTTTTTGATGGAAATATAAATTATTTGCAGCCATTAAATTTTTAAAGGATTTCTGAAAAAAATGTTCAGCGTTTCATATCATGGGCTTTTAGTTCAAGGTCAATCATAATAAACAGTGATTTGAGAAACTCTAGAAATTTATGACAAAACAGTCATTAACCTGGACCTCTATTGTGTCCGAGTCACAAGCCTTCATTAAAATTAAAAAGGAAAATATATTATGTACAGTAGATATAAAATTTATGCATGCAGCAATAAAGTAACCCTATATTAACACATAGATTTATTAGCATGGAAATCTTTAATTGCTTGTTAGGACAGTAAGACAGTAAGAACTGAACTCGACTCGCTGTCACATTAAAGGGTAGCTGCAAGAAAATGTTTACTAACTGGCTATTTTACCAGACATACGAAGGAACAAGAACACAGAAGGACAGGAGCTCAGTTACTGACGCCATAGCACATCTACAAGCGACATCTCAGTGACAGAGAGGACAAGCCGTCACCGGTGGCGCCGGAGCAGATAAAAATAAAACACAGTTGTTGTCACTATCATCGCGCTACGGAACACGCCTTGGGCTCGGCACGGGTCAGGAACTACACAGTTTTTAGTGCTTCCTATGTAGGCTACAACGGCCTTGATTAGGCGCTGTAATTATCAAAGAGTTAATTTTTAAATTGGACATAACGAGGAACCATACCTTCATTAACGGGCATCCAGAACGGAACCTAAAGCTGCAACCCATTATTAGCTCTTGTCCAAATCAATTATTAACACCTAAAATGGGCTCAATCTTTCAGAAAGTCTACTTAAGATGAACCATGGGCTTGTGTCAGGTTCTGCCAAGCTTAGGTAATTACCACAGACACCTGCTACTCAATCGCCTCGACCCAGAATGGTAATTTAGCCCCCACTACAGACATTTAGGTCTAGGTGTCAACATTCATTTGCGTTAATTTGGTGAGCGGGCTGCCACAGGCCTTCCGACCCCGCCCCCCCCCTTGCTGAGTGTGATAGTAGCTCACCTGCATGGGGCTGATTGCGTAATTGGAGTCTAATGGTCTGATTGATCTGCCCATGAAACGGGGAAGAAGGCAGGGCAGTGGCAATTTCATCACTCACTTGGGGGAAGCACGAGAGAGTCCGGAACAGGGCTGGGTACACTTTGGGTCTACGGGCCGGAGGCCAACCTTGACCGACTGCACCACTGTTCCTGAAATGCAACCCCCCATGTCATGAATGATGATGTCTCCTGTAATCTCAATTTGCTTCCTGAAATTTCACCGGGGGCTGGTCATCCCAGCGGCCTGCTGATGTTCCAAATCTTCTTGTCACAGCGGAACAAGTGACAACTTTGCAATTAAGAATCATGCACCATGACCATAGATAAAACCCCATCGAGTTAGTTAAAATTTTTGTTCAACAAAATAATAAGAGTCTAAAACTCTTCCAATACCAGTGAATCAGTTATGAAAGTCTTCCAAACAATACGAAGAATTAAAAAACGGGGATTGAAAGTATAGAACTAAGCAAATGTAGCTCAAAGGCTTAATTAGACAATAAATATCCCCTTCACCTCCAAAGCATCTTCACAAATTTCCCACTTTATGACGTCTCAATGAGGTACACTCCTATCAGACCCCCGGACAAAGCCTGCATAGTGATGTTTGCATCTAAATTGGCCTCATGCAGGGAATTTTAGCTTCCAACATGACCTTCAGGTCACAATGGCATACGGTCGGCTCTGAGTCAAACATCCAGCATTGACAATGCCCAGAATCAGGTCACCCCTCAAGCTGGGACGAGACAGAAGACCGAATTTGTGTGACATCACACTCATGCTTCTTGGCTCAAAATGTAATCAGCTATAGATCTGCCAAGAAAAGACACCTAGAGATAAACTGTAATTCTTGCAAACTTTTTTCAACATGCAGTAGAAAATAAAATGTACATTTCCCATGTTTTTAGGCAATATCTGCATTTTTCACTACCAAATATATGAAAAATAGGGAAACAAATTTCCCCGGATCAATAAAGTCCATCTTATCTTATCTTATGTTATCTTATCTTATGTTATCTTATCTTATCTTATCTTGCCTTGTCGGCGTGTCTCTCGTTTATGACGGCGGAGCATATTAATGATGAAGCACAGTCTTTGTGCAAGTAGAGTTTTTGATTTGAGTCTGTTGACCAAACCCTGTATTTGAAAGCCCACACTTCAGCACCTGCCGTCAATGTTGTACCTGGATGACTGGGGTAATTCATTCGCCTCCACAGTTTCGAAATTCAAATGAAAAAAAAGAGCAATGGCGAGATTTAGTAGCCTCTCAAGGTCAAGCCGCAGAAATTCCCTATGGGTGCGGTACAGGTGCAGGGAGTGATCAAGCTTCATTTCCAACTTAAGTGCTTTATTGCCCCCAGTGACCCAGTAGTGAAATACCCAGCATGCATAAGGGCCAGGCAGCTCTCTGCCTGACCCTGGGTAGAGATCTGCAGCCTCTCCTTTGATGGGATCCCCCTTATGTCCTCACACTGGTATCGACTTGTTTCTAAAGGTTGCGTTGAATCCGATTCTCTGTTTAAATCAAATCGTGTTAGGAGCCCCGGCCTGACAACTTGGTCCTCTCTGTGAAACTATGAACGGCGCTCCGAGAGCGGTGCTGTCCCACGGTCAAATGAGGGACCTCTTCAGTATTCCACTCTCAATGCATTCCAAATAACATTCCGCACATTCCAAGGATCCAGTTAAAATCTGTGATGCGTTGTATCAGGAGAGAAACAAGAAAAAAAATCTTCTGCCTGTCTGTCATCATCAGGGATGTCCTTCGGGAAACGCGGAAGTTGTGTCTTGCGGCACAGAAAGCACTTTATGCCAAGCGAGCCGCAGGGTCCCTAAATCACAGTTTTGCACAGCACTAAACGAACCCTTTAATTACTACGGTTTAAACATAATTTTTAACCTCCTCCCCACCCTCCCCCAAAGCATTACTCCGATAAATCCCACCCCCACTGGTGATCTTTGAACTGTGAGGTTTTTTTGCTCAAATGAAGGAATTTCACCGGCACGTGGGAATGATTCATCGGCTCAGTTCGAACCCGCGATAACCTCGGCGCTTCCTCCGTTGAGGTGCATTTAAACTGGCTCTCCCCCCCCTACTCCCCGGCCGGCATTTCCATTTTAATTGTCCCCGCTGTTTCTGGTGCCGGCGTGTCATCGAATCGGAGTGTCGTGGGACCGTTCCGTGTGAACTCACGTTAGGAGCGGAACCAATATTTGTGCTTTTTGTAACGTTTTTGAAGCGTTAATCCACAAGGAAAGCTAACTTAAACGTGGCATGGGAAAGGGTGTTAAGTTTTTCAGTACTGAAAAAAATACATAGTTATTTCAAAGGCATTCCATTATTTATTTCTTAGCTATTGGTGGGGGTAGTGGTGTCACATGGGATACAGGCTCTGAAATGGGCCAAACCATTTTGGAGCAGGATTCAGTAAAGTTGTGTAGAAGTAATCCTAGAAAAAATGGACCGCTGAGTCCAAACTCCTTGAGGACAATTCCTTATGTTTCTTAACAGGATAACTGAGATTCGTTACAATTTTTAATAAGTATTGCTTAATTAATCCAAAACCAAAATTAAATATTAAACCCTAAAGGATTTCTTTTTCCACCAGAGCAGTCAGGTCAACATATTTTTTTTAAGTAGTTAAAAGAACTTAACGAGGATGTTTAAACAAGCGAAGCTAGCTGATTGCTATAAATCTGTGTGGAGAATAACATCAAATACAATGGGTGGTGAAATAGACTGAACCAGGGTCTGGACTCAACTCAAAATCTACCAATTAAGCCATTTAGTCATAAAATATGCAGATTAAAGAGTTAAAATGGATGCACTTCAAAGGTTTTTGTTAGGCTAAGTTGACTCCAGAATAGTCAACTCCGTGTCAAAGGGATGTCAAGGGAGATCCCCCCTCCCCATTAAAACCAGCTTCACCACGATCCGTCATACGTGGTGGGGGGCGGCTTCCAAGCGATGAAAGACAAAGTTAAGGTAGTGAAGCAGCTAGCGACCCGCTAACGGCGCGGAGCACGGACGGGGCACGTCTGTCCGAACGGGGAAGCAGGGGCGACATACCGTGCTGCCGCCGTCGGCGCTCATCTCGATCTTCCCCTCGAACGGCCCCCACGTGGTGCCCACAGAGAGCTGCTGCCGGCTGTGAATCCGCCGTTCTCCGTCTTTCTGGAAGACGTCCAGTTCTCCTAAAACGGCAAGGTGAAAGCCATCACACGTGGGCTAAAACTGCCAGGACAACTTCCAACTCGAGACCTAAAGTGATAAATCTCCTTCGTCTGCTCCATGAATCTCAAGGGGTGATGTGCGAATGTTGTGGCATTCTGGGAATGTTGTGGCATTCTGGGACTTTGAGTACAGTTAGCTTCTGAGAGACTACAAATCTCTAGACTCTTAAGCCCCCCAGTCTTTGTTTTTCCCCAAATAAAACATTCCCCCACTGGCACATTCCTGTATTTTTAGTAGATGCAGCTTATCTGCCATCTAATGTGCCTGATTAAGGAATCATTTTGCTGTAAGAACTTCATCCAACTTCATCCACAAGTGGGCCAGGATTGATTACCGACTGCTCTGTGGCTTTCCTCAGGTCGAGTGAGTCATTAACGGGGGAGGGGCGCTTCATCGGGGGACCCTGACCCCTGCCAGGTTTGGCTTAGTGGCTTTAGTCAATATTGCAAAGCGTTTAAATTTTAGATTAAAAAAAAGAGAGAGTTCTGCTTCAATGTGCTTCTCATCTGCTATCGTGAAACTTTAATTTCGCGCACTTTTGTACTGCATTTTTGCCAAGTGGACCGTAGCACTTCGTCCGAGATAACGTTATCGGCTAAATGAATAAAATGCAAACGTAAGACGCTAAATAAGACAGACCGCCGTGTAGCTGACGGTGTGGGGCTGGACTTGGGCTACTTGCTAACATTTGTGGATTAACTTCAGTGGGAAGGGGTCTGTGACGGGGTGTGTGTGTGTGTGTGTGTGTGTGTGTGTCGTGGGGGGTTATATGAAAATAACCCCACCAAAACCCCTCTTGGAAGCCCTCAGCTCCTCTGATAATCTCAATGAGATGTTGCAGGCTTGGTAGCTGGCAGTGGAACTATTTTAGGTTTTTCCTGGAAGGGCTCCTCTCGTTAGAGCTCTGTGGAACTCCAGCTAATTAAATGTGTAACCGGATAGCACTGTGAGCCCTATCTTATCTCTTAGATTTAGTGTACTTTTTTAGGGCAGTGATTAATCAAATAGTTATGATAATGGACTCCCGGTCACGACTCCCGCTTTCTCGAGAAAGTCATGCGGATCTCAAGTGTGCATTTCCGAGCGGTCGCCTTGGCAACGCAGAGAGTTTCGATTACGGAGGGCTGACTGGCTTTGGAGAAATCAGACCCTTAAATTTCACAGCTACCTGCATGTGCATCTGCTTGGCCTGCAGGGGGCGCCCCACCTTTCCGCTTAATAAAGCTCCACCCTCTTACTCTCTGCATACGAGACGCAATTAGCAATCATCATTTGAGCCAAAACATTGAAATAATAAGAATAAACTCCAGAGTGTCATCTTTAACATTGCATTGTGGGTATTTCCCATGTATTGCAGGACTCCTGGTGCAGACTTCTGGAACTTTCTTGTGTATTTTTTCCTTCTGTATCCTTAAAAAGCCTGAAAGAGGTTTAGTAGGTGAACTGCTGACCACAAGTAGAGTTATATAATAATATTTTACACTATTTATATTTGCACTGAGGTGATTGTAGTTTCCTTACAAGAAATGCACCTTTTTTAAGAGAATAGCAGCAATCCTCTCTCGGGATTTAAACCTGCTGAATTGCACCAACACCCAAGTCTTTATACTCCACTATCCAGAAGTTTCCTGCTAGAACTTTTTCCCACGTCTCTAATCCTTTGAGGGATCAGTCTGATGGCACTACTGTAAAAGGTGGTTTCCATTTTAATAAATGAATACATGTAATTATCATTTAAGACATTAGCACCTGGTGCAAAAATTTGGGGGTCTAATACTTTTGGCTAAGGAATGCGGATAAAAAGGTCGTATTAAAGGATGGAAAGCCTTGTATGGCAGCACCTGCGTGCACTTTTTTTGTAACTGAGGGGGAGACACGAGCGGGAGGAGCCCAGGCGGCACCCAGAGCTGCTGGGAGAGGTGGGTAAAGCTCATTAAGACAAAATAATTAAGCATCCAAGCACAGCTGGCAGGCATGAGGGAGAAAGGAACGTGGAGAAACAGACCCGGCTTGATGCATCCTGTTTGTCCTCTGATAAGGCCGTCGGCCCTTTACCACTTGGATGTGGGTTCACGTTTAGCCCTGCTTGACACTTTGGAAAGCTGTCTCCGGTGGTGGATTCTGTGGCATGGGGGATGGAGGGGTTGGGGGGGGGTTGCATGCATAGTGACTGGGTGCCAGTTGTTTGTGTCCCCTTCCAAACGTAGCCAGAGGACCTTGAATTCCCAGCTGCCTCTTCACAGCTGTTGCCCACACCAGCAAAATAAAAAAAAAGAGGTCTGAGGAAAACATGGAACCCAAAAGTACAATCTGCATACGCATCAGGGAAAACGCCACACCTAATAACACTGTTAGAACATGATTAGAACATGATTAGAACATCAACCTTTATTCTATGCATGAGCTTCACCATCTATTTTGTGTCTTATGCAGGTAATAATATGCCTTTGTTACCAGTTTACAAACACTAGGCTGTACTCAAATGAATGAGAAGAAGACCACTGGCACAAATAAATGAATTTTCTAATTGTATAATATACTTTTAAATAGATCTTAAAATACCTTTTCATTGAAAATCCTGTTTTCAGCAAAATGTCTTTAACTAACCATATGCAATAAAAATCTGTACTATATGTCAAGCACAGTTAGTGCAGTAAATGTGAACAATATGAAAATGTATTCAAAGTGTCAGATTGTCTTATGTGGTCTGATGGCATCTCCTGTCATCAAAGAAACAACATATGTTTAACATTCATTTTGCTAAGACTCTAATCAACCAAACGATCAAAGAATACTATTTAGAGGAAGTTTGCTTAAACGTGTCCCAGCAGTCACATGATCAAGGAGGGATAGAAAGCGTAGGATTCACCCATCACTGACATCCTTCAGGAAACTCATCCCAGCCCTAAAATGCCACAGTCTTGGCAAGAAGCAGCTGACGTGGGACTAAGGAGATTTCTCCAACCCCCCTCCCCCCCACATCCTTCGATAAGATCATCATCTGTCGCTAGACTCTAGGGTCTGTTCCTGCTCTCCACAGATACTTGGCACACCAATGAACGTCCCTTTATGTGGATGAGATCCTCCTCAGATAGGACCACGACGCCCAGTGCTGGCATCTGTTTGCCATGTGCCACGAATGGACGCAAGCGGAGACGCGTTTCTTCCGCTAGTGCCGCATGGCAACAAGTATAATGTTAAATATTTTCCTGTCTGTGTGTACCCCTGTCCTGTGTACCCCTGTCTGTGTGTACCCCTGTCCTGTGTACCCCTGTCTGTGTGTACCCCTGTCTGTGTGTACCCCTGTCCTGTGTACCCCTGCCTGTGTGTACCCCTGTCCTGTGTACCCCTGTCTGTGTGTACCCCTGGCCTGTGTACTCCTGCCTGTGTGTACCCCTGTCTGTGTGTACCCCTGGCCTGTGTACTCCTGCCTGTGCCATAAGCAGTCTGACCAAGATAGAAGACAGAAGGATGGATGATGCTCAGTTCATACTCATTACATAATTCATCAGAGAATTGCTGAAGTATTAATACAATCACACATTAAGAACATACATACAATACTGTTAAAAGCTACAATAATATTTAACATTATACTTCCTGATTATTTAATTATAATACATTTCTAAATGATTATGACAAAATTACATATATGTCACTTTACTAATGTGTTTACCCTCTGAAATAAACAACACTTCAGTCACTGGAAAATTAGAGTTTTGTCAAAATTAAGTGACACTAACATCCCACACTTAAAAAAGAAGCAGTGAAGCCCACATTTTTGTGTGAGTGAGAAGCTACAAGATGTGGAAATTCCCGCCTGACAATTCACAGGGTGAAGCTATCGGAGGCATCGCTATCGACGACGCAGGGTACAGCACTGCCAAAATAGGATACAAATTAATATAGCATGCGGACCGTACAGGCTGCAATGCAGTGTGCTGTATCGCCTGACAAAGAGTGCTACAGCTTTAAAGGAGATATGCGATATGAAATTTAACAGCTGAAGGAGAAATGTCACTGTGCCTTGATAAGAGAGCGATGAACTTTCTCCCCCTCCCCCCTGCCCCCCCATCCTGAACCACTATTATCAGGTCCAAGTGAGCAAAATGCATCATTTATAACCAAGAGCCACACCATTATCTCCTGGCGAGACACTTGTTTTAAAACGCAGGAGTCTTTATTTCTCACTTTGTCTGGCTCAAGTCTCCCTCAAAGTTTCCAGCCAGGCGCGTACGGTAACTTAAAGGGGGGTGAGTAGGCTTCAGAGCTTGGCCCCCCGCGGCCCCCATAATGTTCCCGGTCAACTTTGTTTTCAGACAATTGGAAATAGGTGGGACTTTAAAAGTACACAGCGGGTTGGCTTGGACTCAAAGGATGCCTTTGGGCTGATGACACTAATGAGACGTCCAAGACGCTTAGAGTGTCCCGATGACGTCAGACGTCTTTAAGGTTACATGATGTTTTGTATTGATTTCAGTAAAAGAAGACAAACGAATTAGGTAAAGACTGCTAAAATACCTAACACCATATTAAGCATATTAAGTATAATGCTTTCATTTAAAAGGCAGTTATTTTGCGAACTAGCAATGAGCCCTTTCCGAATAAACAGAATTTTTTACAAGAGGTGCATCTTAAATTTTCTATCCATCCATCCATCCATCCATTTTCCTTAACTGTTTATATAGTTTAGGGTTGTAGTCATACTGGAGGTCATCCCTGGAAATGCAGGGTATGAGGTAGGGCACTTTCCAAAGACGTACCAGTACACTACAGAGCACACTACCACAGTCATAATCACAGTCTCAGTCATAATCACAGTCTCAGTCATAATCACAGTCTCAGTCATAATGACACAGCATGGGCATATTTATTTATCTAACCCATTTGCGTAACTGCATCTTCTTATTGGCTGCAGTAAGAAACCAGTGTCATGAGGAAACTATTATCAAAAATTCAAAAAATAAATAATACTAATGCATGAGCATACCAATAGAGTACAGTAAGCAAGAGAATCTCTCTAACATCTATCTTCTGAAAATACACTACACTCGAGATCAATGACTGGCTTTTAAGAGAGGAGAAAGGCAACTACTTCACAAGTATCTGTACTAACATCTAGAGGACGTTGCGTCTTTATCACGTTTATAGGCCGAAACTTAATAATTGAAATCCCTTCACAGAATATAATTAAAATCAAATGTGCCAGAACAAAGCATAACGATAATTTGTAGATTAAAGTCTGGGACATCCTTTAATTCAGGTCGATCTAAGATTTGTTCATCAGTTCATTTGTTGAAATTGCCATGTTTCCAACTGTGGCTACTTAAAATGGGTGAAAAATAGGATTTTGAGATCAGAACATGATTTTGATACATTTATAAAGATACACACACACTACACCTGCCGGTTCATGCAAATATATAATCAGCCAATCACATGGCACCAGCTCAAAGCATAAAATTATACAGACATGAGACATTCAGTTAATGGTCAGACCAAATGTCAGAATCTCAAAAAAATGTGACCTGCGTGATGCTGACCCTGGCATGGTTGTTGGTGCCAGACAGAATACTTTGAGCATTTCATCTCCTGGGATTTTCTTGCAGAACGGCAGCTAGAATTTACAAGGAATGGCGCAAAAAATAAAAACATAGAGTGGCAGATCTGCGGGTGGAAAGACCTCGCTGCTGAGAGAGTGGTCATGGCTCAAGCTGAGAGGAAAGGCTACCATCACTCAAACAGACACTCTATACAACAGTAGGACATTTTCAGTGGATACGCTACAACAGCAGCAGATCACTTCAGATTCCATTCCTGTCAGCGAAGAACAGGAATCTGAGGGCACAGTTAAGGATTTAAAAACGTCTCCTCATCTGATGAATCTTGATTTCTGCTGAGGCACACAGAGGCAGGGTCTGAATTTGACGCATACAGCCCGAGTCCATGGTCCCAACCTACCTCACGTCAGCAGTTCACGGCTGGTTGTGGCGCTGTAATACGGCGGGAGCCTTTTCTTGGCACACACTGAGCCGCCTAATACCAATCGAGCGGCATTTAAATCTGAATATTGTCGCTGGCCATGTGCATCCCTGTATCGCCACAATTTGACCATCTTCTAATGGTTACCTCCAGCGGGATGATGCACCGTGTCACAAAACGCAGGTCAGCTCAGACTGGTTCCACATTACAATCGGTTCGGGGGACTTCAATAGCCTCGAGTCACCAGATCTGGGATGTGGTGGAAGATTCTCAGCGTGAATAAGCAGGACTTACATGATGCAATAATGACAACATAGACCAGAATCTCTCAGGAATGTTCCCAGTACCCTGTTGAGGCCATAGATAATATAGATATATATTCTGGCAGAACAGTGCAACAGTAGGTAGCACCGTAGTCTCAGACTTTCGGGGTTGGTTCCAGTTCTGTACACATCTGTTCACATAGGCTTCCTTCAGGTCCTCTGGTTTACACTCCAAAGAGTGTGACTGTGAGTGTGTACTCTGCGATGGACTGCCACCCCATCCAGGCTGTTCCCCTGCTCTGTACCCCATAACTCCTAGATAGGCTCCAAGCCTTCCTGCCTCCCAAGCTGGATTAGCAGTTGGAAAATGAATGGATTGGTTCGTTTGGTTATTTTTCAAAATTAAAGCTAAACAAATGAAGATGAAACAGCAGGAAATCTGTGTTTTACTTCAGTAGTATTACTTACATAATATGGGGGTGGGATTGACTCACCAGTAACGGATTCCCCTTACTACACCCATCATTAGTACCAAAATGGCTTTCTACCCTTTTTCCACACTCAATTACAGGGATTTCAAAGTTCCCCTAACCGGAATTCTGTTTTTCCTGGGTGACCTAGTTGTCTTTTGTGAGTAGGTTTTAGCCAGAGCAGTTTGACAGTCAACAGATAAGATGGATTAAGCTCCCCCCCCATCTAGTTTTGATGTGAACAGCGTAAAAGTGGGTTAAATCATCCAGTTTTCAGGAGTATTTTTAAATGCCTGGAGATACGACGATAGAGAGGCTAAACTTAAGTCTCCAGCTGGGAAGGTCAAGGTCAGCGTGGCAGAGCTAACGCCCCCCCCCCCCCCCGATGGAGAGGGAAGGGACCATCGTGCCTGAGATACACGTGCCCGGGCAACTCGTCTCCCAACACTGGGTGGGGGGGTGGCGGTGGCATGGGGCTGGGAAGCTGAGGGAATTCTCCACGCCCGTCACAGATAGCCTGGAGTGCCGGCACACCTTCCGTCTGTTTCACCTGCCACTTCCGTTTTATCCGCACGCTTCGTTAAACGTGCGCAAAATAGGGAGTCGCTGAACGGAGGCCGATAATGTAAGCCGCGTAGCTGTTGGCGTAATCACAGGCCGTTCCGTCAGCGGTGCTCTGTCCACCTTGCTGCCCCCCCCCCGAAACGCAGCTCAGCGTGGTTTAATAAAGCCATCTCAGTACTACACTCAAAGGGCCATCAGCATCTCCCCCAGCAGGATCCGAACCTGCGAACTTTCGCACGAAGTTTAGGGCTCGAAACGGGTTTGCTTTTTGTTTAAACGAAAAATAGGACTAAACAAAAACAAACGTATTTATGTAGTCGACTGCTCCCTTGATTTTGTGAATAAACACTAAGTTACAGTGCCGAGCACCGGGGGAAGGGGGGTGAATCGGTAATAAATCAGCTTGCTGACAAAAACAGCGGGAGTGAGCAGACTGGAGCGTCTGCCTGCCTGCAGTACATTTGCAAGCGCGAGCTCTGTTATCCTGCTCTGTTATTCTGCTCCAGATCTGGCCAGATGGGATCAGTGCTACCGATTCCATCGCCATGGTAACGCTAAACGTCCGCCGGCGTCATTACCGGCTGACCCAGACAGCGCGCCACGTCTTACCGGTTTGGCGCCGCGTCCAGGGGAATAGCTGGCTAACGGCTGAGCTTGAAACTTTTTTTTTTCCGGCACAGGGAGGAATCTGACCAGGAAAAGAGCGAATGTGGACAATATATCAATGCATCTGCATGCGCACAATGAAAAAAGAAAACGCTCAGCCGGCATCTCCGGCGGCTCAGGATCAATCCCCCCCCTTCACCTTACACCTTTGAAATATGTGACAGAGAGGCTATTCCTACAAGGCCTTTTGCTGACTGAATAGCAGTAGCTTATGGGCACTGGGCAGTTGGATGTTTAGTGGGGTTAGCCTAGCAGGAATGGTTTGGAGACGGATGCCTGCCTGCACAAATACTAAAGTTCTGGAAAACATATAGGACGGGGCTGGACAGTCAGCCGTTATGGGTTTGTCAGGGATATGAGAAATATGTGGAACATTCATGTCGGATCACATGGCCATTGCAGAATATATGGAGGAAATGACACAGAAATAATATACTGTTAAATTGTGAAAATATATATCTGGAAGATAGTAATTTTGCTGAATAAAAGAAAAAACTAAAACGACTGAATTCACAAAAAAAAATTAGATCACACGGAGCATTCTAAATAGAGTCGAGGATTAATTAGCTGAGCATTTATAGTTTTTCTGGACATGTGAGCTATTAAGTCATCCTAACAGAGTTGTCAGAAAGCGGTGCGTCTGTAAGAATGCGCCTTACTGATTACCGCGTTTATACCTTTAGTCACATGATGTGATGCAGCCAATCCCTTGCAGCAACAAGTCTTATCGTCCCATACATTCCTTGTACTGAATATTTGCTCATAAAAAAGCCGGGAGAAAACAGGAAACATATTTGGCAACCCTCTGCAGGACAGTTTTCCGTACCCACACAAACATTTTTTAAACAATCATTCAAATAAAAGCAAAATTCAGTCATATATTATCATCCCCCTGCCACACATCTGAAGTTGGTAGGAGACATTAGAAACATTTTGCAGACAGTTTTTTTCTTATTTTTTTATTTTTTCCTTTCTCTCCCCCATGTCAGTGACAGGGGGAAGTAATCCTATACACAGGCTGCTATTGTGAAATGGGAGACTAGCCTCCTTCACTGGCAGAGACCAGATGCACCTCACTCTCTATCCTAATCTGTAAACGACTTAAAGGAGCCTTATCTCTGGGCTCTTCTGCTTCATTTCATGCTTGATTTACTTTAATTTGTCTGATAGGGCACAAGGATTTGGAAATGGCCCATCTTTCGGCGGAAAATGTTCTGATTTTTCTCTGGCATTGTTATGTGGTTTTTTTTTTTACTTTCTCTCTCCGTCTCTCTCTCTCTCTCTCTCCCCATCTCTCTTTCTCTCTCCCTCCTTTTTTCCATGCCGAGGAGGAATCTTGCACCGGTGCAGCAGTCTGTTTGAGTGCATTTTAGATTCACGCTAACACAGCAGAAAACAGGCCCCTCCGCGTGGCGCGGGCATGATTCTCCCCGCGATGGGCGACACCGACCCGGGAGAGGCGTCCGCTTTCCGATCGCTGTGGTGAGCGAGCGCCTCGGACCGCGAAGATCTTATGTTTAAGTTAAGAGAGAACTGGCCCTCCGGTTTACAGAGTGTGCGTGAGCGACGGGGGGCTGTGATAAAGCACCAACTCCCCCCCCCCCCCCGTCACATGTATAAATGGAAGATGAGAGCGAGCTGTATGGGCTCCTAGCACTTTGTAAGCCCCCTCCCCAGTACTAAATACACCCCCTTCCTCTTTTTTGTGAATGGCTACAAAAGCAGTGAGCTGTGATTACAGCAGACATATCTCTCTGCAGACAAACAATGCCCCCCTCTTCTGGGCCGTCCCCCATGATGGAGGCGGGACTGACGGAGGCCCAGGCTGACC
>JAODJW010000135.1:11438652-11454837 GCA_026777045.1 Hyperopisus bebe | reverse complement strand
GCACTGTGACATCACTACAGGGGCTCAGGACACTGTGACATCATATACAGGGGCTCAGGACACTGTGACATCGTTACAGAGGCTCAGGGCACTGTGACATCGTTACAGAGGCTCAGGGCACTGTGACATCACTACAGGGACTCAGGGCTCTGTGACATCACTATTGTGCCTTCTGATTTTCAGAGGTAAACTTACTTGGTCCGTCCCAGTCCTCAGGTCCGAGAGGAGGCTGTCGGGCTTTATCATTTTGTCCATCACCGTCGGACTCCCCAGCCTCCCTACTGACATCCTCTTCGCCTGAGGGAAAGAATGCGGGAGTTAAGGGAGGCACACTGGTATAGCAGCAGAGAATTCTGGGAGGCAGATGTGCTTCACTGCAGCAACGTTCAAAATACAAAATAAACAGTCGTGAAACATGATCCATAGATTTAATACCCTTTATATATTTCTATTTATCTACAAGTTTCTGATTCCATCGTCCAGCATTCGAACACAAAAAATGGAGAAAATTCTAACACTTTTTGTCCGCCCCACATTAAAGTCTACTGGCAAACGGCAAACGTGGTCTCCGGTGTTAATATCCTTAAGGACTGCCAGGTTGTATCACACATCTGGGGCCTTAAACCGATTACCTAATTGTGTTGGCGAAGCACAACCTTCGACTAACTGCACAATGTGAATTCTGTTATCTGATTGCGTTTGCGGAAGCCAAATCGATAAGGGGGCAATCGGCAAGGCACGCATGTCTGTCCACGGTTTTTGGATCAGAAGGGGGTCACAGGGATGCTCCGGGGGGGGGGACTGGAATGGCGATAATCAAGTTCAAGGCTTATTCAAGCCTTGGGTCTTGCTGAAGGACTTTAAAAATAATCAGAGTTTGACGGGTAGAAAAATCATTGGAATGTAAACAATGTGACAGGAAGAGGAGCACAGATAGGATCTTGCGATCATCATGACCATTGCCTGCTTTAAGGTTAAAGTTTCGCTCAGTCTTTCCTGAAATTTTCCCCAGCATGTGACAGTGTTACGATCACCTCCATGACTCAAAAACACATACGCAGCTAGCTGAAAGCCCCAAGTCACGTAACACGGCCGGCACCAGTACGGTGGTCAGGAAACACGGGTCCGGGGGCTGCCACCTTTCACAGCTGCGGCTCTCCTGTCCCCCCCCTTCCTGCCTGCCGGCCTGCGGAGGGATATTGTTCCCATTCGCGCTTTGGTCCACTTGTGTGGCAAACCTGCGAACCCGGCGTGTTCTCTGGGTGGCGATGTGCGGATTGCCACGCGGCAACAGGGACCTCGGCCCGGCAACCCTCAATTGTGCCAATTCTGCCTGCTAAACATGGACCGTCCATAATAATAACAATTTATCTCCACCATCGAAGCCAAACATTGACGACATAATCTGTGTCTCTGGCTGAAAACTGATATATGCAATTACCTGCTTAAATGAGACAAAAAAAACATAAAAGAGTAAATAATGATCTCGAATACTAAAGTAGTACAAAAGAAGATGATTTGATGAAGGGAATGATGATCTTGTGTGGAAAATGATCAGGACCGCATAAAGGAAGTGAAACACTGAAGGGTAGGGTAGGGAAAGTGCTCAAAGGTGAATGATGATCATACATCAAACAGGGCAGAGCATATTACCCATGATGCACCCTATTAGGCAATAGGCTGCAGCCCTAAGAGCGCGCCGTACCGGTGTTTCCTGCAGCAGATCGTCAGGGTTACACACTTCTTCCGGAAGTGTCTCCTCGAAGGGGCCTGACAGGAATAGTTTCAGACGCCTCGCCTTCTAAATCACCGCACGTCTAGACGCACGGACGTGCGCTGGACGGGACAGAGGATGAAGACGTCCAAGCAGGGGGTGTATAAATGCTGATAGGAACTCCCCGTAAGAGTCCCGGGGTCGTAAAAAGCGCAAAGCGGCCCCCACGTGTCTCCAGGCCAGACAGACATCCACACATTGTGGGGCACTTCCTGACAGATTCAGTTCCTTCCTCAACTTCCCCCAAATCCTTCCCTCACCTCCAGACCAACTCTCTCTCTCCCTCTCTCTTTCTCCCTCTCTCCTTAAAGACACGGTTCGCTTCAAAAGACGGACACTGGCGTTGTCAAGAGGACATGTGTTTCCTGTCTCATCAAAAAAAAAAAAACACACACGGACACAGAGGGATGTGAACATTGCTGTCCTAGTTACAGTACATGAGGTCACTGTGACCCAGTTTTCCACGTATGAGTGTCTGGTCGGGTTACTGCACCCCCCCCACCCCCACCCCCGCACTGCAGTGACGGGGAGCACATACACTAAATTCCCCTACCGCTCTATTAATTGCTGGATTTCGAGAGCCTCGTTAACACACGAGGCTGATATCATGACAGCTGTAACAAAGGCAAATACCAACAGTTACTTCCAAAGTACCAAATTTAAAGAAGAACCCGATAACATTAAGGCTCTACCTTGATCTCAGGCGTACATGTTAAGCCCTGTAACGAAACGTATTGGAACTGTTTAATTACAGCTCAGGAAATGAAGCTACAAGATGATTCCTTAATTAAGCAGTGATTAAGGATTTTCTGCCGTCTATCTAGCACGGTTCGCAATGCATTTTAAAGACGATCGCAAGCACGGCCCCACGAGGAACAATGTCACTGGGCCTGCTAAAGTTCCTTCAGAGGGGCCTCGTCGGGAACCCGAAACAATGCTGTCAGCCCGAGGTTGGCGTTTCTGTGATATTTTTAGAAATATGTCCCTGCCATCAGCATGATCTTGATCTATGAGGATCATTTAGGAATGTCTCTAATGTAATCTCACTTTGAACTACGATCTCTTCGCTTCAGTTACACTGAGAAGCTGTAATTCAGAGCTTATTATGCTACATATTTAGTACTGTGTATATCGCTAATCTTGTGACATACTGTACACCTGGTTAGAATAGTTTGAGTTATATTATAAACTTCCTTATATGTTGACCTTTATTTAATGCGTATTGCCTTGTTTGTAAGATTCCTGGAGCAAATATCAAGTCAGATTCCTTGTAAGTGTAACTCTAGAGATTCTGATCTACAGTGAGTCTTCACTGAGTCACTTGACATTCTAGTAGCTTGGGGTCTAAGCACAGGGTCAGCTGTCCATTCAGCACCCCTGGGGTGTTTTTCTGTGGGGGGTGGGGTGGTTTAAGAGCCTTGCTTGGGTACCCATCTACGTTGTGGTTACTCGGCCAGAATTGGACCCAACCCACCCCCCTCCCCCCAAAGAGAAGAAAACGCTCAGCGTGGATGGAGGTCTGGCATCAGGTTCACATGACGGGTCGGCAGGTATAGAAACCCATAGTATTGCGGCTCCAACCAGAGGCCTTCCCACCTGCCTGATCACAGTTAATAATCTTATAGGTGATGCACACAAACAGCTCCTCCAGCAAGGTAGGAGCAAAGTCATATTGGCTTTCTGCCCCCCCCCCCAGCATTGTCTCCTTCAAGAAAGCCCTCAGGAAACATCAATCCTGCACATGCAACTTCAAGGAACATGCACCCCCTAATCACAAAAATCACAAAGACAAACTGGCTCAGGGTTCCGTAAGTTACCCCCAGTATCATTTTATTTCTACAGAGCACCCCAGTTTAACAGGTCGAATGGGATGAGTTCCCGAGAATCTACATCCTCGGCGTCCGAAAGGGGAATCCGGAATGTGTTATGTCTGGAAGAGCATCAGCCAGTGGTGTCCTATCACCTTGGTTTCATCTCCGGCGGTTTACATAAGCTGACCTTTCAATGGCTTATCAAGTGGATCAAGCGGCTAATGAACCCATCGGCATTAAAGGCGAAACGACGGCGATGCATGCCGGTCGACTGGACGGATCAGGAGGGTAATCTTTCCCGAGAAATGCCTTTGAAGGATGACCCGCTTCCCATAATCTCGCGGATACAGAGTGACGACAAACTCTATCCTCATGTAACACGACTCGGCGTCTCTCTTTCATGGAGCCGCAGACCGCGTCTTAAAGACGACTTCTACGCAAATGTGATGTTAAGCCTCACACGTGCTAAGCCATGTTGTTTTTTGAAAAAATAGTTCCCCTTTTACATCATCACAGACCTTCGCTTTTTTCGACTAGAAGTACGTTGGGGTAAAAAAAAAAATGGTGGGATCTTTGTACTCTTACACCATCCATGTGAACTGTCTTTCTTCAGAGTCCAACTTTCTACACCGTGATCAATCTTCCTCAGCTGCTTATCCAGGAGAGGGTAGCGGCAATTCTGGAACCTATCCCAGGAAGCATTGGGAGCCACTGTCTCACCTTCTAGGACTCAGTAACCACTTTATTAGATATACCCAGAGGTGGATAGTTCAGGTCCAGAAAGTAAAAAATCCAGACCTAGGATTTGTTGCAACCAACCAGTCAAGTATGAAGAGTCACAGTCACAGAGTACTCAACTGTTTGTTTGAAACAAAATCTTGGTCTGAACTTTTACTTTTTTGACCTGAACAATCCACTTCTGGGTACACCTTAACGCAAACATCTTGCCCAACAGTCAATCATGCCACTGAAACTCAATATATAAAACCTGCAGACTGGGTTGAGAGGTTCAGTTAGTTAGAATGGGTAGGAACAATGATCTAAGTGATTTTGAACATGGTATGCTCAGTGGTTCTAGACTTGGAGGTTCCAGCATTTTAGAAACAGCCTCCTGGGATTCTAACATGCTTCTGCATCTAAGGTTTACAGGCAATGGTGTGATGAACAAAAAAATACATCCAGCCAAAAGCAGTTCTCTTCCTGAAAAAAACACACCAATAATGAGAGAGGTCAAAGGAGAATGTCCAGACTTGTTAAAGCTAACAGGAAGGTCACAAGTGCAAAAATAACAGCCCAGGAGAACACTATCATGCAGGCAGGCATCTCCAATCAGACAAGTCATCAAAACTTGACGGAAGCAAAAGGAGGTTCTACCCAGTACCAGGTAGGAGAACTTACAAAATGGATCCCCTTTAGCCTCCTGTTAACTAAAGATCTGTCGCAAACAAACCATTGCCGTTATTAAAAGCTAAAGGGCCTTATAGATTAGAGAGATCCTCCCTGACAAGGACAAGGAGACGAAGTGGGAAAAAACGCATTTTCTCATCACCGGCGGAAAGGAAACCAGTCTCAAATGGTACGGTCCACTCCCACAAAAACAGCATATGCGGTTATTAACTCTGGGCAGATCTGCCCTAAGAGAAGAACAGCGCAATCATTTCAGGACAAACGCAGGACATCATCCGCTTTCATTCCAGACCCCGTGATGTTTCACAGCTGCGAAAAAAAAGGACGCCTAAGATCCCATCGCTAGCAATTTGCAAAAAATATCCACGGAAATGCTGGATCCAGGTTCTGGGGGCGCAGGGAGGTGGTCGGCAAAAACCGCGTGACTGTCTCTTTAAAGGCATGCAAGAAAGCCCACAAACAGCCCCCATTACAGAATCTGGCAGCCGTTCCCTCTGTCGGCAGCCGGTTATCTTGCTCCGGTTTGGTCTTGGAGCATGTAGATCTGGCCCAGTTAGATTGTCATACTTAACAAACATTAATGATTAATTTCCTCCACTGAGTTAAATGGGGCTAAAGGGACATCTCGATTCATCTTATCACGCCGCAAATTAGCATTTCCCATATTCTCCGCATAACTTTGCATTAAAATTCCACATTTGCCATTCCGAAGGCCGCCTTCCGTGCTGAAATATTGAGAAGATCCGCCTGCACAGGAGAGCTCCCTCCTTGCCTCATTGTGGGGAAAAAAAGGCCGTCGTAATTAATTGGTCCACTCTGTAGTTATTGCCGGCAAGTTACCAGCTTTTACAATATCAATTATTTATTGAGGGAATATTCCGGAAAAGGTCAGCGTGCATTCACACGAGACACCATAATTACAGCTTATTCTGGTCATTTTCAGTAATAGTAAGAATGACCCAGCTGGTGAATGGTTAATCACAAGCTGCTTCGGATGAATCTATTAACCGCATACGGCTTGGTGAGTAACTGTGCCTTAGTCAGTCATAGTTTGTGAAGGTTACCAGCACAAATAAATAAACATAATTTGTTCCTCTTTTCTACAGTACACCACAGCAGTAGAGCACAGCAGTGGTCGTATCCAAAACCCTGGATATTTTTGGAAGAGCAAAACACTAATTTGTGAGAAGTGATTATGCAACAGCTTAGAGCTGAATTTAGAAGTAACTGCTAGGTGAACGACATTCTGCACACTACACCTACAGAAAGTAACATTTGTTTTTTTGAAAATAAACTTTTTATAAACTTACATTTTTGTTTTTTCCAACTTCTACAAAAGCAAAAGTATGATTTTAAAAAACTATATTTCTGGAGTAGATGCCACCCTGTAAATGAAAGCGATCACTCACAAAATTATGGCACAGGAACGTGACAAGGGGCTGTAAATAGCCGCTATGAAACATAAGGCCTCTGTGCATCCACCAGACACCAGGCAACCTCTATAAACACGAAGTGGGGGGAGGGGGGGCAGGTTTACGGATATCGAAAAGGGGGGTAGAACGAGGTCACGCCTTGAAGAACTTCATTGGAGTCTCGCCTGAAGTCAAAATACTCTGTTTCAGCTTTCAGAGTTTTATCGTTGTTTGCACAGAGTACAATGAAACAAGAATGGCAGTAAAGAACAAGGGGTAATAAACAAGTATCCCTGGCAGACCTACATGGGATACGCAGCTGAAAGATGGATGGATGGATGGATGGAATAAGCAAATAACAACAAATAACGGTACAGAGGAACCTTCAAACATGTTAATTTTACTAATAAACAATGACGCCAGACTGTAAATTAAACCATTCCTTCGCAGAATAGGTGCACAACAACCAAAATGGAGGAAGCAAGAAAGTCTGATGGATATTGTCAAACACCAAGGCCTGTAGGGTGGCCTCTGCCTCTTTCTCGACATCCCAGGTGACATAAGATCAGACGTGCATCACCAAGGTCTCACGGGGTTCCTAACCAGACTGCATGGCCGGCCCCCTCCCAGGTACTCGCAGCGACGATCCAAGGAGCGTTTTCAAGTGAGGCTAAGGAGAGCAGCTAAGACTTCAGTGACATTCAACTTCTCGACCTTTGTGCTTTTTAAGCGGCTTTGCTCCTTCGCCGTACCGCGATCAAAGTTAATAGGCGCTTCATATGTTAATGAAAATTGGTGCCGCTCTTTGTGTTCCGCCCGCTTTTTAATACCTATTATAGGCCGAAACTTTTAATAGAGGCTTTAGGCCCTCCTGACAAGCCCATTTCGGTGAGTGACTACACAGATACAAGGCTAAGCTAAGACAGGGGACTTGGCCGGCTGTTCCCGCAGAGACGCCTCACACAGGAGGGAGGAAGCGGCAGAAGATAAAGGCGCCGGGATGAGTGGCTCCTTTAAAACCTGCGTCCGACTCAACACTGGGCTAATTACGGCACGCCATCGAAATCTGAGAGGGGTTAGTTAATCAAGGGCATCCCCCTCTCCTGCCTCACATTTGGGAGAAAAACATGAATAAAACCATTTATCGCAGACGAATTGTACCGCATTCAATTCACACCGCTTCTGTGTGAGTGTGGCAGATTTAAGCCACTCAGAAGACCAGTTAAATTACTTTGTAAGAGGCATAATTGTGGAATGAGGGGATTCATGAATACACCTGATGACTGCGTCTGACCGTTATGGGAAGACAACAAAATCTGAAGAGAAGAGCACTTTCTTATTTTGAGATGCGTATTTTGAGACTCAGCTGAGACAGTGTAAGTAGAAAATCTTACAAGTTTTTGTCCCCAAAGGGGAAAGATTAAGGAAGGATCCGTTTTAATACCACACTCTGATTATACTTTTTAAAACAGTTTGTAACTCAAAAACTGGCAGTTTTGCTTCATTCGCAGACATTAATAACTTTAATGTAACTAACGCAACGGCTCGCTAAACTTCAGCGACTGCTGCGACAGTCCAATGGGAACAATTACAGGCCCGGCTATCGCATACGACAGCACAAGAAAGTCCCTGAAGATGCTCCTGTGTTCACTCTCACCCAGCTCACTCCCAGTGAAGTCACCCATCTCTTACCCAGCTCACTCCCAGTGAAGTCACCCATCTCTTACCCAGCTCACTCCCAGTGAAGTCACCCATCTCTCACACAGCTCACTCCCAGTGAGAGCAAATCAAATTGGATACCTCTGTGACACACCTGCTCAATGTTTCTGCTCTGGCTAATCGTTCAAGGAACTGCAAAAATATTTAACTATAGCTATAGGGTTCCTCTAGCACTGCCCTGTAGGGGTCAAAGGTCAAAGGTTAGGATCTCTGCAACATGGAAGCACAGTTGTTCACTACAGAGATGGTACCAGTCAGTGCCCACATGCGGGAATGATTAGCATGATAAATTTCACTGTCATACGACATATTCAAATCAATAAATTAATTAAATGTACTGGACCGAATACAACATGCTGTTCTGTGACCATCAGGTCTGCACACATTTCATCTTCTGTAAAATTTAAGAAGACCTATACAGTTGTCGCCATTTTGTTTGGATGCAGCCAAATCTAGATTTATGTAATGATGTTTTTTTTAATCCCTCTCTTGAAGAACAAAAGAAAAATTATTATTATGCACAGAAAACATGAAAAGGAAAACAATTTCTTTTAGTGAAATCCCCCAAGCTAATAGTTTCAACTTTCAAAGTGTAAAAAAAAATATATATTTTTTTTCAAGATGGGGCTAGGGGAACTGAAAGTGTAAATTGTTTAATTTAAAATTAAAATTCATAGCATTTGACTGCTGGTGCAACTGGAAACACCTTGTGTAGGCAAATTGGGAGGTTATGACAAATGACATTTCTTTCATCTGTGCATCCAGAGCAAGACTCTGATGAGTTTTGTGTTCTGTTATACGATTTGACCAAATTGAAACAACAAAAAAGGTATAAATAATTGAACTAGAATTCAAACAAATGTTGCAGCTTTGGTTGGGCTGGGTGTTCATTGTTCTTATGCAGCATCTCTCCCCGTAAGCAGGTGCCGTCAGCTCTCTGTGGCCAAACTGCCCCAAGCTGCTACAGTCAGGTGACAGGGCAGGAGAAGGGCCTCAAAAACAAACAGAACGCGAGCTCACAAAATTTCCATTCATTCAGCTAGCTGTGTGATGGGATGAAGGTGGAGTCGGGGTGACGGTAAAAGGGCCGAAAGGTAGAGGAATGAAAGCAGCCGGTGAGGCAGGATGGTGTGGAGAAGTTTCTTTTTTCTTTTCTAAGGGTCACCTTTGCTGCAGAAGAATTCCATGTCTTCACAGTTCAGGTTCTCGGGTTCAAAGTCGCCGGAGAAGTTCTCCTCTGTGGAGAACTCGTCCTTGGCCACCAGCTCGTTCCCCTCCGACACGCATTCCTCCTCTTCATCCTCGAGGCCGTCATCCAGCGGCCCTGGTGACAGAGGCACGTTTCTGTTCAAGGGCCATTTTGCGGGGCCGAACAGACGAAACATCAGCAGGATGCGTTAAACAAACATGCTAAACGAACATAGAATAGACAGCTATGGCTATGAAGCAACGACTCCATGATTGCTCTGGGATAAACACTGTTCTCTGGCACAGCAATGCATGGAAGCACTTTGCTTTTGGGGAAATTTCAGCTTGTGGGAACAGAGTCAGGGGAGTTAGCACCAGCTGAAGGCTATAAAGAACCCGCCTCTTTCCTCTCCTTTCCATGCACACACACACACACACACACACACACACCGGCCCATTTCCTGTTTTTCTTCCTTGCACTCTTTGCTCAATAAATCTCTCTTGCAGCACAATGTAGACAAAAGCCTCCTGTTTTACCCCTCAGTGAGTGCTGAAAAACAATAAAATGGCAAAATAACGTTGGTGTTGTGATAGCTGGGACGAAGAGACTGTGCTTAATTACCCCTTTACACTCTGCAGCAGACATTTAACAGTTTCACACAGTTAAAAACGCCACGTGTTTCTTTGGCTTATAATATATTTTATGCACCATTTTACTGTGTAATCAGCTCGGCAATTTACTTAATATATGCATATTTTCTTAACTCTTCGACTATGAAGTGTTTGGTATCTAAAACTGTCACTTTATATAAAACGTTCTTCACCAAGAACATTACTGGTATGGGATTAGTTGTCTTTTGGGTTGTAACTCAGAAGAGGATGAACGTAGAAATTTGTGGTTCTGGTAACAAAAGGCCTCCTGCTACTGTGGCTCTGTACTTAAATGGGAAAATGGGAAATTTTTCAGCCAAACAAATATCTAGAAATACAAAGGATTTTCTCTCTGTAACACTGCACAAGCTAAGCAAGGATACTACAATAGAATATCCTGCTTGTGGAAGAGCTTACAATATTTAAACACAACATGATTTGCATATTTCTGGATTTACTAGGGGAGACCAGAGATAATTCTTGAATGGGGTCAGTTGTTCAATGGACTTTTAACTCACTTTTACAAACATCTAATCCCAGCTATTTGTCCTTCTACTTCTGCTAACTTAAGGCGTCTACCAGAGTCAATTCAACAGCTCTCCTCAGTCTCCCCTGTACTGGATCTGTACCTGGTGACTTTAATCGCTGAACATCAGATGCTTCGATAAGGACGATGTTGGTGTTCTCTTTTAACATTGTTTTCAGCAAAGGTAGCCACAGCTGCATTAGACTGTAAACCACGCCCTTCAAGCTGCGAAGCTCAAGCTTTCCCTGGACACTTTTGGCATCTTGGGCGATGCCTGAAATTATGTTACAGGCACGGATGTCCCCCTTTTCCCAGTATCTGAAACTCCGAACTAACCGAGTTCCTCACCGAGTGGAGCAACAGAACGCGAGGTGGAAAGAAAATACGTTTATTAATTTGTTAGCCTTATCACAGGGTACAATGTTGATTTTTCATTTACATTCCATAGCTGCAGGTAATACAACGCTGCAATCTTAAAGGAGACATTTTTCCGTGTGATTAATTTTTTTCCCCTCTGTGCAACATTATTTCTTTAAATCTAAATGATTTTGGAGTTTTGCTTGTAGCTGTACATCTTTTTTTTTGCATTTGCATATTACCACTTGCCTCAATCAAGCGAACTGCACCCTGGATGGTATTAGTTTCGAATAAAAAAATTTCACCTGCACCTGAATGACATTTAAACGGTGCATTTGCCTGCATCTTCTCCCCAAAACCAAAATAATATTCTTCTGCCGTCACCTTAAAATGTTGCAGGCTGTTATCTGATCTGAGTTAAGGAGACACTCCCTTTGGGGTGGGGGTGACCCCCCCCCTCCCCAAAACACCTACTACTTCCACAATCAAGATAATGAATAATCACAATATCTCGATTCCCTCTGGGGTGGGGGTCCCCTGCCCACCTCCCTCCAGTCCTTACAGGTGGATATCTATCTATTTCGTGCTGTCATTGCGGGAGCCAGACCACAAAATATATTCTCAGAGACCTGTCGCTGTATTTTCCTGTAAGGAAACCTTCACAAAGTCACTGTTTCAGCTCACAAACGGTGCTATGTACGCTTCCTCTTGTCTCCCTTTATTCCTGTGTGGGCTGGCGGATGGGTGCGGGGGGGGGGTCATAAAGGACCCCCCCCACCACCACCATTTCCACGCCATGTTCATTCCTTTCATTAGTCTTATAAATTACTCCTTTGTAGGAAGTCAACAGCGGCTGGAGCTCCGTAACATGAAAAGAATTAGTACGCGGATTTCTAATCGAGGCTGCAGTGGGAGGGAGGAGCTTTAAATGAGTACAACTTTATAGTTTCGTGTTCTATATATATAAATCTGATGTCTCGTATCACCATTCAGGAGAACAGAGCGGTGCTACAGAGCATCTTCTGCTGCTTAAAACGATGCCTCGGGATAAGGATCGAACTATTAAATTAGCTCGCCCAAGCCGGTCTAAAAAGCCGGCTTTCTGACACAACTAAGGATGTGTTCTGGGCAAGCGTACACGGGCTTATATGCAGCGCACTAACCGGATATGGGGAGGCGGAGCCAATAGCCGCTAATCTACTGTGTTCGTTTGGACGAACCTGCTGGGACCTAATGGCAAACAATGCGATTTGTTATGAGACGCCGAGAGGCATAAATAATGCATGAAGACGTTACAAAAAGAGAAAAAGACGGGGACAAAAAAACGCAGTTTTGATGGAGAGTTCCTGGGTCCTGTGTAGATTACTTAAAGTTTGATCCCCCTTCCATATGTTTAGTTTATTATACAAAATTCATTGCATGAAGAGACCTGAAATAATTTGAGACAGCAAAGATAAGAATAATGACTTTCTAAACGACTCGCGCTCACTCCTAACTCATTTTCTGATAGTGCTGCCCCTGCTATATTTAGTTGTGTACTGTTTAAAACCCCGTCACATTCACTACGGCCCATGAACACCGGTGCCTTTCTGTGGGGCGGGTGACAAACGGCCCGTGGGATATCTCCCCCATGTGCCCTGTTATCGTGTCTTCTCTAAGTCATGGGGTGTCACTTTGATTTCCCGCTTTTGTGTGATGCGATCCAAAAAAGCCATCCCCCATATAAGAAAAGCAAAAAAAAAAACAACAAGGTATGGATCAAACTCTCCCCATATACATATGACAAAAAAAACACGGTAGTGTGTCGGTAATGAGGTGGGGCTTCTGCATCTTGTTGTGCGACGGCCAGCATCGCGGCGGCCCCTCTGCCAATGTAGACGCATCTGCCCGACGGACATTTGCGGCGGATCTGCTGGTGCATCCATCTGCAGGCCTGAGAGGGCCAGAGAGCCAGGCCAGTGCCAAGCCGGCATCGCTAAGCGCTCACCGGAGAGGAGGAACCAACCTGAGGCCTGCTGAACGGACCAGCCCAGGGGCTGGCCCAGGACAGAAAGGGCTTACTACTGCTTAATAGAGGGGTGATCATGAGGTTGCTAGGGAAAAAGGCCTGAATGAAACCCAGGCCACAAGCCTAAGTTGAGAGATGTATCGAACCTTCACATACTAAGACTGAGTTGTTATAGAGGAACTTTGCTGTCGAAGTAACGTTTGCTTACCTAAACTCAGAACTGCAACTTCAACATGAAAGATGTATACGGCTATGTGACAGATTTGATTACATTGAATCAGGAAATTGAAAAAAACCAAGAACAGAAAAAATCTTGTACTAAGAGGGATTAGGCTAATACTCAAGCTAGTACACTATCTAATTCAGAAAGTTTAGGACCAAGCTGGAACACAACTGCTGTATTACATTGAGAGGGATTGGCTTCAGAATATGGGAGGCTTCAAGAGAGGTTAGGACGTAACTGAAAAGTTGGAGATAAAATGAGACATTAGTTGAGGATCCTTAGAGAGTTTAAAGTCAAACTGAGATGTTAGTACAGTTATAAACTATGAAAATACTGCCTACCTATAGAGAGAGAGGTTAAAGAGGTTAGCTTAGCATTTAGCTAAGAGGTGAAAGTAAGTTAGTACCATGCGACTTAGAATGTGACAAAGGAGCACATGTCTCCAGTGAGAGAGGTCAGCATTAGACAGAGAGAAGTATGGGGGCTGGGCCCGGCCACACGCCCCCTCAAGCCAAGCCCGTTTGTGCCGAACACGGGTCCCGATAGCTTCAGAGCTAGGGCACATGGCCCGGCCGTGTCCGAGTGCTAATTCGCGGCCAGTGCTAATAGTGGCCCCGTGTGCCCCCCCCCCCCAGTCCCGGAGAGGCTTTTGTCCATGCAGTGTCCTGAGTCCAGGGGCGCCGTAACGTGGGGAAAAGTTAGGACGATTCCAAGCGCCCCTGAGTGACAGGGGGCCTAGGAAATTTGGAAAATGACTGGATTTGTCTGGACTGGGGCACCCAAAATCTCGAACAACGCCACTGCCTGAGTCAGACAGGGATCGGTGGGGGCAGAGCTAAACTACAACGAGGGGGTAGGAGATGTTCAGATGCAGGAGGGGGAGCACAAACTCCAGGGCAGACCGGCTCGCAAGAAGGGGACGGCCGACAGACCCCTCAAAAACAGCTGCCAAGAGGCACATTGCTCTCAGTACAAAAATAACAACTAAAAAGATGAACATGCTGATTTGCAGTGCAGTTTACCTGGGACTTCCCAGGGAAATGTGAAAAACTGCATCTGTGCGTAGAATAAGGAATAGAGGAAAAACAAACAAATATGCAAGTGTGATGTGAATGCAGGCAGTTTCTATGGCTCCCTTTTCACCCGTCTGCGGTGTGGGAAGCTGGTTGCCGGGCACCGATAGCAACAGTGCCCATTATCAGCGGGCTACACAGTGTGATGTCCGGATCACAAACGGAGCCTTCTCTACGGCTCCTAATTAGAGGTGAGGTAATTGAATCTGACAGAACAAAGCGCCACATCTCTATGAGCATGGAAATCATTTTGCTCCCACCTATGCGCTTTTTAATCTTGCCGCCCATTGAAAATGTGACCAAGCTGGCCCATGGATGAAACGCAGCACCTGAGCCTATGCGGGGACACGGACCCTGCTCCCATTCCCTGCCAACCTTTGCCGGCTCCGTCTGCCGCGAGCCTGGGCACCTTGCTGTGTCAAGAGAACAAAAAAAAGGGGGATTTAGCTGCTGCACGAAGGATGTATAAAATTCCACATATAATCTACCTGCTCGACCGGACAGACTCAGACTTATGGAGCTCCAGAACCGTTTATCATCGTCCTTTGGCAAAATCTAAAATAAAAGAGGAATGTGTCCGGCGGTTGCGGATGGGTGTACTGCAATATTATGTATACATAAGAGTTATTTTGCTATTTGTTTAACCAGCTGGGCCTGTTGCAAATATTTCACAACCAGAAATGGCTCAAATTAAGATGAAAGCTCTAGGGACACGCTCTGGGATGGGTGAAGACACGGGGACGTTCGTTTAGGTGACATATAAAAGATTTACAGAAGAAGAGAACGAGAAGGAGAGGTACATTGTTGGTCTGCTACAAGGCGAGGGGCCCAGTCGTTGCTGCTACCCACGAGACTGTTGTAATGACCTTTGCGAAGGAGAGAGCGCAGGCATCTTGTAGGTTTACAGGTCAAAAAAATGTTTTTAAGTCATTCATCGGTGCCATTAAAACTTCCCAATGGCGGAATTAGCATTAGCGTAGCGTATTGCACATACATCGGAACACATCAAACATTTATCGGACGCAAGGGAAGCCACCGTTAAGTTTCCTGTATGGTGTGGCACAAAAGAAACAAAGTCGCAAGCCAATCGTGAGTTGTATGTTTCGTATATTTGAATTGCTTTTGAGGTTTGGGTGCTGGCACGCAGCGCAGGATGGGAAGGCGTCCGTGGATGCCGGTGTTCTCCAGGCGTTAATAGGCAGTGGTATTGTTTAACTTGATTTTCCAGTCGCTAAGCAATGTAATTCCCGTGATTAGAAATGGCCGCTTTCCTAAATCCAGGGGCCCTTACAATCAACCATCAACAAACAGCTGTGAAACACGATGCAGAAATCCAAAAAACAGCCTATAATTTGCGGCTGTGATCGCAATTTATTATTATTTTTTTTTTCAGGGGAAAAAAAAAATTCAGAAACGGCCTCATTGGATGGACAAACCACCGGGGTGGACTGCGAATAGATTTTTACGTAAAATTTCAGAATGACCAGAGCAGTGGACGACTACACAATATGAAGATCTTTTTAAAAGCTGGAACACGTCTCTTGTTTATTCACTAACTAAAAATAGCTAAAAAAAATGACCTATTCCTTACCGCGGTAAGAGCATCATCCACTGCAGTTCACTGAAAACTGACTTGCAGTTCAGTATAATTTTTTCCTAGGTGTCTCTTTTATACAGCGTTTTATGTTTCCTTATTTTTACTTTATGCAGTGCCTTATCACCTTAATGTGATTTATAGTCTCCTTGTCAGTGGGAAAAAAAACAGCCAAAGCTAGCAGGTTTTTTTCCCCCCAACACGGTGTACCATCGCAAGACCCGACTCCACGACGAAATTTGCGATGAAAGAGATCTCTGAAGCTGAACCTAGAGGAGATTAATGGAGATAATTGTCTGCGTTTTTCCAAGAAACTCTTGATCGCCATAAAAAAGTGTATTTTAGTGTTCCTGCCTGGTAGCCTTCAAGTTACCGTTCCCTTAATTAATTTATTTATTTATTTTTGCAATGGGGGGGGGGGGGGGGGGGAAAAAAAAAAATT
>JAODJW010000135.1:11414680-11432894 GCA_026777045.1 Hyperopisus bebe | reverse complement strand
AGCTGGAAAAATGTATACATTACTAACCTTGTTGTTTTTTTCATTTTTCAATAATATGTGCATACAATGTGTGTTAAGGGAAAAAAGTCGGACTGGAAAAAAAACTGAGCCACAGTTCAATGCTGATTTGACTGCTAGTGTAATTTTTAATTTTTTTTTTTTGTGCAGGAGACTATTTGCAGATGCGCCGCAGTTATCAATCCGAACAGACACGCAATCCGGGTCCAATGTCACGTCTCCTCATTATGTTAATGGTTAATACATGCAAATGAAAACATTCCGGCAATTTGATTTCTTTGAAGATAGTTTGCATATTGTCTTAGCCGTAATGATGGTACACTTTTCCCTGGCTTCGATTTATGCGAGGGGTAGTTAGTTCAATTTTATCAGCCCCAAGTTCATTTCTAAGGCTACTGGAATGTGTTTTTTTTTCCACTCTCCCCTTCGCCTCACTATTTAACTAATTAGGATTCAGGTACCATAAGCAGATTTTTCACGCTATTGGTGTTTTTCTTAATTAAGAAACAAATGAATTCTCCCCAGCAAAATAGATGCAACAAGGGGAGCAGGCTGCCAGAGGCCAGATGCGCTTCTCTTAATTAGAAGTCACTCTATTGTCTGTGTTTTTTTAATGAAGCCTCAATCTAAATGGATATCAAAAAAAAAAGCTGCTGGGGAAGAAATCTGGCCGTTTAAAATAATAAGAAAGTAAAGATAGGGGAAAACAAAAGATATGTCCCGGCAGTGACGCCTTGCAGGCAAAGTTGGGCGGACTTTCCGCCCGCCGGATTGACCGTCCGCTCGCAGCCTCATTCGGGAAGAGCCTCGATCGTAAACGCGGCTTCTCGGCCCCGATTCCCACAAGTGACGGCTCTCGCTCACCACGTTTCATCTCGTCTATCAGCAATCTCAGCCTCGTTATCGGGCTAATAAAGTTTTTAATCCATCTAATGAGATGAGATGAGAATGGCGCCAGAAGCGCGGTGGCTCCCAGTCGGGGACCCGCGAAGTTAAACTTCCAGCTCCGGCGCTTTCCGCGACGGGTCGCTCGGCGCGCTTCGAAGACCGAGCGGCAGTTAGAGGTCTGGGCTTGTTAGCTGCAGGTTCGACATGATTAAAGAAAACGTGGAAAAGTAAATGTAGGAAAAAAAAAGAACCTAGACCCAGGCAAACTGGATCCAAAGTAATCAGATTCCGTTCACCCCCAAATGAAATTCTGCTCAAGACACACCCCGCCAAAAAAAATATCACAACCCAAGTGACAGGCCGAACTCGACTCCACTAAAACTTAAAGTTAAATCTCAAGTATTTTCATTGCTCTAGCCTCCATGCACCTACCACATAACACATTTTATTCACTGTGCCTTGTTTCCCAGCTGCCACAAAAATGAAAGCTAACATTTTCCTTAGATTTTTTTTCCCCACAGGGGAGTAGATACTTAAACAAAAATGATACGCCGATGTTACTTGATTTTACTCAGAACACCACGACAGCTGCATCAGGGCTTTTGCCGTCCTTGCTCCGAAAACCATTTCATCGCTAATGAGAACAGCACCAAGTCAAAGTCAAATTATTCATTAAAAATGCACATATATTTAAAATGTGCTAACTTTCGAAATATTATTACATTTAACCACACATAACCATTTCATGTTGCTATTCAGGAACACTGTTTCCTGGATCAGCATTGTCTTCATTCATTGGTTATATGATGTAGATTACTAGCTATGCTAAGTAGCTATGCTAAGTAGCTTGCTAACAATACAGCGGCTAACAGCCCTGCTGTCTTAAGTTCTCCACTGTTTTGTTTGCATGGAGATTCCCCTTAAAGCCAGCCACGTCCAACTCCATTCCCGCAGCCAGAACACCATGTACTCTTGGTCATGCCAGCATGGAGATACCTTCCTTTATTGGGGCTCTCTGTTCTTTTATGGTGAAACAAATTCCACCGATAACAAGCGACTGTCTTGGAGGACAAGACTCTGGAATTCACTAAACAAAGCAAGATGACAAAATGGTAGGGAGGGGGGGCATAGAGAAGAGCTGGTTTGATCAAATCCGGAGACAGAACCCATCACCTTAGATAAGCTGACCGCTCCACAGTTAGCGCTGCGCCTATGTGTACTGGTGAGCTTTGAGAGTGCTGCATGTATGTAAAGCCAAGGAAAACTCATCAACCACAGACAGGCAAAAGGGCTAAAGCAGAAAGCGCTAGGCCATGATACGGCACCACGGACACAACAGGCACTCGCTCCATTCTCTTTGCTAACCAAAAAAACAACAAAAATACAAGACTTGGCTGCATGACACTCTGAATCAAATCTTAATGTGAGATAAATCTTTTTATGTTTCAATGCAGATTTCAGGTTCCAAACTGGTACTCAATCCGATACAAGACCCAAAGTCAGATGGGGATGCCTAAATTCAGGTATAATCCTTTTGTACCCATCGGGGATAGAGCTTCTTGGCGGACAGGCAGTGAACTCAATTTTTAAAACAGTTCACAAAGCACATGCTCCATCCAGCGTCTCGACAAAAAAAAAAAGAAGAAAAAAAAACAGAGGCAGTTGTCAAAAGCCCAGTGATTTAGGTCAGGTCGCGAACGGTCGGCGTTTGTGACGGAAGGCGATATCATCGCGCCTGATCGCCCTGAAATGAAAACCACCGCCTGGCCACATGTGCTGCCAAGGCCCCCGCTTGATATTCCGACAGCACGGCTCGGGGGCTCCCAGCGGACGGGCGAACGCCCACTGATATGGCTCACTACCTCCCTGTCAAGGCCAGGCATCCCCGTGCCCAAAGGCTGTGCCATCAATGGGCCGGGCCTGCGCCAATCTGGACCGGAACCAGCAATCCATTTCAAAGAGGTTTTTTTATGGATCCGGTATGTGGAATGATTTTCTTTTCCCTTTGTAATGTGCCATGGCTGGGGGGTTAGTGGGGGGAGGGGCGGGATGGGGTACAATGACAATAAACTTCCAGTAGTTTTCCATCTATTCAGTGTGAAATGTAATTGATCCCACCATGCAATTACATGTTTTTATTATTCTTCTTAGCTTTAGTTTTTAACATCTGTCCATCCACCCATCTCTCCATCCATCCATCCTTCCATCCATCCATCCATCCATCCATGTCCAAATATGTTACCCATGGTGAAGGCTGTGGCATCTGTGCACATGGTAAACAAGTCTGACGGATCATTGAGACCTCTTAAGGATAGACATGAACTGAAAAGGTTGATGCACCTTGAGCAAATGCAAAGTGGTGCTTTACATGTGCTTTTAGGTGTCCTGCGTGAGTGCCTGAATCGGATTGAAATACAGACCAATAAATCGGTGACTCGATGTTTTAGAGATTCGTGACTGTTCATGACACCACGACCAAGACAACTTATGAATTAAATTCATTATAATTATAAACCTTGACGACCTCGCTCTCGTTTAACCACCTGGCTTATGAAGGAAGTGTATTTTTCAGGAGAAGTTGCTCCTTTATTAAAAATGCCATATATTAAATAGCGCTAGTTATCTGCACATTACCATAATCTCTCCTATGCTCACCCATGTGCCTCCCGTCTCATTTAGCGACGCGCTTGTTTATTTATATCTCTGAATGAGATTAGTGAGGAAGATTACCCAGTGCAGGAACATGAATACTGATCAAAGACAGGAGGATAATGCAGCGAGTCTTTCGCTGAATGCTCCCCACTCCCAAATCCATCAGCGGGATGTTAGAACAATGCACGCATCAGCAGAGGCGTCCCCGGGGGCACGCCCTGTGCAAACATCCCGCCGTCACAACCTGCACACCTCGGGGCGCGCGGGAATTCGGCCCTAGCTCTGCGGAGCGCTGAGTGGAGCGAGAACTTTCCCATTCGATTCGTGTCCCCCACGCCAGTCCCAGTCTGCCCCCCACCACGGCTTAATTTCAAAACACACTGTTGAACATGCCATTTTTTTTTCCTCGCAGATTTGTAATGTTTATAGGTTGTTAACCTTCTACCAAACCGCTGCCTCAATATGAGGTACGTAGCTGAATGGGTTAGGCTGCAGCGTCTGCACTCGGATGGTTTGAGGCTCAAATCCCAGGAGTGGTTTCCCAGTTGGGCCGTAGAGCAAGGCCCTTAACCCCCCCGATTTTTACAGGGACTGGCTGACCCTGCTCTCTCAATTGTAGGTTGCTTTGAATAAAAGTGCCTGTTAAAAAAAAATGTACTTCTGTTCCAAAGGTCCACCACAGCCTGACATGAAAAAGCACATGAATAAAGAAAACTATATAAAGGTGGAGAAAAACAGTCTTATTCCAGTATCGTGGACGTTTTGTTGCAAAAGGAACGCTGTAAAAGGATTTCATGTAACTGATGGGGCTAATTAATTATCTGGCCTGCAAACCTCTGCTCATTCCATCTCACTTTAGTTTCCATTGAAAGTCGGAAGTCAACCTGCTTCTGGAGTGGATAACATGAGTAAAGGGAGTAAAAGAATCCCAGAATCCTCTTCGCTTTGACTTCTGCCAGACAGAAGGAAGCTTATTCTTTCCACAGGAGATGATAATAAGGGCACAATTAACACCCCAGCTTAAATACATCTTTCCATGCACATTTTTTGATGCAATGCAGTGGCAGGCAAATTCGGAAAGAGTTGAGCAGCCAGGATGGAAAAAGAAGTTGAATGTTTCCTGAGCGTTAACTAGCAGCGATTGTGCTGCTTCCTCGGGTCGAACCGCAGCGCCCCCCCCCCTCCCTTTTCCACCACTAAGAGGTTAAACAGCTCAGCGCGCAGAGACCCAGCCCCGATTGTAAAGCTAACGCACTACGGCGCATTCAAATCTGCAGTCCTCCCCAGGAGCCACCCGCTCCTGCTGGCTCTCCTGCTCCTGCTCCCGCTCCTGCTCCTGCTCCCGCCGGGGACCCGCAACGCAGAGGAGCTTGGTATCACATTCAATATTTTTTTCCCTCAACGACGGAGCTGAGGATCCACACAGGTGTTTAATTCTGAGTGAGATCGCAGGCCTGCAGGGGAACACCAGGCATTCGCCTCCCTCTCATGCCTCAATCTGGAGCCGCGCTCTGCGTCAGTCGACTCACCCAGGGACGGACTGGGCCGTACTCTTTGTCCTGGCTTTGATTTGAGTGCACGCCCCGGTGACACTGAGCCCCCCCCCCACCCCTTCCATGCTTCTAAAGGTCGGAGCTTTGGCTCCATGACGGCAGAGTCAAATGCAAAAAAAAAAAAAAAATTTTAAAGCTATTTTTAACCAAACACTCAACAAATCTATAATCCAAGACTCGTGTAAGCAGTGGTGTAAACAGAATGTGCCCAAAAATCCCGGGCTAATTGCTTTCAAATTATACTTCGAAGAAGATCAAGAACATGGAAGTATCTCTTTAAAAGTACATCATATTTCTTTGGGAGACTTGCAGCACTTTCCAAAACTCTAAAACACAGATGTTTTTTTCTTCTTCCACCACAATTTCACAGTACAGAACAACAGAATGGAAATAGATGTTCTGCTTATGGGATAACAGCAGAGCGTGAGTGTTTATTACTAATTTAATTTTAGGAAAAGTATGAAGATACTACCCCTGTCGAGATACTGATAAGGAAAGTTTGACCCGTCGGGGCCACGTTGCTTCCGTCTCACACAAAGCCCTGTTAGCGTCCCCCGATTCCAGCGCTCATGGGTCACGGTTCTGGCCAGTTGAGATAAAAAGCCCCGAATGAGATTAACCATTTGGGAGTTAGGGCTCAGTCTTACCAGCGGAGGGACAGGAGTCACTTGAGAAGTTGCGTGTGACTCCAGCCATCTCGGTGACCTTACTGGAGTGTCCCCTCCCAGTGCAAGATGTGTGAAAATTGATTCATCGCCAATGAGTAAACTGATATTCCCAACGCCTACATGAATTCCATGACTTCAGGGATTAAGGTTCCGCACGAGGATCAGCTACACAACTGTTAATTCACTTTTCCGTTAAAAAAAAAAAAACTTTTTGCCAATTCTCTTCATTTGCTCTTTTCTGTTAATTTTTTTCCTTTGTTCCATCCTCACGCGTAATTTCGGCCGACCCACTGCAGCATGCCCCCTGTAGGACTCTTCCAACCCCCAGTCTGCATTAGATTGCAGAGATTGCGCTTAGGCAAATTAAGGCTCCCCTCATCGGGTTCATTTCAGGTACAGTGTTCACAGTGGACAGTTGCCCTGTCAAACTCCGCCCACTCTACTCCTCGGTTGCCCAGTTGCACAGCAATCAAGGAAAGCCCATTATGAATCTATGCAGAATGAAAAAATGTCCAGGAAAGTATGCCCAAATTCGTATTTCCCCACAGGCTTGCAGTATAAGGGGAAGAGTGCGGTGCCCATTCCATACCAAATCGTTCCGTTACGGCATTGCGCCGCAGCATTAAGGGCATCCGGGTGCCAGATTCTCCTCTCTGTGACATCGCCCCTTCCCATTGGACCGATGTGGGCCGCAGCGCGCATCCGGGCACGGAAGCGATAGCTAATCAGACAGGCAGTCGCGTAGCCTGACGTGCCACTGAAAACATATCCACAGGTGGTGGTCTGCCTCATGACCTACGTTGCAGAAATCTAGCCTGGACAAGGTACCACTGTCAGCCAAGCAATCTCCTCTGCAATAATGCAGAGCATTGATGCAGGCCATTATTTGACATCTGCACTCTACTGAAGGTTGGCGTTCGATGGTAGTTCTACCCATTTTAAGACTAAATTTAAGCCTTAGAATACAGGATAATCCAAAATATTTTGATCACAAGACACAAATCATTATTCCATTATTCCTTTTTTTATGTCATACACACCCCCCATGGGTTATTATTGATAAAAAGGACCTGGTCAATATACAGCATCTCTGTGAAGGATTAGGCCCCTTATCTCAAATGATATTCAATAAACTATGATATTCCATAAACCGAGTGTGAAGAAGTAGCAGGGAGAGTCCGTCCAACAAGCACGTTCCCTGAAATAACACAGCGGGAATTAAGATACACGATCAGATTGCATGAGAGAAGAGCAGGGTGATCCTTCCTGCAATTCCAGCCTTCTCACGTCGCAGACGATGCTCTGAAGCCCTGGAAGACCATAGGAACCTCAATCATGGATGTGCCATGTGATTCCATAGTTAGGCTTCAGTGACAAAAATTATTTTTACAGTTTCTTCTGCAAGTCCTCACAACCCCTGAGGTACATTTAGGTAGGATTACTGTTAACTATCATTATCGTCCACAGTTATTACTTCACCATACCTGGTAGGTTGGGGCAATGCCAACCCAGGCACAAACGTGGTGTCATGAAGGGGGCATCATTCCATGCCTACAGATACACAAGTCAAACGGAAAAAATGCTAGACTAATACTGCTGTTTATTTTTTCTCTGTTTATTGGGCCAGGAAAATGATTAATTCCAGTAAAAAGTTACTTCACCCATAATGCAATACTGTAAATAAACACAATTAATGTGTGTCGAGATATTACTCGCTCATTTGCGCTGCCTAATTAAGTCACTAACCTCCCTTGCGCTGTGCCTTTCTGTAATTGAGGACTTACTGCTGAGACTTGACGCGTGTCGTCTTTCAGCAGAAGTCAAACTCCAGTCACGGGTAACAAAGTAGATTGCGGGGACCTCTGAGGATGGCGGCCTCCTTTCAAGGTTGATGCAGATCGTTTTCAAATATCAGACTGACAGCAGGGGCTGGACAAAGCAATCCACGTGATTTAGCTAGGTCCGCGCTATGTATTTTTTTTTCTTGATTTAGGGAAAAAAAAACATTCACAAATAAAGTTCAGCAAGAACGCAGCTTCTGTGTTGATTTTTTAAAATCTGCCACATTTCGAATTTCTCGGCTCCACGGAGGGACACGAGGGGGCCTCTGAACAGACTTAGCAAGTGTGGCGGGAACACTTGGACGCGCGGTTTCGCTGCTGTGCGCTGGGCCCGTCCAAATATGCGCCGCAAAGTGCTTTCTAATTGGCTGGTCTATACGGGACGGCGGCCATGTTGGAGGGATATCAAAAAGCAATCAACACTCCATTCCTGATGAGCTCTGAGACAGAGTGACTCACACTGTGTGCGGAAACACAATGCCATGCCGGACTGAAGCGGCATAATACCCACAATGACATGATATTATCCGCAAATTCGAATTCTGTGGCCAAAAAAAGTAGGATTATGGGGATACTGAACGAGAAGTCTTGATTCAAAACCAAATACGATGACATTTTTTTTTTCCACTGAGATGAAAAACTGCAGGACTCAAAAAGGTCAGCACTAAAATAAATAAATAAAAATCTGTACCGGTTTCTTGAGATTACACTGCTCGAAAAGGCTCAAAACAATCAAGTAACAAAAATTCGACCCCACCCCCCCATCCCCATCCGACTAACAGTAATGACTTCTCTCTGTCTGTAGGACGGATGCATTTTCCAGGGCCGCTGAAGCGTAGCAGCACATCGTTAGCGTCAGGAAAGACAGAAAACCGGGAGGAGATCTGTCCCAAAGATAATCGATCTGAGGGGAAGCATCCAGGAGCAACTTTAAAGCCCGAACTTAAGGCCTTGATTCCAAAAAAAACGCTGCATCTGGCAGGAAATCGATCAGCAGTAGGTGCGTTTGGACGGGCAACACGAAACCGCGGCTCCTGCCGTCTGGCTGTATATCGACGGCTAACATCTCAGCCCCGTTCCTCTACACAGGCGCGCGCCGGACAGGCTGAAAAATGGCGGCAGCACCACGTGGAGACGCTGGAATGAGGCCAGAACTTTCGTACCTAGAGGACTGTGTATCAAAATCTTATCTTCAAAGCTCTGGGCAGGGGCTTGCCGGAACAGTGCCACTGAGCCCCCCCCCCCCAGCCAAGGCGCAGGAGAGGATTTGGGCCCCGGGAGCGGAAAAAGGGAGACGTGTGAGCCAACGCCAAGGCGGGAGACCTCCTCCAAGCCGCCGGTGGGGAACCAGCAGGTCGGGCCGCATACGGAACCACATCCCGGGTCTGATCCCCGCAATCCTGCAGTCCCGCTTCCCACTGCCGCCGAGGCGGACTGGGATCCGGACCCTGACTCGGGCACAAGGGTTTTCCGGATCTCACAGATGGCCGAGGGAGGCTTCGTGCTCTGAAACCGTGGGTGGGTGAGTTTCGGGAGGGTGGAGTGAAGACCGCCTGACTTCACAGGGTCTCTAGGATGTGATAACACAGATCCCCCCCCCTCCAACTCCCACTCCAACGCTGAAGGTACGGTCCAGAGGCCATCCTACAGTCGCGAATACCATCTACCGTCCCAAACACCACAAATGGCGCATAAACACGAGTGGGTGTTCGGGGACCCTGTGGGTATCGTGATATACCAAAACACGCACCCACACACGTGCACACGCACACGCTAGCAGGAACACGGACACTCGCGTGCACCTGTTGCAGGCTTGCGTCACCCTCCGCAGTGAAAGGCTTCCAGATTTGTCGGAGTAACCTGCAGAGATCTTGAAAGCTGACGAGCAAGACGGCAGCAGCACGGTGTGATGCGGCGAAGCCACACAGCTCGAGACGGAGCGCGGCAGCAAGGCGCAGCAGGAAACGGAGGCCATGCCCCACATGCAGATCCTACTTGCGCAAAGGCCAATCTCTCTAAATAAGACCACGGAGACATTCACAAAGATAAAAGTTCCGAACTAAATTACATCTCACTAAAACGTCTGATTTATTTTCTTCTATGTGACTATTTTTATTCAATCATATTTTTGGTAGACGTGCTTATATAGTGGAATTTGCATTTCTTTCTTTGCTTAGGCAGTTATACGAGGCTTTTAGTGAAGCAATTCCGACATTGGGCCTAACTTAATGATAGAGGTAAAGGGATAAATATCACCTCCCTCCTAGGATTTGAGCCTATTATGTTCTGGTTACAAATTCAGCCTTTGACACACTGCTACAAATCATCTCCACGTTATTTTAGTAAGCATCGCATTGTAATGTACAGATTATAAACACCTTACAGTAGACGGCAGATCTGTGGAGAGGCTTTAGGAAACAGCACTTACGCAATGGGGAAATCTCCATCTACTGGAGAAGCTATTGCAGTGAGAATTAGCGAGGGGAGCTTACAGAGGGTGGGTACTGACAGATTGAGGATGCCACATTGCTTTTACTCAGGTCTAGGAGGGGTAGCTGCAGTTTGGACTACAGTGCCACAGAGAAACCGAAATTTGACACATTACGAATGTCGTCACTGAGCAACAGCTGAAGCCTGATTAGTTCTCAGGAGAGACAACTCCCCCCCCCCCCACACCCAGCCACCGAGAGGCTACACCTGCCTAATGTCTGCAAAAAACCCAACGCAAAACACGAAATGCTATCCACAGATTATCGAATAAACCCAGACACATGTACTAGGCCTGTACGTTCTAATAGGGTTCTGGTTTTGTGATCCATCTAGTTCACGCTTATGGACCTTTGGAACGTAAAGAACACTAAAAAAGCACGAAAGGTGGCTGTAGAGCAAATTCTCCCGAATCTCACCAAGGCGAGAGCGAGTCGGGAGTCCGTTAGCCGGGACTCTGGGGGGACTAGTGTGACTGCTCTGCCACGCTCGTCAGCTGTGGAACAACCTCAGAAAGCCAGAGGAAAACAGGACACAGGCATCTACAGCTGGTCTTAGGATGCAACCGGCCAGGACAAGAAGCACCCAAGAGGCTGTACATCTCCTTCAGAAGTACAAATCTGTCCTCGGAGGAATTATCAAAAACTGTCATTGGTTCCTCACTGCTTATGCCCGACCAATCACAGCTGTCGAGCGTCCCGAAATACCATTTCTGATTCGGATTGCATCATGTTTTAAATTCACAAACACAGCTCTCTAAAACCCCAAACATCACACTTTAAAACGCTTAGCAGCGGCGCCCCTTCATCAAACACCTTTAGGAAACAACCTCCCCCGAAAAGACCTCCCCCGAAAAGACCTCCCCCGAAACGTGAGCATCAAAATGTAAGTCGCCACGATGGCCTGTATATTAACCCACACTCTATTTTTGGAAGCTAAATTATGTACCGACTATAAAAGAAATCAAATCAGTGTGCGGAGGGACTGCCAGGCCTTGGTGGTAGCCGGAGAGAGACAGGGAGACGCCAGTGACCTCTCTGTCCTTCAGATTTGCCTATATCCCCTCACTTTAATCTAAGACGGGGAATCATCTGATCCCAAACTGACTGTCAACAGCTTGCGATGGCGGCGAAGCCAGACATCAATCAATCAGTTTTTATCAGGGTCTCTCTCCCACCCTCCCCCCTCCCATTTTGTTCCCCTTATCACCTGACCCAGTTGTCATCCTGTTTCAGAAGCTTTAGAAACTCGACGATGGTCAAACGTGCATCTGCACGGAGGCCGAGGCGCGTGGCGGACGAGCGGCGGGCATGAAACAATGGCCGATTATCTGGCTGGAAGCTGCCGGCGCTTCACCTGGAGGACGAACCGCGACGCGGAACCGAATCGATTGAGGTTCACATTCGATTGAACCGATCCACCCAATCCGACATGGTAATCACATCACCAAGCTCAAAAAACAGGACAGGTACCACAATATTTCACATCTCCTACCTAACAGTATAATCTAACGTGAGGTATGACGACAGACGATACATGCCAAAGTATCACAAACATACTGGACAGAATCTGAAACACAGGTTCACACTCCAAAGACAACACACCTTCATTATAATTAGCACCGTCATTAATATATCTGGCTCAGCTCTTCCCTTTAACAAGTTTTAGGTGGTGGCAGGAGACAGACAGCATGGATGACTGGAGATGCCATGTGGACCAGTAAATCAATATGTCAAATACCATATCCAGCTTATTTCTGGGGTGAAGACACATACATTCACAAACAGGAGCCCAAAATAAGCAGGCGGGATTAGACAGGAGGCGCACAAGCGAATTTATACCCGTCGATATGAATGAGGAGGCTGACAGTAGGGCAGTTTTGCACAGACACGCCGTGCGATGCTCAGAAATTAGTTGGCCCGTCAGCATGCACGGCTCCCTCTCTGAAATGCGCCCGCCAAAATGCGGCTTCCTCAAAGCATTACTGCGTCTCCAAGGTCGCCGTTCACGTCCGCCGCTAGTTTTGCATAAATTATTATCTTATTTACTCGTTTTCCGGGCCGGGTCTGTCACAGAAAATTTTCCACGGAACGCTTACAGCGTGCCGTGTGTTTTTAGGTTGCCGTCCCGCCGAAATGCTGATGTACAAATCGAACTGAAAGGCCTTCTCGCTAATCCTGTCGCATTTAACCACCTATCCCATGTCTCTGCCGGATGACAAGCTTCAGCCTAATGCCCAATAAAGCCAAACTGTAGACTTTCACCCTCGTCCCCCTCCCAGTTAGGTTCCACCGAGCACAGCCTTAAAGACCCAGTTCACAAGATTAATGCTGATATTCCAGTAATTCCTTCCTGTAAAGAAAACACAGTCACAATCCATTTTAATCAATATTTTATCCAAGAGGCTAAAATAACTATACAAAAACTCCCACATATCATTTTCTGACAGCATATAAAGTCAGACATTCATAACCACTTGTAGTTGACAGGGTTAATTATCAAAAGGATGAGTTATTTTTTTACCTTTCCCACCCACAGAAAAAGCTGCATCAGATAACGAGGACTGATATTAACGCTTAGGTGGAACACATTGGATTACACAGCTCTCCTTTGCGTAAGACTCCGCTCATTTAGCCAGTGGATACTTCGCAGTGAAGGTAAACCCAGCTCTCGGGAGATGCGTCTCACGCCTGAACGCTAACAGACTGAGTCATCCCAGACCTGGACCACTTCCTGTGGGGTGAGATCAACTGCAGTGACCTCAGTCCTCCAGGTCAAGGGTCATCCATCAGACCGCGTGGCATGAGCTGTTTATACAGAACAAAAATTGCTTTATGTCCGGAACAAGAAACACTAAAAAACACCAGGAATGTGTTTGAATAACAGTGCGAAAAACAGACCTTGTTACCAAGAATACGGTGCCTGTATACCCAGCTGCCCCAAGAGTGACCTCCTTTAAAACAGAAAGAAACAATTGAAATGATAAAAGTATCCTCACACCGTCCTCCAGTATAGCTGAGGGAAAAGGTCTTTCTCAGCAGCCACAAGCTGCCGGCTACACAGATGTACAGCACAGTGACAGTCCAATAATCAGACCTTTGTTTGGGTCTTAAAAGGACCTACTTGAACAAGACCAGAATCGGATGCCAGTTTCCCATAATGGCCTTTGGACATCGATATTTAAATCTTACATCTCTGTTGTGATTAGAATGCAAGCCCCCTTTTTCCCCCCACAAAACAACAACAAAAAAAAGCTTAAATCGATGATCTTAGAGTCCAAACTAGATTCCAGAGCAGTTTGCCACTCTCAGCAGCAAGATAAGATGAACTTTCTTTGACCTGAGAGATGAAGTTGCCATGACGATCATGGAGTCCACTTTCTATATTGATATTTTGCTGATGTAACAACAAATGGAACTAGATCCCATTGCTGATAGCGGCGATTAATTAATACCATTATTGATCCCAACAAGCAAGAGACAAGGCTATTAACTGAAAGCCTGAAAGTCAATTATTACCTGGGGCGACGGTGGCTTCATCTATATTAAATGTAAATAAACAACTACAAAAAAAATGAAGCATGTTAGATTTCTTATTATAAACAGATTTATATTAATATCAGCATGATAAGAGAATAAAAACAGTGCAGGCCAAAAAATATGAAATTTCCTGCAGATAAAATACACAACTTTTGTGAACTGTAAGTCAGAGAAAGCTGTTAAAAATGTCCACACCCATATTCATAATGTCGTACGCACCCCTCATATTTATATGTGTGTATATTTGTCAGACTATAATATCTGTTTCATAACTTACACGCCAACTAGTTCACCGGCAATATCCTTTTCAAATTCTATGCATAATAAACAAATGACAGAACGATATTCGGTTGCCTGGGGCAGTCAGTGCAATGACTGCAGTGTCATTCCAGAAAAAGGAAGATAAATTAGATTAAATGTCAGGAAGCGACCCCCACCTTTACAAGCCCCGCCCACTTCTCCTGTTCCTTTTCCCCCAAGTTTGACGGTGAACCGTGGAAGGGCCCTGCTAGGCGATACCAGAGCCCGGTTTGCTCATCGGGCAAAAGAAAACGCACGGCGAAACATCCGACAGAGCTCCGTGAACACCAGCCGGCTGACGGCCCGCATCACGGGCCCCCAGAGGAGGCCACGGGGGGGAGGCCGCCATGCAACGGCACCCGAGACGGAAGGCGACAGCGCCCCCCAGGGGACAAATGTCTCGGGGGGGACAAACGATTCGCCACGGCGGCCCAAAGCGGGTAGCACGCCCGCACAGGAGCGCCGTGTGAAAACAAAGGCCCCAGCACAGCAGTGGCGAGTGGCGTCCTTCAGTTCGGCCCAGGCGACCACGATGCAAGCTGTTCCTGGAGAGGAGCAGATGTGGGGGGGGGGGGGGCTGGCGTGTAACAGCATTCTGGGCGTAACGCAGATCTACGGAACACAGGAGGAAACAGCCTGATCATCCCTGGATGAGGCAAGACAAAAACCCCTGTACTAAATGTCTTTTCCATCAAAATAAGGCCCCACCCCACGAGACGCTATTTTTTTCGACTCTGCAGATAGACTGTAAAAAGGAAATTTGCTATTAATTCTTCAGTTATCACCAAAGGCGCCAGAGAAACACCGAAAATAAACACGAGCACAAAACTTTGCTGGAATCGGATGCACAGTCTTACAAGGTGAATCAGACTTCCGGTCTGGAGGAACAAAGGCTCTAACAGCAATATCAACCCCCCCCCACCAATCCCCCCGATCCCAAAATTCCAGCCACACTACACATCCCTGGTTTCCAGAAACACTGCCAGCCAATACTACGCCAGTTATCCGCTGGACGTCTCCTCTGATAAAGACCGCCCAAGAATATAAATGTCAGCTGATATGGGCTTGGCCCTCCATCCATGTACCATGACGGCGTGTTGCAGCGTTAAGAAAAAGAAAAAGAAAAAGAAAAAGAAACAACAGTGCACATAAAAATGACCATGAAGGATGGGGAAAAGACATGAAGAAAAGAAAAAGTACCATCCACGACATGGACAATGTGCCGTTAGCACTTGCAGACCAATGAGAATGAGTACAATAAAGATAGACAGCTGTGCTTCACAAATGGTATGCGTCCCCTAATTCGCTAGGCCCGCCCCCATTCTGCTTTCATCCACTCAAGATACCAGAAAAACAAAATCGTCAAGTCATCTGTTTCACAAAACACAGATACATAAATAAAGGAATGAACAGAATTTATAAACACAAACAAACAGAACTTCTTAGACCGCCCCATCCTCTCCTTTCCCAGACAGCCTAATCCTTGAAGTTAATGTTGGTAAATAATCTTTGGTATTATTGTTAAAAATTGCACAGAAAATCTATGCATAAAGTTTTTGTGTTTTTGTTCTTTTCATTCTACAAACACTAATTGTATTTCGTCTGTTGGTGGATTCCAGCATTTCTAAACAAGGCAGTCACCTGCAGTGCACACACAGTTCAGAAAAAAGAGGCTTTTTGTATTTCGTGTATTTTTTTCCAACAAATAACTACCCAGGCATAAAACCTTCTGTCATAATCACCAAATATGAAACTATTGTCAATACTGTCATTATTACACAACAATGTCTCATGACAGGTGAAATTGATATATGATAATCATTGTATTTAAGTGTCCATTACAGATACAGTATGTCCTGTACTACTGTACATTTGCATACCATGCTGTACTGTGCATTTAACTTCATATTTGTATGTGTATACAAAGTTTCTTAAGAATAGCCTTATTGAGACCATATTCAAGTACTGAACCCAAACCAAATGCAGTTAAAGTCCTTATACCACACATCAGAATGCCCCCCTCCCACCTACCCACACGCGCGCACACACACACACACCACCACCACCAATTTTCTCACAGAGACCCGGAAAGACTCAGTTTCACTTCACTCAACCATGCGTCTCTTAATTAGGCATCACAATACATTCTGCAGCATGGCTGGGGGGGACAGTGGATTGGGCACCACGAGCTAGCAGGACTTGCAGGGTTTGGGTCGGGTGTGGGCAGGACGGTCAGGAGGACACGCGGCACCATATCCCCGCAAATCACGATCCGCAGACTATCGGCAATATTTTCATCTCTCCTGTCATAAATTTAGCCGGCCTCTCTACGGAACAACTCGCAATCCGGGCAATTTATTGGTATATTGGCACGGGGTGATAAGGCTTAAAACAACAGCAGCTAGCAGCTGGGCCGGGGAGATGGGCTGATAACATTGATATGTGCTCCCATACGTAACACTGCCTCCTCTATCGGAGCTTTTTATCAAACTCTTATTACAATAAAGGTGTAGGTTTTTTTCTCCCTTTTATACCCGGGGACAGGAAGCACCAGAAATATAACGAAAAGAAAATGGGAGGAAAAAAAAAACAGATGTAAAGTTTCACAGGGAAAAAAACAAGGGGAAAAATACATAATTTATCACCGTATTATCGGGATATCCAGGCAACCTAATCAAGGAGCTGCGAGTGACTATTTTTTGCCTTATCATCCAAAGTGGTGGAAACGGAGAAGGAATTATCAGCCGGCTGCAGATTGCAGGGCTGGAATTTTAATGGTAATAATCGGGGTTCTGATGGTGTATCTTCCCCTGCTTATCTTTCCCATTATCTGCGCTTATCTCCCCAGTCATCGGAGCAAATTAATGGTGCTCTTTCAGCACTGCCTTTTTTTATCGCCGCTCAGAGAGCACCCAAGGGGAAAGAATAAGCAAAATATTAAAATACTGCATAAATCACAATTTTAGATAACATGGCAATGTATGTGTGGGGGAGGGGGGCACTGTGCCCAACAACCTTTTTGTCCTTTACAGCGACTGTCTAGTCTGACTTTGCCTGCTCCGTCTTGCCGCTTTTCAGAGGAGTTTGCCGGGGACACAGCGCACGATGCGGCTCCTCCTGACCTTTTCTGCTTCCCTTTCTTCCCGGAACCTGGGGCTGTCTCTCAGACTGTGTAAATGTGCACCACAGACATGACATACACACACGCATCGGTGTAGGTCTCCGCGGGCAAATGCCGGTGTCATCCTATCACTCGCACCCCCCCCCCTCACCCTCCCCGCACCCCACCCTCCATGTGACCCCAAAAACTCATAACGGCGCACTCTGATTGGTCTATCCAAGAGGTCAACAAACTCCCCCACCATCACCAGCGTTCTTCAAACACGCGTCGCGACTGATGAGCGACACAGACGCGCATCGCCGACATGGTCCCCGCGACATAGCATCGCAGATAGCGGGGATTTAATAGAAATGCAAGGAGTAATTACTGCTTACTTTCTTCAGAGAAACAGAGCTCCTCACTCGAACACAGACATTTAAATAAATAGCGCGCTGTAGAGCGAAGGTTTAGATAAGATCTGTTTCAAATGGAGGTTACCTCTTTTCCCAAAGGACATTCTAATGGCTTCTTATATTCAAACAGTTATAAATAAAAGTTATTACAGGACTTATTCATTTCAAAGGCTTTTATAACCGAATCTTTGCTCGAAAGGAACTGACAATTAAACCTCTTGGGAGAAAATATTATGTGGCGTAATATTAACACAAAAACCTTTAAAAGTAACCTTAATCTGATCATTTAAACCATTAAATTAGTCTAAAGAATGCCATGTTGCATAATTAATTAGCTTAAAAATATCCACATGACACACTGTAATGTACCACAACATTTGTTCATTGAAATTAAAAAGATGTCCGCCCATCTTTTGGTGGACAGTCTCATGAAATAACACCAGAAGTAGTTTGTTCACCATCAACTGTAATTCATTTGTTCAATTTAAAAACTACTATTTCCAAGTAAAACTCATTCCTCGTCTTTAACATGTTGTTATTGATCAGATACCAAACACTCAAAAATATATACACTCATTTTTGCTTCTTATTCTAAATATTGTCCTGAAAAAAAAATGTTTGTACAATATCTGCAAAACACCAAAAGAAAAGCATATATATCATGATATATATATATATACACACACACACACATATCCACGATTATTCAGCTATACTGTAAAATCTTGTACACTGAATGACCACCATAACTTTAA
>JAODJW010000135.1:11403341-11414580 GCA_026777045.1 Hyperopisus bebe | reverse complement strand
TTATTCTAAATATTGTCCTGAAAAAAAAATGTTTGTACAATATCTGCAAAACACCAAAAGAAAAGCATATATATCATAATATATATATATACACACACACACACACACACACACACACACACATATCCACGATTATTCAGCTATACTGTAAAATCTTGTACACTGAATGACCACCATAACTTTAACTGTTAATTAATAATGTCCCTCTCTCTCCACCTTGTCAGTCCTTGCAATTGACCAAAACAGGAACCTCCGAAAGGTATTAAACTTTTTTAAAAATGTTTTTCAGACAATACTTCTCATAAGGTGTGCATCCTATACTTAATTATTTCAGGTTTTTATGTAAGTAAATGATGCAGAGCAGTAATAAGTAGCATCTTTCAAAAGATCAGCAACAGACATCCAGGAAGAAGTATAAAATACAACAAAGCCTCCATGATTTGAAATGCTGAGGAAAAATGCTACCAATATCAACCCTGCTGAACAACATAAAGGTTGATAATCGTTATTATGCAATAACTGGCTTTAACTCTATCTTAATTACCAGTGCTTAAGGTTGTTGTGGTGTAACACACTGCTTCTAAAACAGTTACTAAAATCAGCATCTGCCTTGTTAGGCCTTAGGCAAACTATCCAGTAGCATAGCAATCCTCACGACTCATAGAAATAATTACAAATATATGAAATTGTTAATATTTATCTAAATGACAACTGTAGTTCTCAGGAAGAGGCAGGATATCACTAAATTTGGGTAGCCATTTACTATCCTTTACTCCACATATACACTGTGCAATTAACCATTAACAGTTAGTTTTAAAATTGATGCTGTTAAATGCTAAGGTATATATTTACATTTTTGATGTTTTTATGTAGGCCAAAATGTTTGACATTGGCCATTTAATTTTAATGATAGCTACAAATGTTACATTATAAGAATAGATCATTGTCAAATTTGTGTTTCAACAATAATAATAATAATAATAATAATAATAATAATAATAATAATAATGCAATTTACTATTGTAAAGGTTTGTCGTTATAGTCTAAAACAAAGTCCAACCGAACGTTTTACTGTATAAACACTCAAATTATCACTGTTAACTGCACTGCTGGTTTCTGTAAAACATGCTGTACCATATAGTATTTTAGAATACTACAACAATATCTGTGGTGTGTTATACGACAACGTGCTATATTACTTCTTAAAGATCAACTGGTCCGTTAAAATCAAGGCGATGCGTTTATTCAGCATGTAAACATGACTAGCAGACATATTAAAATGATGTAGGCTATATTTATGATTTCTGCCCAGCTCTCAGGTCGAACTTTTAAAGTAAGTCATTCTATACGTATAAGTAAGATATTAATTTTCTTAGAATACATCTGATATTAAAGTTATATTTATTGGAGTAATTAATTAATAAGAGCTCGATTGCGCAGCAAATTTGATCAAATTAAATAGACCGAAGCAATAAATTACTTCCATTGATTCATTAAGGTCTGAGGTACCAGTCAGAGAAACATCTTTTGGATGTTCAAATCCCATTCCTTTCCCTTATAAAACTTTTTCAACAAATGGAATTTGATATTGACAGCAAATGAAAACTGGGAAACTTACGTTTGATTTGTCTTGGGTTGCTTTGCTTTCTTCGGGACATGCCTGCTCCGCGCCGGTCAGTGGATCCAGGTGTAAGACTGACAGATAGATAGGTTTTGGTTCATCCAAGCGCCGATCAATGCCTGGGATTTGTGCTGAAAGGCAAACGGAAGGGGCGAAATGCGGTCAGTCTTGTTCAGTGTGTTTCTCGCTGTTTTCGCCCCTTCTCTTCTCCGCTTTCCTTCCTTTTCTGGCTCGCCCCCCCCGTTACTCTTTCTTTCTCTCTGGTGCTCTCCGAGACGGAGCTGCACTGAGCTGCGATCCGCACGGACTGACTGAAGAGGTGAAAGCGTTTCGCGCTTTTGTTTGAAGATAAGGTTTGTACCTCCCCGGGTGCCGTACTCAGAGCAACTGAACTTGAATGACCATGTGTAGCTGAAGTGTTAGCATGTTGTGCCTATTCATTATGTCCCCAGTTAGATGGTCAGTGATAATAGTGGCCACAAGTGGACATCGGTTTACCCTACAATTTATTGTAGTTCATCCTGCCTCTGGGTATGCCTCTTAAGCATAAGAATATAGGATCATGCCAAACTGTTGAATATGAAGTGATTGTAACAGGTTTATTCTTTACTACAGTTCTGCATTAAAATGTGCTGTCGCTGAAAGTGAACGACTTATTACAAGGCTTTGCATTTATTAAGCAGTCATGCATTTGTTTACAGCGAATTACGCGTCCGTGTAGTTTCTGCGCGATTTTCATTAAAACTACATTTTAAAATATTTCATTTGAAGCAGCGAATAAAATGAAGTTCAGCGTTAAAGCAATTCATTTGAGAAATAAAAGGGATAACCAATTTCAATAGTAAAATTGTCAAGTACAGGAGTATGAATGAAATCAATAAGTGACGACAACAGGCCTTAGAAGGGGACTGTTTGTGTGAATGTGACGCCTTCAAAATCTGCCCGTGAATGTTTGTCTTTGGCTGTTTGTTAGTCTACGGCACCGCTATAATAAAAAAGTGAAGGTATAATCCTATTCTAGACTTAACATGTCCGGCCTTTATATTGTTTTTCATGCTGTCGTACTCAGACACTTTATTAAATACAGATAATGTGACCACCTTTTAGAAATGAACCGTATCCAGTGTTTTGCTGGTTATATTATTTTCAATTGAGGATCTGTATTTATTCCTGCCTGTTGGTTTTAAGATTAATTAATATAGCATGTCTCTCCGTGTTTCTTCTCAACCTGTTGAGTAAATGTTCACCAATGCAGATAATTCGCTGATATTTTAATACAGTGCTGAAATTCATAGTGTTAAATGTGACTGGATTTGTAATTCAATGGGTTTTTTTGTATGTTTAAATCTATCATTTATTTTCAGATTAACTTATTTAACATCTTTAAAATTTTGTTAGAGTTTGAAATACACATCTTACATATAATATATATACATATAATTACATGAATGATTGAATTTAAAGTTACCGGCATTTTATTTAAAACGGAAGGTAATTGAAACGCTGAAATGAATAAACTGAATTAATTAGACACTGATTTTAAAAATCGCATGGGTGATGTCAGAATATTACTGCTGCAGCAAAATCATAACGTTGACATTGCGACGTTAATGCACAAAAATAAGTTAAATTATTTACGGTTAATAATGAAGGAACGTTGTTTGTTATTTAATTTTTTTCGACGCGATTTAAAAGTTGTTTGAACATGATTTGTAATGATTTCAATTACAATAGATCAATAACTTTCATTCTTTTTTTTCGTACCATGCGAAGATTTAGGGCATATGGCATTTTCATATTCATTTTCGGTATATTAACGCTCTCCTCTCTAAAGCTCTGCAGTTCATATATCATGATGCCAGACTAAATTCTGATTTGCGGTATTTCAGTATTCCATCACATTGTTAATTGCATTCCAGTTACATTTCTGCCAGTTTTATATTCCAAGGAGGCATAAATACAAAAGGCAGAGTTCCCAAATCACATTCTGGGTTCTGTGTGCATGTTTTATAAGATTTGTTTGTTGTGTATGGTGTTGTATATTTGTATATGCATGCTATATGTGATGGTTTATTTGCTCTGATTTACGTTAGGGATCACACTGGGTGTAGCTGGGCCAGGCAGAAAGCAGGTACTGAAATGGTTAAGAGGCTGGACTTGTAACCTGAGGATTGCTTGTTCCAGTCCCAGGAGATCGACTGTTCCACCCTCTACCTGAACAATTTGGCACGTATTTAGCTGCATCTGTATGGGGATAGCATCCATCCTAAGCAAGTATTTCTTTTTCATATATATTTTGAGTAGTACTTCTATATTCAGTTAAAATATTTCTTACAGCAAAGTCTTGATCTAATTGTAATAGGTGAATATGGGCATGCATTTACATGACACAGATTTTTGTATATATATATATATATATATATATATACTGTACACACACACACACACACTTGTATTTATGTTATGTGTGTGTGTGTGTGTGTGTGTGTGTATATATATATATATATATATATGTATTTGTTTTACTATATAAGGTGAATATAAATGGTCATATTTATGTAATGGTTTACTGTGTGTACCAAAATCTATACATAAAATTATACATAAAATAAGTAATACTTCATCAACTTCAACAATTGTCACAGTGAAATGTGTCTGGAACGACCTCCTGCGTTGAAGGTTGCAGCTTGACCATGTTGTTTTCTTTGCAGGATCTGGAGATCTGGTCCTTCGCTGTCATGAAACGAGCCTAAACGAGTCTATGTCCCACGGAAAGGATGTTCACTCCATCTGTGTCAGGGGCTGCGAAGTCACACCATTGGTAAATATCTTTTCCAACAAACATGTTTGTCTTGAAGAGGTTTGTTTGTGTGAGGCCTTAACAGTTAAAATTCGTCCAACAAAAACGCATTCCCTGTCTGTAACTAATCTCTATTTATAATTAATTATTGCACTATATACAGTGTTGGTGGTTTATACTGTGTTGAATCACTCAGAAATCCTTTGTGCATTTTGAATGATTACAGTATGACTGACACTGTGTCTCTAAGAAGAAACTCCTTTTTCAGAAGCATCTCTGAACATTTATGGGAGAAGCGACATAAAATGGCTGTTGGGAGTTTTAAGAGCTGGAGAGCCGACAGAGCAGGTCCAAACCCATAAGATGCAACTGAAATGTCACAAAAGATGTTCACTGCAGCTTGGCTTATAAGCTTTATGAAATATACAGTACTACTTAAATCAGTGTACCTTGGAAGTCAATTAGGACCTTTACAGTATAAGTGAAAGCCTTATACAGCCTGTATATGCATTGATAGATTGTTGCTGTGTATTTAAACAGTAATGGCATAATTTATATTTTTTCTTTACACAAACTGAACATACGGTTAAGCTTCTGAAGATTCTATATCCTTTATTATCAGTCATTTTTTTTTTCCAGAGAAACGATGTAATTACACTCAGTTTCTGTGTCACTGGAGTTCCAAGAAATTTTAAATTTCATGCCCCCGACAAAAACATAAAACTGACAACCCACGACTCGCTGTGTCAAAAGACGATGCTCCACTCAAGTTTACATGCAGTCTTAATATAGTCTGCTAGCAGGGACTGGAATTTCCCTTCTTCAATTAGCCAGTTGAACTGCCAAGTAAAACAAACAAGTCGTGTGTGAAATTATCTTGTAACCCAATTTCAGGACTTTTGAACGGGGTCTGAAACTACAGTATAATTTCAAGGGGTTAACTAGTCAACAGAGCTGCACCTTGTGCTTCTCGGAGGGAACGTTTATCTCCCAAACCGCAGTTCGCCTCTTTTCACTCACCACTTAACATGGTGGGTGCCGAACTTTACCGCCTGGCCCACTAAATTTGCGTCAGAGTCTTGAAGTAGACCGACGGCGAACAATTTGCCGCGATAAATGATGCGCTTGGAAGCACCTGGGCCTGGCGACGCGGCGCGCTACCGTGGCGTCGGAGGAGCGTCCGATAAGTAGCTCTCGCCGAATCACGAAATCCAAACCAGTGACCTGCGGTATCTGATCGGGACGGTGTGGGGAAGACACCTCGGGCCCCGTAAAACGGAAGTCCTCCGATAGCGTATGTCGCTGCTCATCCTCAGATGGGCTCATCGTGATGTGGTGATTAAGAGCTTTGCAGATTAAAAGGCAACGTGACGCGTACAAGGCTGTGTGGCGGGGTTTTCTGTCGCCCCGTGCCCAGATAACGTGCCCAGAGCTGTCATGATCCTTGCAGAATTAGAACAAGAGAACATCCCCTGTCAGACATGCTGGAGGAGCGAAAGACATTATGAAAATGTCCCCGTTATAGTAAAGTGCCTCGTTCTTCAAGTGTCCCTTGTTAGAAAACACCCAGTTGTGCATTTTCTCAATTTAACTCTAATTTGACCCACCAAATTTTCTTCTCAGCCAGAACACGGTGTTGGAAATTGCCACGTTGTTCGTAGAAAGCTCGACAGAAGCGTCATTTTGTGGTAATAGCCATTCAGAGGCCTTCGCAGTGTGTAATGATATTGGTGTGAACAGGCGCCCTGAAAAGGGAATAGCGATTCATTGTGATGTGCAGCCCTCCTCTCTCTGTGCTGTCATAATGTGCAGTATTGCTTGCGCTCTGTAGAATCTCTCATCGCAGAACCGTGTCGGCCATCTTTTTTTTTTTTATGTGAGCTGTAAGGCGTTCCTGATGCGTCAGTGTAACTGCTCTAGCCACACAGGCCACGCCCACAACAGTCAAAGCTTAATGACCAATATCATGCCGAGTGATGTGATGAGCTCATTGACCTGAAGCCTGGAGCTCTGGAGTCAGTCTCCTTCATAGTGAATTCAAAAGGCACAATGTACAGTGGATTACATATTAGAATATGTACTAAATATACTATGCATAAAATGGTCAGAAGTAGATAGATAGATAGATAGATAGATAGATAGATAGATAGATAGATAGTAATGAATATTTAAAAATATGTAGACTACCCATTTAAAAAGCAGCATATAATGACACAGAATATTTTTGGTAGTTATTTACAGAAACATTATTATATGCACTATAAAAATTACTATTTTAGGAGACGGAGTCCAGTAGTAGCCAATATCAATGTAGAGAAAATTAGTCTTATTTGTTTTAAAAGTATTTGTTATTTAAAAGTGCTTAATATTAAAAAGTAATCTACAAAGCTTGTTGAAGTTCCCTTTTGACCTCTGTGACTTAGGATAGTGTGAGATTTTGCTGACAAACACTTTTGAAACAATTTCTGTTTCTCACCTCAAATTTCATGATGTCTGACATGTGCTGCATTGACCTGGGATTAATTTAATCTTCCCCTGGAACAAAATGCATAGTAGTTGAAAATATCTAGCGTATTTCATTTTTTTGATTATGCTGGATAATACAACATCTCTATTTTGCATTTAGGGGGTTTCTGTAAATGTACCAATTATATCTCATGAAGTAAAAGGGAAAAAAAGATTCAATTATTGATTGGTTAAAATGACTTTAATTCCCAGCAAATAATGGAAAAAATAATCTTTTTCTAACATTTAATCTAATCCAAACCTAAGTAAGAAAAGGCTAAGGTTAGAATAATTCCCTGCAGGCAATTAATTAGGTTTATAGCACTAGTCCATGCAAATCACATGACTAGATCGGCTTTTAATGGAACAGGAAGCGATGTCACAGTCTTGAGAATTAGGAGGATTTCCGCTCAGACGTCAAGGCTGTAGAAAATGCTTCTTTATGTCAAGTTGGGTTCATGTGGGATATTTATAACAATTCATGCTATATGTCGCATTATATATGGAGCCATGATTAAATGTAGTTGCCTAACAAGGTCAAATTACTATTTTCATGCTTCTTACTACAACAAAGTGTGGTCTATGCTGCTGGGATTGGTCATGAGCTTCATTTCATCCTTTTTTTCGGGTGAATCTCGCTTTGTGGACCATGTGTCTACTGTGAATGGACAGCATTGTAGTAAAACAGTTTGTTGCATTGGACAGAGGAGCCGGCTAGGCAGCCAATCACTGATCTTCGCTAGGAGCTATATTCATGCATACTTATGATCTAAGCATTATGGATCTGACCCAGTAAGAGGTACCATTATTAGTTATTACTGGAACTGACAGCAAAAAGGTCTGTTAATGAGTCTATAAAACAGTGAATTATATGCAGTTTAAGGTTGGAAGAAACGACTCTGCCCTTTGAAATAGTCCGGTAAAAGTTCCTTTCATGCATCTGAAGTATCAGTGACTGTCCTGGACTCTGTCTGAATGTAATTTTGCAGTTTGAAGGAGTGTGTTCTAAAAGACCTCGACCCAATTTCCAGCTGTGTACTGTCCATGGTGCAGATGTCGGCTGACTCTGTCTGAGGACAGCTGATGCGGATGTAGACCTCCTGTCTTCTGCTGTGGGATGACAAAGACAGGCTTGTCTGGGTCTGGATTCAGCCTCCCTGCTGGGTTCTTCCCTGACGTGCTTGTTGTCCACAGTCCACCAGAGGGACGTGTCCCACTGAAACTCTGATACTGCCAGGCTTGGGGAGAAACACCAAGATTGGTGGTCATCCTTGGAAGCAACGTCCAGGCTTATCTCCAAGACCATATGATGTTAGATTTTCAGCTGTTGAGGGGGACAGAGCATGGGAGGACCAGAGAGCAAGCCACCAGAGAGCTTTCATCATCTCCTCACCATCACACACTGCAGCTGCGTGGTAGATGCTTACAGGAGGCCAGCTGATGATGTGGGAGGAGGTGGCTCAGTTCCATGATGGTTGGGGACAACCTGCTGTATTCTGGAGGAGACTGGATGTGCAGTGCTGAGGGGTGACATGGAGATCTCCACTAGATAGTCCTCTCCCTAGCTGCAGAAGCCTAAGAAGCTCTCCCTGGCTGAGTCTGAGTCTGAGTCCAGTCTGAGTCAGACCTTTAAGATCATTAGGGTGATGTAAATTACTTTATCTAATCTAATTTTAATCTATGAGACTCATTCTTCACTGGTGGCTTGTTAGTGTTATGTGTTCCTTAATTTCACAGAATAGTTTGAATTACATCCTCTCCCCAGGTTACATTCCGATAAACCTATCGTAAGATGAAAATATCGTGAGACGAAAATGCGTTTTAGTACCGTACACTTAACCTAACAAACATCATAGCCTAGCCTAGCCTACCTTAAACATGCTTAGAACACTTACATTAGCCTACAGTTGGACAAAATCGTTGTTCGTTTTATTGTTTTTTTAATTGCAAGTAAAAAAATCAATAAGCTTTTTTTGTCGACGGGAGTAAGCTGTTTTGCGTTGATAAATTCCTGAAGCTCTGTCCATGCTGAAGCCAGAGAAACACTGCAGCGTGTGAACATTTTGCACGTAGAAGTCTGCTCCCCCGAAGCTTTCGCAGATTCACACTCTGTTCTCCGTCTGTTGCCGTGAACCCCTGTACTGACTGACCGGAGATATTGGCCTGAATTATGGATGTGAATATGAGTTCATTCTTTTGAATGAAACATCACCATGCTCTGGTCGTTACACAGCAGATGTTATCTGTCCAAGTAAATAGTTTAAGTATAACTACAGCAGGTGGGTTACAGCACAGAGACGGGGCTGATTGCAAGTGTGTGTTTTGAATTTTAAAAGCTCAATGTCTCACAGATGTGTGTAAATATCTGTTTGCTGGCTGCCACACCATCTCTCACTAATACAGGGTTCCAAACTGGGTGAATTCTCATTCAGTGTCGCTATTCTGCCTGTTTTTATTCATCTTTGGCAGGACATGTTAAGCACATAAAGCTAAAATTGCAAGGTTTAGCCAACCGAGGCCTTTTAAACTGTCAAAAATAATAAAGGTTCAGTTGGTTGCTGGAAGCTCAAATTTGCTGTTTTGTGAGAATGAAGTGGCCATTTTAAAGCAAATTTAACCACTCTCCTGAATCCCATGCGACCACAACATTGCTGTTTTCCGGGCCGCGCCGGCTTGTTTGGAGCCGAGACTGACTGACAGCTACAAATCGGCGCAAGGAAGATGATGCCTCTTCAGTGCTTCGGACCAGATGGTCGCGATAATTAACATACTGCGGTTTCCATCACAAGGGAAATCTTTGACAAGAGGTCCGTCACATTAATAACTTAAAGTAGCTGCTGAGGTATATTGGAGTCCGTTCATAATTTGATTCTGAAATGACACTGATTTGGTATGATCCTATGTTGTTTAATAAGAAATGCCAGGTTCTATTTTAGAAACATGTTTCACAGATGTTAAAATATCAGAATGTAGAAAAAGACTGCTTTATTTGTCAGTATTTTTTTTTCAGAATATTTCACTAGTGCAACTTCTCTAGACTCCTTTTTATGACAAAAATGTCCAAGTGTTTAAAGGAATAATGCTGAGCTCAGAAATAACTATGAGAAGGGACAATGTAGAAAGGTTGTCTTGAAATAGGGGCATGTTGGTTAACTGGCCAAAAATTCCAAAATACTCCTTTAAACATCTATATACATGACGATTCCACATTTTTACTGCTTTGAGAAAAGCGTCCTGTGAGGCAGAAATTGCCGGAATGTGGAACACAAAGGGATGGTTTGATTATTAGCTGTTATAATTTATCTATGAGAGCAGCACTGAGGACAATACAGTCCTTCTGTGGTATACGAGATCTCATAGTCATCATCAATCGCGCCGCTTCTTTCAAAGTTAGCATGTTAGCCTAATGATTTCCGTAGAGGAGCTCTGATCTAGGTCAGTGCTCACGTATAATAGGTGTGAATACGTCTTTCTCAAGGCCTTCACAGCTTGTTTATCGTTCTTTTTCATTTTTACACCCCGACATCAGCCATTTTGGATGAGCCGCGAAGCAGAGGCGCTTTGTGATCGCAGCTTGACGGGCTGCCTCAGAGGTCCGCGGTCAATCGAGGCCTAGAAGAAAGCGTGCATCACTTCTTCCTTTCACATGAAAAGTCAAATTTCACGTTGCGCCAATGTTAAAAGCCTCCAGAAAAGCTAGACTCAGCGCTAGTGGGCATGTTGTAGAATTAATAAACGCTTCTGAGTGTTTCTTCTAAATTTGCCTCGTGCAACGTGGCCGGTCACATAACTTTTTGGCAGGATGTTTAGAATAATAAACAAACCAGCGAACATTCCTGCGGCGGACCTGTGATTATCTTTCGGGAAAGCCTTTAGAATGCATTACACTTAATGCAATACAAAGTTTGAAATGTCAGGTGCAAGTTGGCATTAATTACTGGGAAGTTTGCTTTGAAACAAAATCTTTGAGCAACAAGATTCCTTCTGAAATCATAACTACGTGATAGAATGTATAGCAATAATGATACTAAGTTGGAGGCACATGTCTTTCAGCTAATTTACAGGTAGAATTTTAGCTGAATGAATTAACGAAGTATAATGTTCATGAAAGTGACTTTTCTCCTGGTAGAAGATGAGCGTCGTTACAGAAGCCTGCCTCGTTATGCAACATCAGCAGCACTGCCTGAAGACCAATGATCTGCTGTTTCCAGGGTGAATGATGGACACTTTCGCTGGCAGTGTGTGATTGGCCAGGGGCCAGGGCCAGTCAGGTGTGTGTAGCCTGGGAGGGAGTTGGGGGAAACGCTGGGGGG
>JAODJW010000135.1:11343860-11357303 GCA_026777045.1 Hyperopisus bebe | reverse complement strand
GGGGGGGGGGGGGGGGGGGGGGGGGGGGGGGGGGGGGGGGGGGGGGGGGGGGGGGGGTGGTTGGAGCCCATCCCAAGCAGCACAGGGCACAAGTATATTATTATTCTTAGTGTTGATATTATGATATTATTAATATTTCCCTGTGATGAAGCTCAGCACCCGATCCTTGTACCTTGTGCTTACTGGGATAAGACCCTGACCCAGGACTGTATAATAAATGGTTATGGACAATAGACGCGTTCCTCATGTTATTATAATAGTTGTTGTTGCTGCTGCTGCTGAAAAGCGATTTCCTATCCAAAGGAACTTAGACCAATTATACAAGTGGATTCACCAAATCCAATTAATTTTAGTATCCTGTTTAAGGGTACAACAGCCGACCTTTACCCTGTGCCCTGACCAATCTTGAGGACCACAATATGCACACATGCTCCTATATGAGTCATGTTTAATGCCAGAAGAAATATATATTTTTTGAATTCCAGGAGACATCTTAGAACAAAATTCGACACAGAGTATAGCTGAATCGAGGGGTCAAATTAAGTCCAAACCATTACAGATTATTTGGAAACTGCTCTCGTGTTTCCACACATGACAAACACGGAGGTAAGGCTTTTTTCAGCTCCCGATAAGTGTTAATAAATTACTAGAATTTCAAAATTAATGGCTGCCCGCCTGCTTCTGCGAGATATCATTGTGTTTCATGAATATTTTGATTTAGCGATTAGATCAAAATGCGGAGAATTCCTAAACAGCCGTACCCAAGCACCGCTGATCATAAACTGCTCCCTTTTTAAACAAATTATATTCCTTGCAAATCTGCTGATATGGTGTAATTAGAAAGAGTTGCCTGCAGTTTACTGTAACGTTTGCCTGACTTCAGATCCCAGTCTAGTGATCTAGAAGGTAAGAGAATGTGTACGTTTTGTGTGACTTCTTAAATATACCTTGGTCGCCGAGATAATTGTTTATATTGTGATGTTAAAGAGGGTCATATTAATAAAAAAAAAACCACAAGGATGCGTCCGGTGCTGCTCCTGGGAGACACTGATTACACACTTCGTGTTTCTATTCCGTCACTGTTTACGCTATTTGCTTTCTTTCCGCATTTTGCGCACGATAGTGGTCAGATTCTGCAAAGCCCGTGTTTTTTTTATTTGTATACAAGAAATACTAAAACGACAGTTAATTATAACTTTAACTCAAAACTGCATTCCTACAAATACCCACAATTAGGCTATGTTGTTCTCCGCCTAACTACCAAACTGATATAGGAAAAAACACGCATATACGGTGTGTCTATAATCACTATGCCTTTGTCTCGCTTTGTCTATAGGCCTATTATTAACATAAACATGCACTCCGCTTTACGTCCTCATAGGTCTCCCCCCCGCAGTTACAGTGATCCTCTGCATAAACGTGAGCATTTGCAGGTTGTCACCCAAAGTTATATGCATTGCATTTCCAGAGACCGCAGCAAGCACCTCCACTCTCCGTTTTGCACCTCCTGCAGAGCAGCTGCGAGGGGCCCCTGGGACGGGCCTGCGTGCATCGGGTCTCTCAAACGAGTCGCTCATTAGCGCAAGCGAATGCATTGCACACAGATGGCTGTCAGCGTTCAGGAGAGAAGAGGGGAAAAAACACCTTGCCTACATAAGACAAGCCAACTGAGGTTTGACTTCCTTATGCTGACTTTTATGACATGGCAATATTTATGCGCTATTTGTTTATGTCTTCAAAACTATGAAGACGCACAGTCTGAAAGCGCGTTTCCTAATGAGCGCCGCGCGGCTCCGCGCCCGTCACTCAGCAGCGCGCGAGCCTACACGCGCTTTCCATAACGCGCCTCTGATACACCGGCGGATGTGCCCATTAGTCCAACTAAATCAATTAGATTGCTTAGCTTTCAGGGCTCAAAGAATTTAAACGTGATGCTACGTTTTTTTTTTAATCAATATTTTCATTTCTATTTATATGCAGCCTCTTTTGCAATGTCATGGGAAAATGTCTGTCCAAAAGTATGACATAACGCTGACGGCATAGCCAACGGCTTTTAACCCCGATATCACCTACTTACATTTTACTCTTACATCAACTTGTATAAGATTTGCACGTGAAAAGCGTAAATGAGAAGTTCTTAAGTTCTCTTGAGAAGGTGTGAATCTACCTCCTCAGAATTTATTCAGTTCTTTATCACTGCCCATACTTTAAACAGCCATCTCAGACAATACAAATATTAGAGATACATTTTCGAAATAGTAACACTGTAAGAACTGTAAAAAAATACACATTACTGGTGGGGAAATCATTATGCTGGAACATAATTAAATTACGAATTCAAACGTAAGAAAACATGCAAATTTAATGTATGACCTAGTTCAAACGGGAAATAACTGGGATTTTAATGAAAGCTGATTAGTAAGACTAACGCAATATCCGACCCGTTTTGTTCGTCAGCTCACTTAAAGGTCCGCCTGGGCATTTTGGTGGTCGGCTCCAAATTTTGGGATTCAGCAAAGTCTCCTTTAGGTCTTTCTAACACTCTGGCTTAGGGATAAGGTATGAATTAAGTCAGAGTTAAGTAGCTTACATCTTTGAGTTAGTAGGCCTACATATTTGTGCAACATGTCTTCTGTTCAGTGATCTCTGGGTCATTAATGTTAGATTACCCACATACTTTCCTAGAATGATGTACAATTATTTTTATTCTTATAGGTATGGATAGATCCAAGAGTGATTTTGGTGGCCAAATTGTATTCTCTTTAGTTATTAACAAAAATAAAGACCAAACTGATGTTAATTTCACTTTGGCTTTGTAGCATTTCATTAATGCAATTAACGAGCGGAGAAACTAGAGTTCAAAATGAATTATGGATGAGACTTTCATGCACCATTAGTCATATGTTTTTCTGTTTGTCACTGGTTCTCGTTTAAGTAAATCAGACAACAGTTCAAATTTAAAACAATCCATAATGTTGAATCCAGCAACGGTTGAAATCGTAGGCAAGACTCACCACCGACACCCCCAATCTGAGACAAAGTGAAATTGGATTGTTGAGGCAGCTACTTATCTCACCTAATAGGTTGACCGGTACCAGTTAAATCATTTGTGCTTTATTTACAAAGAATACACGAGAGATGTCGCTGAGAGTCTTAGGTCTATGTTTATTGTAAGGTAAACCAAGGTAACTTCTTTTCTACTAATTTGTAGTATCACACAGCCATACGGAGTCCAAAAAAGGAATGTCAGCAATAATCAAGCTCATATTTGAAACAAAACACGTGACTTTTCATTTCAGATTGTACTGGAGTTTTGGAGTAATACTGTTGCTTTTAGTGTTTGTTTGTTTGTTTGTTTGTTTGTTTTTTCTCCTCATAGCAGGTTCCTGTTCCCTGGGAGCAGTTCCTACTGAGCCCTTTCAGCAGACAGTAAAGTGTCCGAGCAGGACCATTCCATGACTGGTGAATGTATGAAGAGACCTCCCATTTAAATTTGTATTGACTTATTCAAGGTGAATATCAATGGGAATGAGGACGTAAGACTCTGATAACATATAATAAAGGCATGGAGCTTAAAGGCTGTGTGGTTGAGGAATGAGCCCACAAATATCAATGTCATGAGGTCTGGGCCGAAGTAAGCAGTATATTTCCTTTAATTCCCCCTGCATTATTAATAATTGCATGCATTTTCATAACAAGTAAAATGGTGCATTTACATCTGTACAAAACTACGTTTTCCAGGAGCAAAAAAAAAAAAACTGCCAGGAAATTTACATCATAAACAAAAGAATGCATAGAATTTATGCTAAACAGTTGCTTTCAAAAAATGGTGTGTAAAACTTCTCAAATGAAGCGTTGCTTCTTCGGTATTCTGTTCAGTCGGTATTGTGTTAGCGGTTATCATGACGTCTTTAAAACTCATTGTTTTGAAAAGCTCATTCTGATTAGCTTTTGCATTCTTCTCTAGGCCAACAATGCTAATGCTTTTGCGCGGCACGCCTGCATATTCCAGTACTGCAAATATAATATGATGATTAGGTCTGATACAAAAGTTGTATTACTGAAAATACTCAGAAGGCAGAGAACAAACAAATTTGCATTTAGCTGCCTTGCTGATACATTTGTGCAGAGCAACTTCATACTGCTGGGCATTTCAGCACGACAATGCTAAAAGTTTAAGTCAAAAATCGCACTCAAGTTTAAACTAGTGGCGCCCCTGCGGGGACTTAAATGAGCAACCTTGCAGTTACCAGGTAAAACCCTCACCTGTTACAGTACCTGCTTTAGCAATGACAGCATCCAGCCTTCAGAGATCAAATGTCATCATCTTTTCGGCATTCTCCATGAGAAAGCCGCTTATAGCATTTCTTGTTATGTTTTAATATGCTCTAATACTGGTTAAGTGGCACCATTCTTTGGTTCTAAGAACATTCTGGATCCTGCCCCAGTGAATGGGTCAGATTTGTAATGTTATAACAGCTTTCAGGGCAACTTAACCTTCAGAAAACCAATTAATGTAACCGTATGTAAGTAGTGATTGTTATTATGCAAGTAGGTATTATAATCACCAGGTTGTGTGCCCTCCCCAGGGAATAAAGGGCTGTCATTATTCCTCTGAGATTACTTACACTTGTAACTGCGCATTCATTGGAATCTCAGCTTAGCTGCAGTTACACCTAGTCGACTCCTGGATGGCTGTATGCTTATAATGGGCTGTTTGCTGTACCTTCGGACAAAAGCACGAGCTAAATAAATAAATGTAATGCGAATGTATTTCTCAGTATTACATTTTGTTACTTGGGGGTCTTTGGTTTCAGAGGAGATTGATAAAGGGAACACAGTCCGGCTCTTAACCCTGGCGAAAGAAAATGGTGTGGAGATGGATACGCCAACCCACCAGAACGACGACTTACGGAACAAAAGGTTTGGCCAGTGATCAAAATGTTGGCAAGCCCTGCATCATGATGCCCAGTTTTACCTCCGAATATATAACAGGCTGCAGGAGGTACGCAGATAAATTTCTCTATTTCTCTCCACATTTAGGTTTGATGGCAAAAACATATTTTTTTCAAATACAGTAGTAATGGGATGTGTATATAATTTAATGTTTGATTTAAAAAAAAAAAAAAATACGACGTGCACTAGTTTTTACTTGTAATGATGTAGTAAGATTGTACATGATTATTGTTATAATTTGTTGTTATTTACTTGCAAAAGGGTTCAAGGTAAGCGACTGAAAAAATATTTAGCATGGACTCAAGTACAGTAATGCTGAATGTAGTCATTGTGCAACTGGATAAACTGGATATCTTGAGATACATAAACCGTTCGCTGATATGAGCACACAGTCTCACTGGATTTAATACACATATCAGGGATGTGCTTGTAGCTGTGGCTAATGATGGAGTTTTGCAGAAGGTGAATTACAAGAGAGCCTAGTCAGTGAGATTGCTGGGTCCGCCCCCTTCTAGACACTTATGGATTTAAGGTATGACTTTGGGTTGAGGAAAAAAAAACTGTTGTATTTAACTAACAGCTGACATAATGGCTGATGAAAGGTCTGGAAATCAGTCCGGTTAATACCAGATTAAAGGTGCGATTTTGGGACGGCCTACTTTGGAAGCAGTCATATGAGGCAGAGTACTCAATCTGACCTACTTGCTTATCTCATGTCTCCCTCCTCTAGCCAACTGTAAAAATAACCATATGTCAAATAGACAGAAACCCTGACTCATAAATATTTCACCATTGTCACAATCCTGTTAAAGGCAATACTCTTTGCCAGGAGCTGGAGTGAAGATTTTTCAAGGTTTCCACAAATCACACCTTGGCAAGTCTGTTAATTGATTAATTGTGCAGCACATATTCCAGAACATTTTGATCTTTTATCCTCTTTTTGAATATTCAAGAAATTAGTAATGCATGTAGAGCAACACGGTTGTGGAATACTGACAGTGAGCTCCTATATAATGTAAATTCTATAATATCCCATTCAGTTAAAGACAGCAGTGCTTTTGCAGCCCTGCATTATCATACAGTATGTAACACATAGTTAGAATAAACCATAGCGTTTGAATAGATGCCATTTTCTGAAAAATGTGACAGGCCTCTGTTTAATCCTTTGCTATTCCAGATAGCAGTATTATTGAGAAAAACTCACTTTCTTGGCTAAATGAATTTCTTTCCAGTATATTTACATGAATCAAATTGTTCTAAATGAACTAAAACCATTTTTAAGTCAATTGGCCATTGAAAATTCCAATTGAATCTGTGTTAAATCAAAGACCTATGTCCGTATTACGGTGTTTAAATGTTTTTTTCTTGTTATTGATTATGTATCATATCCATTAGGTCTGCTGAATAGGTTTTTATTATCATTTTAATTCATAACCCTATAATACATTAAGATAGTATTCAATCGGGCTGTGTAATGGCAGTGACAGTGACGGTGGCGATACGATATGTATCATGATACGGGGTTATGATTCAATATATTACTGAGATACTGTGAAGACGTATTATATTGTGATTTTTTTAAAGCTAATTTTAGGAAAACTGTCGTAGTATGATGAAGACATCACCTTATGCATTAAAAAGTAAAAAAAAACAGCCATGGGCGGTAACGTTACTAGGCAGCTGGGTTTGCTATTAGGAATATTAGCAGTGCGCCCTTACGCTACTTCCTGACTCAGTTTACGTTGTTACGTTGGAGTGGAAGAGTCAAATGTGTATAGATACGTTACAACACTGCTCTCTAGCAATCAGGTGTTTAAGCACAAAACAAAATGAATCAACGTTTGCCACAAATCTTTGCATGCAAATTATTAATTAAAAATCGTTACAACATAATGTCGTGGTACTGAAATGTATCGATATCTACTTAGACTACTATTATGCAAGTTGTTATACAAGATGTTATTCTACAGTTAATTAGGAGTGACATTGTAAAGATCTGTGGGATAAATTTGCTACCTGTCACAGAGACCTCTTGACTGGAAGGGCAGATCTATAAACTCCCCCTATCATGGAGTGATGTTTAGCTCTAGTAACCCAGGGGAGGGCGAACCAACTAGTCATCTCCAAAACAGCAAATCAGGTCGGGGGCCCCTCCCCTAACCAGTAGGGTTTTATTGTCTCTCTGTGTCCCCCCTCTCTCTCTCTCTCTCTCTCTCTGTCTCCCTCCCACCTCTGGGAGCATCCTCAGAGTAGGCAACGCAGACATGTCTGACCGACTGAGTGGTAGGATTAGTCAAGGATCCATCTTGAGGCGCAGATAATGTTCTCCACCCGGCCCCGTCACTCCGCCCTCAGCGGACTGCAGCTTCTGTGCTTTCACTGAGCGATAATGCCTCACGCATCTGCTCCCTGCCTTGCAAAGGGGGAGAAAAAGGGACCTCTTACGGCATATTTAGGAGCAATACCCATTAGTGTGTATGTGCCTTTTTGAAAATTATTTCAACAACTAGGTCAGGACAAAGACTCTGTTCATGCTGTTGGATTCACTGAGCTTCTACTGACAATAAAGAGATGTTTGAGTGCACTATCAAGACTTTGCTCCCTCAGAATGTTTCTAATGCTGTTCGGCATAATGGTGATCTTGACCCTTGCAAGACAAGAAGAAAAAACCCCTCCTCTGATAACTTTTCGTTTGAGGTACATTTTTGGAAAACACCTGTGTCTGGAGAAGCTTGTATGGCAAATTCCTCATTCAGAGCTGGGGTTGTATTCAGACGGTTCCCAGTGCCTTGTTTGTTGTTCTCTGAGGGGGGAAAATGGTTGCATTTATTTCACAAAGAATTCCATACCTCCGCTGAAGGAAGCGTGGTGCAGGTCCATGAGAGCTCGGTCAGGCCTGAAGCTACACCTGCCTGTTTTCTGAGCAGAACGGTGGAGAACATTCAGGCGACCATGGCAGCTGAGTTCAGCCAAAGGCCATGGAATGACGCTGCCTGTTGCAATTCCACTTCTCCATCGTAGCTTCATAGGAAGACCTTTAAAGAAGCCTGCCATTCATTTGCTTATATACTATTCAATCTTTACATTTATTAAGTTAAATGTTCCTAGTACTTACCCTAATAACTTTACCTATTTACTCAGCTAGTTATTATATTCAAATTGTGTCTTATGATTGCATGTCCATGTTCTTAGCCACCTGCTTGTCACGCTACAAATTACACTGCATTTCTTAGCCATTATTTACTTACATATTTCTCCAATATAATTCTCAGATTCACTCTCCACAAAGTATTGATACTTTGCCATAGTACAGTCGGTTTCATCACTGTCCCTTTGCAGCATATACCTAATTTGTTTGTATTGGTTATGAAAAAACAATGGAAAATTTAAATGTCCGTGTGCTCCGTTAATGGACAGTACTGTGTCTATATAAATTCGGTATATCCATAAAGCATGTGGTAAGACAATTAAAGGGGCTTCTTCCACCTCAGCAGGCGGCTCCTGTGTTGGGAAGCAAAGAAAGCCCACGACTCCCATTCTTACCGTGTGGGCAGGAGCAAATTTAATTTAAGCCACTGTTCTCATTACCTTCACTTCCTGGGCCGTTAAAACACTGAAGTGACTGTTCTTCTCCCATGTAAAAGAACCCATTATCAAAGCATTACGATATGATTAAAGTGACATTTTCTTAAGAAAACCAAGAGTAGGGGGAAAGCATTCTGAAAGAGCACTACATACTCCAGATCTTATCAAGGGAGCCTCCATACTGATCTTTGAAGCGGCTTATTACCAAACCCGCTAAGGAGACAAGCGTGAGGGTGTATGGATCAGAGGGACGTAAGTAAATGCACCTACTAGATTTCACTATCGTACAGAGTTTGTCAGTCAGCATTGAGGTCCTGCCAGGATGTAAAAATCTTCTTCCTCACAATTCTAATGTCAGAGCAGAGGTGCATATTTTCTTTTCTTTCTTCGAGAGAAAGGGATAAGATAAAATCCAGGGGGTACACCAGGTTACGAGTGCTCTCATGTTAGGGATGGCTAGTTGGATTTTTATGACATTTAAACACGGTGACGGGTGTAGATTCAGGTCAACCATTCAACGGCGTCTTGGTTGGCGACGGCTGACATATTGCAGTATGCTAATGTAAATATTAGCCTTGTCCGCTAACACCTGAGCTCCCATGTAGAGTAGTCATTGGCTTGTATTATCACGTACACATTTCTTCTCATTATTTTAATCAGCTGGCTGTCTTGGGTCACTGTTTTGCAGAACTGGTGAGGTGCTCGCAGCTGTTTGTGAAATGCGCGACCTTCAAATGACATTATGACTCGCAGTCCCCAAGCAACTGAGAAATTATACATTTCTGGAAACTAATGAATTTGATTTTTTACCGGACCCAGAGGAAAGGTGTTGGTGTAATTAACAGGTAATGATCCTGTAGTCCCAGTGGGGAATAAATTTATGAAAAAGTATTATTTAAGACAACAATATTCCAAAACACAAACTGTCTCCCCATCACATGAACGCATGAAAACACAGTAACCCCTTCACATTTGCGAATTTGACTTTTGTGGTTTTGGTTGTTTGCGAGTTGGTCTATAGTCCCATTAGACAGGGAAATCTTTGCAGCTTGTCGAAAGATTGCAGAAACTTGCAGGCGACACGCAAGCCAAAAAACAACACTGAAAAAGATTTGGATCACATAAACTTCAATAAAATATAAATATTAGTGATACATCATATTCATTATTGTAACTGCATAGTAAATCTATAATATTAAGTCTTGGCATTGTGATGCTGCGTATCTTTGTCTCCTTGTGAGTGTGGAGTCTCACATTCCTAACTTCTAAACTTTTCAGTGCCGTTAATTTGGCATATTTAGTAATGAGTCTGAAATGTAGTGCTCCCTGTATATACAGTAGTAACTTTGTACATACAGGGGCATAATTTAGATGGTCTGTATAATTATATAAAAAGGTCTATGTAGAAAATGACAAATCAATTTGACATGCAAAGTGTACAGCAAAGTGCTATTTATTTGTAAGTTGGTAATAAATAGACCTTTAATGTTGTCATTCAGCTAGCAGGTTGCTGTAGCTTGAGGTCGTTGGTGTTCAAATATTATTCACAAATTTTCACATTCGGATTTTCACTTCCAGCCATAAATCTCGCAAATTTGAAGGAGTCACTGTACATGGACTTTTCAAAACGTCTGGTCGACCAATACACATTCAGCTGACATAATTTATTAACCGACACCATCTATTTCTGTAGTTGAAATCATTGCTTCCATCCTCCTGCGACTATGACCAGTATCAGCAGTTAGCAGATGGATGGATGGATGGATGGATAGATAGATGGGTGGGTGGGTGGTTTTAAATAACATTTGCTAAAGTCATAAAACATTGATTTGCTATATCATAATCTCAGTTCTGTATGATCAGTGCATTTACAGTGAGATTAGCAGAATTCCTAAAAAAAGCTTATAATTGTCTACTTTTCCGTTGCGTCTGAAAGAAAAAAACATTCACATTGTCATGCAGGCCTGTCAGTCAATTTAGTTGCCAAAGAAGAACCCTGAAATGCTTCCAGCTAAAACAGTAAACAGTAAAATAGAAAATATTGGATTCTCCACTGTTTTAGAGATTATGTAATCTTTCCAGTTTTCCATTTAAATGGTGCTGAGATGCAACCATCAGATATACGTTTTGTTTTCGGTCAGTATCATATGTTTCGACAAATAATGAGATGGCTCTAAAAGTCGCAGTGTTTATGTAAATTTGTACAAAGAGAGAGCCAAGGAGACAACCGAACAGAATGAATAATTTGAATTTGTTTGCATTGAATGCTCCAGCAGCAGGAGAGGACTTAGCGATGCCCTGAGTGGGCGGGGCGTCAAACAGCAGCAAGCCAATCAGCGTTGAGAGGGGCTCAGGTGCATGCCGGTGCTCCTAGTGCAGGGATATTCAAATCACAGGCCTCAGGGTCTGAGCCCTGCTGATTTTTCAGCCTCGCTTTACCCCTGAGCCTCTGTGGCCAATCAGAATCAGTAATTATTGAACTAACTACCTGAGAGAATTGAAAACAAGGCCTAGATTTAGAATCGAGGTCCAAATTTGAAGAGTCCCGTCTTAGTACTATGTACTGAAGGTTCTGTTTTTGATTCCTAAATCAGCATGAATTTGATTTTCATGTATTCATTGTTTTTATTGTGTTATCTAAGCACTAAACTGCTTAGAGCAGGTTAAGTGAAACCGAACTTGGAATTCCTTGTAGTGAACCAGAAAATAGTCCCGGGACCGAAATTGTCAGAAGATCTGAACCTAGATGGGGGACGTTTTGATTTATAGCTTGATTTACTCGGCACAATGAGAGTGAGCGGCCAGCTCCGGTCCTCACATCGAGCACTGAGTTCCGGCTGGTCCCGGCCCAGGGTTCTGCGTGAACCATGTCGCCCTCCTGGTCTTTGGGGGGGGGGAAGCTGGAGAGCGAAGATCTGGACGGCTAATTACACCAGAGCGCTCAGCGCGGCCACTGAAAGCGACGCTTCCCCGATGGGTTCTGCACCCGAACCCATTACCGCGGGGCTGCTAGTGGGCGGAGAGGGATTGTTCTCTGGAAAGGCAGCCCGGCGTCGCATAACGCCGGCCTCTGGTGTCCCGCAACCCCGCTGAGTTAATAAACGTGACCCCCACTTAATTAAAGCAGTGCACTATCTTCCAGCAACTAAAAAGAGCCGGTTTGACAATTATTTCAAATAATCGGTCATAAAGATGCCGGAGAACAGCAGAGAACGCACAAAATATCTATATTTAGCAGTACTGAGAAAGGGCAAATATACAGCAATTACATTCGATGGGATGTAAATGAACGAATAAGAGCATATTAGGTGAGGAGTCTCTCAGATCAATATGGACAGATGCTCTGTATTATCCTGTGAGTGCAAATGCAGAAGAAATTGTTTGATAAACTAATAGGATGTGTGAGTGTCGATAAGGTCACGATGCCATGACAGTTAAAAATATTAGTTGTGTTACCTAACAAAATATGAATAGGCGCTTTGCAAACTCTTCCGAATAGCACCCCTTTTACGTGAAAATGCACTTTTAATACATCATTGTTTATTTTCATAGTAGCCTCACTAGGAAGCTGTAATTATTCAAATAAAGACATCCAAGACGGAGTACTGGTGGGCTAATGGTGAAACACTCAAAATGATGGCAAATTAACAATGGAATTTACATTTTAAAATGACAATGGCACTGCCAAACAAAATATGAATCAATGTATTGAAAAGGCATTCATGCATCCTTTTTCAGCACCATGAACACACTTTTAATCTGTGATTGTTTTATTTTCGTCGTCTTTTTGTTAGGAGGAAGATGCTTTGGGTAGGTTTTAAAAAAATGTGACAATTCATAATGGTGGAAATCCACATCCGCGCTGGAGGATTTTTGTTGTTGCCGTTGTCATGTCCTGCCATCTTGAATATTGGCCCTCGGTGCCGTGGGGGCAGTAATTCTGAAGCATGGCGTGTTAAGAGGATATCATTATCATGTGTTTGTTGAGTAAGCCGCAGATTTGGTTAAATATAGTAGTTTTTTGTTTCATCTTCTTTCATTTCTGGGCAAAAGCTGGGTCAGACGGAACTCTCCCATGGCGCCCCCTCGTATAAGCAGCCAAAGCCGGGGTTCTGCCACAGACGCAGCCAGTATCGATGCCGCTCTCAAAAACTGATTGAAAAAGCGACTTACATGTTTCAAAGCATGGTGGGAATTGGGGGCCAGGCGACAGCCCACAGTATTAAAGTGTAGACGGTCTTAGCAGAGGGCTGCAAGCGTTAAACTTCACTAGTAAACAGACCGGCGGAAAGTTACTGAGAATGTTATAATAGCATTTAAAGAATTTCGTGAGAATGTATCTCTCGCAGAAATATGTGGGGCGGCCAGAGAAAATTGTTTAGAGCTTGTTTTTTGAGAATGAAATAGTAGCCTAGCTATTGCACACACCTAAGGGAGATCTTCAAACGGTTTTAAAACGTTATAAAGTTATATATACTGCACCAACTTTGTGCTAGGTTGAGTTGTTTCTGTTTAGACAAATGCTGTATATATAGCCTACTACTGTACATTGCGAAGTGTAAATTGTTGCACTTTGACTTACATAAATCGTCGGTTCAACTTCAAAAAGAATGCACCGGAACTTTGATGGACTGGGGACGACTGGTGCTTAAATTATTTCCCGATTTCTTCAAGACCATTCTGGAGTGGTTCCCCATACTGTAGAAACTGATACCGGTCAGCTAAACCGTACGGTTACGGTAATTAAAATTGTTTGAGAATCAACTGCATTAGAAAAGCAAGATTTAGGCTACCTGCCGCACTGACTGTGTATCACCTCCTTTAGTAACTTATTAACATAAATCACACCATCCATCGGAAAAAAGGCTCCATTTTTATGAATTGTCTGTGTCAAAGTGGGTC
>JAODJW010000135.1:11275869-11297195 GCA_026777045.1 Hyperopisus bebe | reverse complement strand
GGTGGGGCTCCGTCCGCCAGCAGCCAATCGGACGCTATGCTGCAGAACAGCACCTCGAATGGCTCTCCAGGAGACGGAGCTCTACCCAGAGATATCTCAGCACATGGGCAGCTGGAGAAAGCACTCTCCCTTACTGCATCCTAATCACAGAAGTGGGGGCTGGGAGTTTGCACCCCCGTGGCACCCTTGGGCTGGCCATTCATGGTTCACATGCTTCAAAGACCCTTCGTCGGTAAACGTCTTCACGTCACCGTCTATCTTTTGTTTGTTTTTTATTTTTTTGGCAGTGTTTTTCCATGACAGACTGCAGGGGCCTTTTCACGCCATTCCCTTCCGCCGGCGGGATATTTCACAGGGAATGTCAGACCGCAGATCCCGTGTGCTCCGGGTGCCAGCCCATTCTCACCCCCAAGGAGCGCAGGAGAGCGCTGATAAAAAAAAAAAAACGGGGAGACAAAAATCTGCGCGTCAGCAAAGCTAAATGCATCGGATCTGCGCAGCCATAAGGGGGTAGGTATACAAAGCAGCGGCAAAAAAGCATCTGTAATGAGAAAATGAGGAGGGAGCTGGCCCGGTATAGCCGGATTAACCAACACAAACACTCACACGCTGACCCCGTCTGTAACAGCGGCAACTTCTGTTACTCTTTCATATAGTGCCTCTCTCAAATAGCTCTCTTCCAAACACTGCCAAACATTAAACCCAATAATGACATATTTCACAGGAGCCAAAACATAACCATCAAGTGGAGAGTGCAGACTAGGGAATGCTAACTGGGTGAGAAATGGTGTAAAATAGTTATCTATGCACATATGAACTACATTTGGTCAGTTACTCTCTTATTCACTTAATGAGTTGTAGTTTCAAAGTACTAATGAATATCTGACTAGGAGGTTATTGAAAACACTTGGATAATAAACCATCACTAAAATACATGTAAAGCACCTATCCAGTTAGGGTCAATCTGATCCAGGAACAGTGGTAGGCATTAGACCAAAGGCAGGGTAGCCAGAAGACTGTCCATTGTCAGTCAGACTGCCACACACAGGAAGAATAATCGATTCACAAGAAGCACCTGTGTTCGGATTGTGGGAAATGGGAGGACCTGAAGGAGAACCAAGCTGACACATGGTTACCATGCAGACCCACAGAGATGCGGCCAAACTCCACACACGCACTAAGAGGTTTGAAGCGAAAAGCGGCGAGTCCCCGTTTCTCCGTTCGATCAAATGCAGTGAACAGGTCACTATTAATGACCTCGTATGCTCATTAACATGGGGAAGGAGTCCGATAATGCCGCCAGCGCTCATTTCCCCTTAGACATCGTTGCTCACAGAGATTCTCCTCTAAGCTCATGCTTCTGCTACACGTGAGCAAGTCCCTCTGAAAGCTCAGCAGACCTGATTGATTTGAAGTCAGTGAGAGACCAGCCATTTCATATGAATCTTCTTCTCAGTTATGGATGTGAAGATCGAGTACTTAAAAGCAGTTTATCAACAGCTGTAACTGTTAAAAATAAATAAATAACAACGGGAATGACGCTCTCTGCATGTGATCGATGTCCATCCACGCCGGCCCGACACGCTGCCATCAATCTCCCCATTAGCGGCCACCTCCCCCCACGCGGTGACCGTCGCCCGCTTTATGAATTTTAGATGTGGACTGGAAATAGAATTCACAGGAAATTTAACTGAAACGTTACGGAGGAGAGAAAGAAAAACTTTCAAATATATTATAGTAGCGGAAAATAGCAATAAAAACCACATGACACAAATAACAGAGATGAAACAGAGATTAAATAGCTACAGTAACAGAAAGTGTTTTTGTGCAACAAAGGCTCACAGAGGGGATATTAATGAGCGAGGCCGGCCAGTGGTCTGCACAACCTGCTCCCTTGCAGTACAGTCCTGTCAGCATTCAGCTACCTCTGCGTTTTTTCTCCCCCAAAATGCCAGTGTGTCCCTGCTGCGTCATGGAAATACATCATACTGATATACGGTATAGGCTTTCTGATACAATTAAAACAGCTTCACGCAAAGAGATCAGCAGCCCGGCTAAGCATGGGCCACTTCCACAAGAGTTTCACCTAAACAGCGTTACTTCCAGTGTATTTTTAACACTTTATTAACAACACTGACTGAGTGTAAAGTTTTGCAGTCTGTTCCAAACTGCTGTTGGCAACCAAACACCCAGAACGAGGCATGCTGTGTGAACAAGAGCGAACGGGAAGGGCCGCATCAACAATGACGCCACGTCCACTGTGCCCATTTCCCGTGGCTGTCTTCCACTTCGTCCATCACCTGCCTTCGAAGTTTGAGTCCTTTCGGCCCAGTTTTGTGAAGCTGTCCAAGCTCTTCTCGGGACAGCTGACAAGGGATTAGTGTGTCCTTCTGTGCCAAGAAACCACATTATAAAACACAGGCGGCAAGAAGCAGGGATCAAGATGTACCAACCTGTACTCAGAGTGTATTAACGCATGGCACTCTACTCTGCAGCTGTGAAAAGCAGGGCCCTTTGTTGTACTTGCCAGTGTTCTGCTTGTGACTGTGTACCAAGAAGAACAAAACGGGGGAATTGTTTGCAGTGATGAAGTGCGGCAATAATGGCCCTGAAATGATCACATGATAGCGCCATCCCCAATGGCCGCAGCTCCAGATTATTCCTCAGCATTCGCCTGCCGCCCCGGAGGGATGGCACGGCTGATTTTAACGAGACTCGGGAGGGAACAGCCAAACTCAGCAGCCATCAAAATCTGCCCTGACCAAAGCTTGGAGGTTTTTGCTTTCACAGCAAATACAAGTGTCCCCACATCCCTCCCCGCCCCCCAAAATAAGATTTCGAACCAATGTCCATAAATCCACCTTCAATTGTTCTGTTGCTGCTTATTCTGTGTCTGTATGGTCCTGGGCCAGAACCAGAAAGCATGGGAGGGAACAGTGGGCGCAGATGGTTGGGAAAGAATACAGGGCACATGTACTGGGGAAGGAACACACTGGACGTGCCTAGGGACGTGCCCTGGGGAAGTGCCCAAAGGAGGAAACAGGGGACATGCCCACTGGAGGGAACACAGGAGACGCACCCATAGGATGAAACTCAAGGGACACGCCCACTGGAGGGAACACAAGGGACACACCCATAGAGGGAAACACAGGGGACACACCCACTGGAGGGAACACAGGGGACACACCCATAGGATGAAACTCAAGGGACACGCCCACTGGAGGGAACACAGGGGACACACCCATAGGATGAAACACAAGGGACACGCCCACTGGAAGGGACACAGGGGACACACCCATAGGATGAAACACAATGGACACGCCCACTGGAAGGAACACAAGGGACACGCCCACTGGAGGGAACCAAAGTGATGCGCCCACTGGACGGAACACAAGGGACGCAGAAATGCTCCTTGGATGAGATGCATGCTGGTCGATCAGCAGGGGCCTCTAGTATCATCAACTCCCTCAGCCTACAGCAGGGTGGTAATCATCCCCTACTTGGTGACTCCAAAACCCTCAGAGACTGCTGGCCAGAATAGGGAAGTGCGTCCTGGAAATCCACGCTGACTGTATACGCATTTGAAGGGTTATCAAAGATAAACATAAAATGTTGGCAAGGGAGGATCAAAGGATCCAGGATTTATTACCGTTCTCACGGAATCTTCCAGAAAAGCTGCAATGTCTCAGCACAGAAGCCCTGACTCACATTAAGCTGTAATGGATGGGGTACATGGCACGGCACAACTTACAACAAAGGCTGGCCGGCACTCAGACGTCAAGTAGACTGAGCTGAATGTCTCCTCATCTGCATTATGCTCCCAGGGCAGCACAAATACACAGTTAATTACATATCCAGATAACAGGGAACGTTTTAAGCCTGCAGACCTTCACCATCCCCAAGGATTAAAAAAATAAAAATAAAAAAAAACATAAATTTTCACTACAGTACAATGAAATTAATTACTGGACCTGAAGAGTAGCTAATTAAAACTGTACAGTGGGTCACGCGTTTCAAGTAAACGAGGGGCGTCAGGAAGGCGAAACCTTGAGGAGCATAACCGTGGCAACAGAGAAGAGTGTGGAAAATCCCCAGGAGACCCTCTACGCCCGACCCACAGGACGCGCTCACAGCCCCTAGGCTCCACCCTCTCGTCCCGCTGATGGCCTTGTACCCGTGTCGTGCGCTTCGTAAGCATCGCTCTACAAACGGGCGTATGCATCCGCTTCAGTGTGCAGATGGCACCGGACCTCATGGCAGAACCATAGGACGTGCCGTTCAGTCATGACTGTGCATGAAAAAGCAGAATCTGCTTAAATCAGGAGTAAAAGCGCTGACTCCTGATTACCTTGTTTACGACTTGCTCCCAGCAAAGACGCACGCTAACAAAAACACATAGTTTGCCCATATTTTACTGAGTATTTCTAATTAAAAGCGTTCCACAGAACATACCCAGAAGAACACAGCGCGCAGCAAACGTGCTGTGCTGACGTCCCATTCAGCAGACACGTCCATGCTCATTGCAATTCCAACATGCAGCATCATGACTTTCGGGACCCCCAAAGAGGCCCGGATGCCCATCACTTGTCCTTTGTCACCAAGGACCCAGAAATGAATAAGACAAGGGCCGTCCGATAGGACGCCGGATGTCAGCATGTGGAAATTTGAAGAATCCCACTCATCCGGCCTCGTGGCTGACGGTGTATCCAAGAATCTTGCCTTGGCGTCTGGCTTGGGTCCGGGAAAACGAGAAGAGGCGGAGAGGAACTGGGGGTGTGAGAATCCACAGAGGGCCTTTCCCTCCCCCACCGTCCCGCTGTGGATAAACAACCCCTAATAGAGTGGTCCTCTCTGTATACATTCCCCAGGTAGCGGTCCTGACTGACGAGGGGACAGATCCTTCCCTGCCGCTTCCGGATGGTTCCAGTTGCAAGCAGCCTATGACTGCCACTAGCTGCATTGTAGCCTGACCTCTGCAGGGTCATTGGTTCGAATGCGTTTCGCACTTCGTGGTCTCCACAAGGGTTCCTTTGCGGTTTAGGCCCACTGGACTTTCCAAATTGGTGAAGGTCTCACTAGGGGGCGCTGTCTGCCTCAGTGAGTTAGGGCTCAGTGCCTGTGATCAGAAGGTTGCCAGTTTGAGTCCCATGCTCAGCAGAAGGGTCACAATAGCCACAGAGCCCCCAAAAATGCTCCAATGGTACCAGATGAATGGCTGGAAATAAAACTTAATTTATTGTACAAATGGCAAAAAAAACATCGTTCCAGCATCCACGGTGTACCCCATGCGTCCAGAGATGGACCCCAGGCTTTCTGCAGAACATCATTGGACGAGCAGTTGTAAAAAACAATTTAGTGGGATGACGGTGTGGAGGGCAGGCAGATGGGTGCCCGTGTGCGTCAGCTGCCCTCCCAGCCGGCTGCCTCCTTCATCGATGGCGGAGCAGGAAGGAACCAAACACGCTCACGTGTCTGTAAAGCCCCGTGAAAAGGCCTCATCCCCGTGCCCAGAGCCCTCCCTGGGGTTTAGCTAGGGGGGAACACGACGCAGGTGTGTCAGCTGAAAGGGTCGTTTCCACGGGGTGTCCAAACGAATGTGGCACCAGGCACGTGGCAGACTCTGAAGTGCTTTAATGGAAGCTCAAGTAAGTTCCAGAAAAGACAGCCTAGTGAGAAGATTCAGCCTCAACACACAGAGCCTGAAGAACACTGGCACAAAGTTTCCTTTCCGATCTGGAGTCGCAAAGATGCAGCGGCGTGTGCTTTTGTATGTATGAATACAAAATCATAAATAGAGGAGAGGGGATGGGGGGGGGGGATAAGGCGACTGATTCAGATTTTTCAGGCTTAAAATAACCTGTACCCAGCATCTGGCTTCCTCCCTAAATCAGGAAAGAGGAAGAGTACTGCTCTGTCACCCATACAGTGATGCAGACAGGGCAAAGGAGGCTTTAGCGGGTGAGTAAGCAGTACGCATATAAACCTGGCCTCTGCTCTGAAACCATGCGCCGGGAGAGAGTGAATCACGTATGAAGCCAGAAGAGCTCTAGCACATGCAGTATGAAAGGCCACTGAGAAACTCCCACATTGCATTTTGTCTCGCGAGGAGAAGAGACATTTCCACACCATGACACACGTAGGCATTTCCATTTTTTCCCTCAAATGGACACCAGCCTACCACATCCCTAAATCTGCCTATGGATCATCATGTCCTCTTGACTCAAAGGTCTAATTTTAGCAGCTCGAAAGTTCATTAAGCTCACCCAGCTGAATTTTTCAAGGAAATGCTTGGTAGTCAATCAATCAATTAATTATTAACCCTTAGTTGTCCCTATAGCTTAGAAGAAGCCTCCTTCTTCAGGACCTGTGCATCTCATCGAATTACATGTCAGAAGGGGTATGCCCCAAGGAGCGGGGGGGGAACTGATCTTTAATCGTTAATAAGATGCCAGAAGTGCGTGACCTTACTGTCTCCCCATCACCTCCATGTGATCCCATGTGATCCCAGAGGCATTTCCTGCTTAGCTGCCTCTTTAAAGTGTCAGCTTTGCCACGCAAACATTGTTGGCTAAATAGATGGGAGTTGGTTGCCAGTAACAACTCTCACGCTAGACTAGTTTCAGTAACATGGTTTACGTATTTATAAAACCATAGAAAAGGAAGTATGAAGTTATTCGGCTAAGAAGTTTATGTCAGGCCACGCTGCAGTGGTGTGCATTATTACATCGCGGTAATGGGGGTGGGGTCCGATTATTTGGACGCACCTTTCTGAGTGAGGAAAGGGTTACATTCCTCCCCAGCGGACTGTCAGCAGCTGCAGTTCATCAAAGGCCTGTTACGTGGTTTTAGCAGAGACTGAAACCTGGGTCTTCCCAGTCATCCTGTAAACACATGTGACATTGATGAAGACCTCTTTCATTGGCTGAGCCTTCCAAGATGGTGGCCACCTCTTCACATCCCCGACACAAAAACATACAAAAATGAAACGATCTCCAGTCCCCTTTCTGTGGCCGCCATCAAATACGGTGACGCCACCGGAGAGGACGTCTACACAAGCTGTTAATAACAGCACCCGTATTACATTCCATAATCAGTCCATGAAACCTGATTGGCGCAACCTAATGGGGGGCCAGAGGAGTGACCCACATGTACAAAATAAGAGTGACACAGACAAGTTACAGAGCATCCCATACCTGCTAATGAATAGGGAAGGTGGATACACACAGTATATCAGCACATCAAGTCTTTCTTTCAAGAACCAAGTGATGTATGATGTAAAATGCTGTAAAATGTATGAAGCTGCATAACCCGTGAGTGCCGTAAGCAGGCCGGAGCCTCACCACAGCTCACGTCTGTTGCCTCACTACCTTCTCACTCAACCAATCACATCTCCACCTTATCTGGCTTCCTGAGGCTCCGAGGGCTGGTTCTATCCATACCAGGTCCAGTAGCCTGGTACCAGCCCTCCTTTTCCAGGAAACCCCATGACAACTGCTGGGGTTCACTGCAGCTCAGTGTCTGACAGAACCGTTGGGTCCGATGAGAACGGAATTGTTAAACATATTACAATAAGCATTAAATAAAGATTTTTATGCAAGAACAAGCTCTCCCCCAACAAGCTACACTTACAATTAAGAAAAATGCAGAAATGATTCCTAATTCTCAAATTAAGGGCCTTGTTCTGTGGATGTGAGCCGGTGAAGGTCCGATCGTAGGCACAGCACCTTATCCCACCAAGCTACACCCCACCCCCATACAAGGCCGGCAGAGAACTGGATGAGGAGAGAAAAGTAGCTCAGCGTGTTTTTTTTCCCGAAACAGTGCTGACAGTGAAAGCTGCAGTGGGCGGTATACCTGGGCGCACCATGCATCACGCTGGGTTGTACTGCACAGCGCCCCCCTCTGGGGTCAATTAAAAACAAACAGGGGCAGGGCCAGGACCAGACCCCAGAGCTCCATGCCCGGCACTGGGATTGAGGGCGGCATGTAAAAACAGGAAGTGCTCAAAAGCAGTTTGACATGCACATCCTGTATATGACAATGCTTTGTTAGCAAAATGGTAAAATGAGGCCATCTGGTGAACCAAAGGATGGCATCACTTGGTGGGACAGGATTGTGCCTGCGTTTAGAAAGTCACCCTGCAGTTGAGAAAATAAACATTATGTTGGTCAAATTAAATTATTTTCAAATCATCCCACATGTAAATCTTCTTTGAACACACTACACAATTAAACGATTCACCTCTGGCAGTGTTTTTACTGAATGAACAGTTAATCGGATCTTAACTCCTTCGTACCGGGAGCTAGCTTAGCGGGACCTCGATACTGGATACTGCAGTAAGAATTTTTCATATGCCAGTGAGGCACATTTACCTGCAATGCAGAAGAATGTTCCAGAAACAGACAGCGAGACCAAGCCACAATCTCCTTCACACGGCAGTGCACCAGCACACTAGGCTCGGCAGTAACGTCCCTGAAAGCTGCTCCTCTTCAGGGATACGGAGACAGTTACAAAAAAAGACTTTAAACAGAGTTTAATGACCAATTCCGGTCGGCCTGTTCAAGGTCAATCAGTATGCTGTGTTTCTAACTGGGCGCAAATGGAATTAAGGTTGAGAAAAGGACAGGAGTAATATATCGTTAACTTAAAGTCATTAACTGCAGTGTCAGGAACTCACGCACTTGAGACAGATACCTTTTTCTGTTATTTCCTTCTTTTACTGAAACAGGACCTTCCGGCACTACATCTGAAAATTATGGACAGCGACTAAAAAAAAAAAAAAGGAAGACTTTTGACTAACAGAGGTTAAAAGCCCAAGTCAAGCTCAGGCACAAGCAAGGAAAAAATGGAGGGTTTTTGGGGGTTGAACGTAGAGCGTAGTGACAAGCCAAACTCTTCGGCACCCCTACGGACGGCCCCTCAGCAGGCTAACAGGAAGACACTCTCCGCTATTCTTTGAAACATCTATCACTATCAGGCTGGTAATTGAAAGAGTGGCTCTGGATGGTGCGTCTTGGCTTCCGTAATGATTTATTGCCCTTGTCCCGTGGGGTCACAAATTGCAGAAACTGACCGAAAAAGCAGGTTTGGCAGCGGGAAGCCAGCGGAAGAAAGCAGCCCGAAATCACACACGAAACTGCAAGTGCGGAGCTCCTGAGGTGAGTGAGGAGGCGATATCCGTCCTCACCTGCTCTGGGCCCCTCTAATTCCGTCCCCAGCATGGATAAACACCTCTAACATCTTCACGCTTGGCATCACAGAGGTCTCGGCCTATAAAGCTCACTGGTCTCATCTGCGGAAAATCAGCGTGTTGTCCGGAAAGGAGAACTCCCGCCCCACACACTCATTCACCCTTTCCGAAAAGAGGAAGTGGTCACCGCTTCTCATAATCCATCTGGACATCTGGACAAAGGTGGCCAATCTGGGCAGCTTGTACAGCTTAAAATATGTGCCTCTCCTAGTCAAAACTGTCCTCTGGATCCCTTTGCTGGGGATAAACTGCATGCTACAGTAAAATGCTTAACTGAAAGGAACATATGGTTTACCATAACGCTGAGGGCTACAGCTCTTATTATCTGCTGTACCTAAACATCTGACCAAATATCTCCAGACAGGATGTATGGACCCAGCCAGGTGTTCCGCTGCTCCGTCGTCATCAACAATCCTCTTCTGTCTGTTCAGTGTTACAACCCAGGACCTCGAGTGATTTGAAAGTTTACACACGCAATGATTCTCCTGCACTCAGATTCCCCCTCAGTGTCTCAAAGGTCCTACGCAAAAAAATACCATCCTGAGAAATCATTGAGTAACTGATCAATTCTAGGATTCAAGGTTTTTATGTGATCATGAAACATGTCAAAGGAAAAGCACCCTGATCTCACATGTTACAAGCTTTCAGGCTGGTGAAAGTGAAGCATAGAAAACAAACATCATTCTGTTTTGTTAGATTCGCACATTGGTTACAGCTGTTGTGTTGATGCAGATGCTTTCTGCCTTTGTGTTACACAAAAAGTAAACTACAGAATAGACATCCTTGCTATTAGTTTGCTATTAGTGCCACATGGTGTAGGTAGCTACGAAATGTTATACAAGAGCCTTGGGATTCAGTTTGGCTATGATTAATACCTCTGTGATAATGTTCTCCCAAGGCCTCCACTAGCACAGCTGGCTTCCAGAATGCTAGCCAAGTACAGACATAACCAAGATTAATGATGCCAAGCAGCTCCACGCCACTACGTGATACCTTATGCTAATGCTTACAAACGAAAGACAGAAACACAATTGTGGCTCCTGATCCAGAAACGCAGTGCTTTCAAATGACTGGAGTCACCTCAAGGTGCAGACCTTTGCCTCAATTTGCCAAAAGGACTAGGGTGAAACGGGAAAATTTGGCAAAACGACAGAAAATGTGTTTTCCTTAGCTTTCCCTTTAAGGGACTTCATGTGCACCTTACCTCAGATGGAGCTGTCAGCATTCATTGGGGGGGGGATTTGGTTATAGGCCTCTGAAACTGAGATCCGCTCACTTGAGTCCTCTTCTTACAAGACTGGATGCTGCTTTCAGGGGTTCAGGGTCTCTGCTCCCCTGCTGGAACATTGCCTATCAGCAAACTAATGCAAGCACCTAAAAGTACCTCTTCAAAGCTGACACCCTCCAGGGTGAAGTAGGAGGCTATAGAACACCCCCTTCCTGAGGTGGGGACCGCTACTCAGAGCCCTGACCACAGCACATCTGGGGCAGGAACTTCAAACACTTTTTACCATTTTTTACCGCTGAGAAACAGAAACGCCTTCCCCTGGATTTCAGCCTTCCCAGTGAATAAGCCGCATTTCATTCTGCATAAAACACTCGATTGCGATACATATTTCAGGCCAGAATAATGAAAAAGCAGCATTAGCTGCTGGTAAAAGATCCTCATTACTGTGACTAAATATTACCATGTTTCTGAGGGATTGAAACTCCTGTTATCTAACTATTGAGATTTCCCAGTTACCATAATCTACCCACTGAATGAAGCAGCTAAAAATAAGCTTAGGTTGGTAGCTGACTTTAGCTGGTCTAAAATGGTCTTAGATGGTCATGTCCCAGGGCTTTTGATGGTTAAGTTGGGTAGGTCACCAGTTGGTCATGCTGGTGGGCCCTGCCTTTCAAGCCGGACCAGCTAGTATGACAATCATAAGCGGGTATGACCAGCTAAACTATCAAATCGTTATGCAGAAACAAACCTTAAGGTAGTCAACTATCATAAATCGGTCAAGTAGCTTAACCAGGTCAGGCTGGTTTCTTCTGTGCTCAAACAGCAGTACAGCAGCAATCTCACATTTGCTCACAGTATACAGCACAGATCAAACACACCAGCATGATACCCTCAGAAGCAGTGATGCATAGATTCAGATTTTAAACATACATTTTAAAAAACGGACTGAGCTGTGGATCCTGGATAAATAATTTTTTGAGGCATACTGACCCTTATTTGCTTGCTGAACTATCATAACAGATACACATTAACCCAACATTTCAAAGGTCATGATTCCTTTTTTACATCAATGCTTTGCTGGCACTAAAACAGCTTCTCCTACTTGTATCAAAAACTATGCAAGTTCTCCTCTTTCAAGATACTCAAAGCACCTTCTGTTGACTTTTCAGGCTACATGTGTCTTCACCCATCCATGGTCCCAGGTCCATCCCAGGAACAGTGGAACACACTCTGGGACAAAGAAATAACGAGGTCCTTTGTACCAAGCTTGTATAGCCATAAATGACTGAGAGAATCTTGTTTTTTTTTTGACAAAAAAAAGTTCAGGGTGGGGAGACAAATCAATAGCACACAAATCTATTAGACGCACTTAAATAAGGCGTCATCAAAACATCAAGACATCACAATTCTCTACAGGAGACATCTGGGGCAGCCCAGAGTGGGCCGGAAGGGGAGAGAGGACACGAAACGGGCGTAAGGATTTACGTGATGGGCTGTCCATGGGACACGTGCCTTCTGGGTCACGGGGTAAAGAAAAGCACTGACACAGTTATAGGGATTTCTTGTTGCCTTGGTCTACATTCGGAGGTTAGCCTCTCCTCCACTGGCAACAATGAAGGCTGTATCATTATCATCTTTTATGGCCCAACAAAAGGTGATCTTTGTGGGGAATAATACAAACCATCAATAGAACAAGTCAGAAAAATAGGACATCTTAAAATAGGAGTTAAATATACTTTCTTTCTGCACGACAAACAAAGGGAGCTTCGTCTGGAGTGACATGTGACTTCAGGCTGTCACACAAACATTTCACTGCCCTTTTTACAGCACGTTCAATTTCCTACTATAGCCACAGGACGAAGGTGGCATCCTTCACCCTCGGAAAGTCAGGCGGAATAGAGAAATTCGGAATAAAACCTGCAAAATAATCAACTAATACATTAAATGAAAGTAAGCAAGACCAAACTTCGTGCCTGTTTTCATCAGAGAGTTCACAAGCTAACTGCTAGTGATCAGTAACACTTCTGTGGTTGACAGAATGTTTCAAATCATGGAGCTCTAGAAAAAACCAGTGCACAACTCACAAAAACCTCATAAAAATAAGTCTTAATCATCCTCAGTGCCGCCTAAAGCATGACCTTAAAAATCCCCCCACACATATTTCCCCTTTAAGCAATCTCACATTCCCTGCATTTCATCCTCTGTTTAGTCTATGTTGTCAGACCAGTTGTACAATAAAATGTTCATTCCTGCACAGGAAACAATGTCCAAAAATAGTCTTTAAAGAAACTTTCCCCTTTGGAAGCTCAATACAGCAATTATAACACTTATAAGAAAGGAGCAACAGAGAGTCGTACAAACTAACAACGAGGCAACTCGCACAGACAGTTAGATGCAGGTATTTTTGAGTGGTCTACCATCTGGATGGTAATCATTACATATAAAGTGCATCGTATTTCTTTAGCGATGACAACTACAAACATTACCGCTGAATATATTCAGTTACTATGCAACAGGTAAATGATTAAAACAAAATAATTTAACAGAAAGTGTATCAGCAACGTATCGGAGTTGAAGCTTCACAGCAACGTGACCCAAAGCACTGAGCAGTCAGCGTCTTGCTGATGACTTTCTGTGTATAATTCGCTCAGCAGTTGATTGACAAGCTCTCTCTTAGTACTGAAAGTACTAATAGGAGGCACACTTACTGTTTTTCTTGAGGTAAAGCAGAGACAAGCCGTGTCCATAAACAATGAGGTCATTATAGCTACTGCTCATGTCACTGGCCGCAACTTTGCACAAAAATGAAATATGACCAAAGGAAAATAAAAAAAGATGGAAAACAGCAGCTTTTGGTTTATAAATCCTCGCAGTCTCATGTCTCGTTTCGACTCCTACAAAGAAAAACGTTGTGCTTAGTGATTAGTGGTCGTCTTTGCATATTTCGCGAGAAACGAGAAGCATGTTCCCCGTATCTGGAAAGAAGAAGCAGTGAGGTAAAGGGCTGCTTTATCCTCGTGGTCCATCCACTCGGCCATGGAGAAGAGCCCTGGAAAGCCCTTTGCAGGAAAGGCCAGGCGGGAGAGAGTTCACACATGGGGGGGGGCATGGAGAGGGTAGGGGAAGGGGAGGGCTGAGCGGGGGTCACCTCCTACCTGTTTGGCTGAGCTGAGAGGCGCTGCGGCTCTTCCTCGTAAGGCCCACTATAGCCACCATTTTGGCACCCATGCTGGCGCGCCGCACCTTCTCCTCGGTGCCTACCGTGCCCGCGCCCGTGTCCGACTGGCTGCCGTCCTGCTTCTCCAGGTCACACATCTCCCCGCTGATGCTGCTGCTCTTGGTCATGCTTGGCTCGGACGAGTCCTGCCTGCGTTTCATTTTGGGTGCAAAGCCACTGTCAGCGACGGCAGCGGCCCGGGAGTTAGGTGAAGGCAGGAGGAGGAGGACAGAAAGGGGACAGGGGAAGAAGAGGAGAAAATTCAAGGACAGAAGTCAGGAACAGGAGTGCAGAGAGGCCAAGGGTCCAGCTTCTGCTGGTCTGGGTCTTCAGATATGGATCTCCTGGTTTGGATCTAAGGTCTGTACCTATATACTTAGATCTGAAAGGTTGGAGCTAAAGTTTTACATCTGCAGGCTTGAATCTATGAATCTATATCTGCAGCTCTAGATCTCTAGGTCTGGATCTGGGGCCAAACTGGATCCATGGGTTTGTATCTAAGGATCTAGATCAAGATCTAGATTCATGTGATTCAATGCGATCTATGCGCACTTTCCAGTCTGAAGATGCCACTCCCTGTCTACTCTAACCACAATGTCAAAAAAGTGTGGAGCATTTTATGTAAATAAACATGCAGAAATACTGCACACTGGCACTTCTCAGTGCATTCTCCTGCTTACACTACGATACAAAATACAGTGCTAAAATGATGCATGCTATTAAGAAATGACACCATCCTGCATTACGGGAGCTGTCCTCTTTATCCAGATGGTAAACAACAATGTCTGACACATGAGGCTTTTTCTGCAAGATTAAGTGCATCACATTAAAAATAATAAGAACTAGGCTCCGTATGGATGGATATATTCATCAGAACCTTGCGACTGGGTGTTTGAAACAAAATCTTGGTCTGGATTTTAACCTGTTGGACCTTAACTATCCATCTCTGAATTAATCTAATGTGATTAAATTGTGTTTTTAAGCCTTTCGGCTCCTTTCAAAGTTCAGTGCTTTATCTTAGTACATATACACATATACATACATATATGTATAGAACAGGAATCTGAATCGGGATGCAGATACAAGCTTTCAAGTTTAAACTAGAACCACCATGGACAGGATCCACGGATGGGACTCAGTGTGGCATCGGCCCCCATTACGAGCCAAGATGCATCACTCTGGAGTACTAGGTGATGCAGTTCCCAGACAGCACGCTGTTTCTGGAGTGACAGGATCAGCTGGAGATGACCACACCATCATCTAAACGATTACAGGGTTAAAGCTGCAATGACAGAACACGCTTGCCGCATGGTGCTGCATTCCGGGAAGCAATTATGCACGGAAATATAAGATGGAGACCGTTTCTCTGCATGATCTGACCTCCAGCTGGGATGAGACTAATCTAATGCAATTATGGATAATTCAACAATATACACCCAACAAAACCTTCAGTGCACCACAGTGAGAGTTTGCCGAACCTTTCCTGAACCCTCTCCCGTCTCACCATCAGTACTTGAAGGCAATTATCAAAATGGATGAAAATGAGGAACAAGATCTAACAGGATAAAGACTGCATAAGGTCACACGACCATGCTGTCCCAATGCAGTCTGTGAGCTGCTCGGGGGACTGCATAGTGAAGTAAGAGCATGGAGCTCTGAGAGGAACCGCAATATGGCATCTCCCTGGGAAAAGATCTCCATTGATTGCCCTCAAAAACAATCGTTTATTTGTCAGCACATCTAAGAACGACTTAGCATACATGAAGTCGACATCCCTTTGTTGCTTGGAGCCACCAGTCATTTTTTATGGAAGTGTGTGTGTACATATGCGTGCTGTCCTGCAGAACATTAGGCTAAATGGTTGCATTTAGCAGGTGTTAGGCGTTGAAAGGTCTGTGTATGGATACCATTCTGCTTGAGGGACTCGAGGTTGCCTAGAGGACACCCACACCTGCCCCAGGATGGCTGATCTTGCATGTGTATGTGAAAAACAAAGCTGGGTTATGAGTCTGAAAAGTGCCGATTTTACTTCATTCAGAACCGCATGTCACCTCTGCCTTCTACACACTAAGAGCTGGTTGTCTGTTTGGAATTATCCTATAGATTACAAGGTGTTATTAATGAAATAACTATGTGCAGTTAATGTAAATCCAAAACTCCAACATCTTAGAACGCCACTGACAGGCCAAAAACACCTTCACAGGACATTATTTATAAATTTTTCATCTGGATTGGATCCTATTTGCATAATTATCTGGACATTAACAACAAGACCTATTCTGAAACCTGAACTGCTGTTATGGTCAGTTCTTAATCCACGTACATATGTATGAATGTATGTATCTATCTATCTATTTGTCCATCTGTCAGTCCGTCTGTTCATCTGCTTCACTACCTACTATCACATTTGTGTGAGTGTAGCTTCGTTGCTATATGTGTATGTAATACAATGAAATGACATCACTCCCAATACAGGGCACCGCTCATTCCCAGCATGAAACATGATCTCCCTTTGTTACAATATCTGATGACCCAATGTGAGATTTGCTTCATTAGCAATAGATGGGAAGGACTTGACTCCTCCCCATTCCCTGGTAAATCCAAGCCCTCTTCCTGCCTCACACCCAGCGTTCCCGGCCTTCGAAGACCTGTGGGGAACAGAGCACTTCCTCAGTGCTGTGTAATTTGTTCCATTAGTTGTGTACTATGGATGCTGCTCCTTAGAAAAAAAAGCCACTATTTCAGATTCGCATTTTAGAGTCATTATAGGTCATTATAAGGACACAGGTGCTCCACACAAATCACAAATTAAGACCATCGACGTTTATGCTTAATCAATGCGAGTCACCCATACACACTTAATCAATGCCCTTCATACTCAGGTGTAATGTGGTTTGATATACTGGTACTACTATTGTAATGCAATATTAAAGATTTCAAACCAAGAGATTCTATCATTTTGCAGATTTCGATATTTGATGAAACATCTCTATTGCACACATTAAAAAGCACTTAAAAATTAAAAAGCAAGAAGTATTGTAGCATAGTGGACGTGTCGAATCTGCGCTTTGCAGAGGGACACAGTTGCACTCATTTCATGTGTCTCTTGCGTGGAGGAGCCACAGAGATGGAGCACGGAAATGACTGCTGCCCCCAGCCTGCCTCTGGCTGATAAGCAGGGCAGCTGAAGTGAAATGCGGCATTTTCTCGGTTTTAAACCGAACGACGAAGGTGAATCCGCAGAGCCGAAAGCCCCAGTAAGCAAACACTGCTAAAGGGGCAACAAGTCTAACCTGGTGAAGCATCTGTCTCTCACTCAGCCTGATTTATATGAGGAGTTTAAAGATCGTCGGATGTGCAAGATTACGGTATAAGAGAGATTGTTGTTTTGATTTAATGATTTTTTTTAATCATTTTCCCCAGATAAGTCACTAAAAATTACTCATTACTATAATAGTTTTAACATCAAATAACACAAAACTAGATAAAACATTTCTAAATCTTTCAACATTATCATGTTAGCATGTGAGACACAATATACAATCAATCTGTATAACGATTATTATAAATAACAAGATTATACAAATAGTTTTGTCATTAGTTTCCTAGTTTTGTCATTTTTCTGCATCTCTGCAACCCATGGCCAGGATTTGATGAAATATTTCTGTATAATATTTGCTATGAATTCATAAGAATGCCTGAGATATGAAACTAACATAAACATAATAGATATTTTATTAATCCCTGTGGGGAAATTGTCTTTACACCTCCCTCAGCTTGCTCTTTGTAGAGGAGGCTATCCAAGAAGGCCAGCCGCCCATTGTGGCACCCAGGGAGCTGGGGGTTAAGGGCCTTGCTCAAGGACCGGCAGATGTGCTGAAACTGGGTTTGAACCAGCAACCTTCTGCTTAGAAGCACACAGGATTAGCCCACTGAGCCACACACTGCCCCCTAATTATTAAATATAATTAATATATAATTAATAATTAATATAAGAATGTCTGAGATATAAACCTAACATTAGTGTTCTATCGATAGTGCTTTGTAGCACTGAGGCCATATTTCACTGATAATGTTAAACTTATTTTATAGGCTATTGCAGTTTAATTTTAAATAAGCATGTTTATGTCAAAGCAATATAATATTTAAATAGTAATGTTTTACAGAATTGATATTGATAATAAGGTACCAAAGCTGGAATCGGTCAATTGATCCAACTCTAATCAGATGCTAACAAAAACAGTAAGCATGAGGTCTGTGCCATTCCTTATTCATAGCTGTTTCTAATCTTCTGACCTTTGCTCTTTAATGTCACCTGGGGACCCACGAGCACTTAGAGACCAGGACACCAGGAGTGGCTTAAAAAGTGCTGACTCTGGGCGACCACACGCACGTGAAAACAGCGCGGGTCAGCTGACCGCCGGCATCCTGGGGAGTGGATGACATCGTGTCAGCAGCTCTTCGCATTCTGCAGCTGCAGCCATTGCTGCCATTGCTGCATCTTTATAGCCACACCCCACAGTTGCGTTTTGGCTACATCACTCCAAGGCCCTGGCCATCAAACTCATTTCAGTTAACGGGCCACACAATCTCATGCAGACCAGACCAAACAAACGTACACGCAGCAGGTTAATAGCGCATTAACAAACCATCTCACATTCCTTTTTCGTTATTTATGTATGAAGGACGACAGTAAGGTGCATTCTGAATGCAGAAGCATAACGCTAATCATAAATCAAATACAAATAATGAACAGACTGCAGTGCCTTATGAAAAATGTTCATTTTCAGAAGTATCAACGGTTTTACCATATAGGCTCTACTATCAAAAACAGTCACAGAACATTAGCGGGGCTTATCAACACATTATTACCGGCATAATGCAAGATTAATAACATCTGCTAACAAACTGACACAGAGCAAATACACAGAACCTGCCTGAAATCTCAGTCAGAGTACGGAAGCCCAATAGCTGCCATAGCTATCCCATGTGCAGCTGAATTTCTCATGAGATGTACACACACTCTGCAGCTCTCAGTCCCAACATCGTCCCAAACTCAACACCAGGGGATGGTTTTAACAATGTTACTATTTCATTAGCACTAAGTTTTCACAGCTGCATCACTCTCTACTGACTAATTAAAAACATACTGCTATTTCTTACGTCCCATCAATAACGAATTTACTTTCTCTGTTCTGTGCCTGCAAACCATTGTACTTTTCAGCATGGTCAGTGTGACAGTGGTGTGGGACAGTATGCACCTCTGCACTATAATGCTTTCCCCCCCAAGTGGAAAAACTAATAGCCTGTGGGACTTAGGAGTTAGGAAAATGCACAGAGGATGAGACACACCCAATATGATCTCCCCCATCACCTGATAAATAAACATTAATTAAGCCTTAATTAAGTCTTCCTTCAGCTATGTCTTTTCCCTCCTGTCATTCGGTACCGTCCTTCCCCACATGTGGCCTCACCTGATTGGCTGCAGCAGATTTAACGTCAGTGCTAATGTTGATGCTAACGCTTCTCTGAAGCTGGCAGTGGGAGAGTGATCCCACCTCCTGGCATCTGTGTCAGCCTGCCCCCTCACTGCAGAGGAGATGGGCTCTACGGCAGCACATTGCTGACTGGTCATCTCAAGCATGCTAACAGAACTCTCCTGAAACATGACAACCACCATCGTTTCTTTCTTCTACTATGTGTATAAAACACAGGCCATTATTTACCAACATTACTCAGCAACATAAAAAAATCCATTTAATATAGATCATACTGACATTTTCTTTTTTGTCATATGCAGGTATCCATCGACTTAGGCCCATGGACGTTTCTTGATCATTATAGGGGTGACATCAAATATACTGTATAAGATACAATATCACACATATACTAAAGCTCTATAGTGGCAGTGCAGTTTATTTGTTTAGGTTCTTGCCGTATGCCACACATGTGGTAAAATACATCAGCTAACGGCCACCACGGCTGCTTTGGACGCCTGTTGATACATTTTATTAAGGCTCTCAGGGGACGTAAGTATGATCAAACATACTCAATAACTGTAAATATGAATGTGAAAAAGATTCATAAGCTATTTATTTACCAATAAATTATCTCAACCCCGGCCCAATTTCACCGGTAATACTTAGACGATTATGGAAAATTTTAATAAATAAAGCACTAGACAGCAAAAACTACCCAAAGTTATAATAAATACCTAAGGATACCTTACAATCACCGTCAACCAATCATCTTTCAAGACAAAGCAACTTCAGAAGCAATTTGTGATAATTACCTAGTAACATCAGCATTAATTATCTTTTGTTGCTGATCACTGGTGAGTGTGCATGAGATAAGCACTTTAAACGCAAGCCTGACAGTACATGAAAACACAGAGCAGTTAAACCCTGACAGTACATGAAAACAGAGCAGTTACACTGATGGATGAAAAGCTTAGATACTCACGCTGGAAAAAAAAAATGTTGAAAGGAAATCCGCTCATTTGTGTCGCTTATTTTAATTTGCTTAATTAACTTATGTTACCTAATTAACCTTTATCTGAAGGTTAGTTAACATTTAAAATGGTTGTTAAAGTTCCTTTACATAAATATAAAGGAAATGCATTACTTTACAAGACAGAGTTAAAAAAGGCACACTCATTTTTTTTCCCTCTCTTTGGTATTTGTTATTGTAGGTAATTCATTATGCATGCTAATTACGTGCTTGATTAACTGCAATGTGTTTAATTTGTACCCAAAATCTGCAGGAAAGCAGAGTGAGAGAGATGGTATTGAAACACACATAGCTTTCTACCAGTGTGGCCTCTTTAAATCTTAAATATTAAAGTTTGACCATCTTAGCAAAATAAATGGAAAATCAGTTGGAAATTTTACTTTTGAATTACCTGAAATAAAGCTATACAGGTATCTGCGGCGTTACGTATCGCATCGACTTCATATTAAATACGCCATGTGATATCTGTATTATATTATGATGTTATCCCTAAAATTCACTGTCTGAAAGATCACTGGTCCAGTTTTATACATTTTAACATTTGACTTTTAAAGCCCCCCTTATATATTAATCATTAATAATTTTAAAATAACACTACACCATATTTACTGCGACGGTACGTATATTTTCACATACATACTATGTTATCCCACGCAGTTATAAAGAAAATTCCAGTCTGCAGACCAAGCCTTTGGGTCACCACAAAATGTCACAACTTCCTAAATAAGTTATAAAAGCAATAACAGATCAGTCGCCAAAAACCCAGGCACACGCAATGCTGCTATAGTGGTAATTGCTGTTTCAGAACACACGTCGTTGTGACATTACTGGTGAACCCAGCAAACCAAACTGTGTCACTATGGGTCATGTGGCTGGACTTGGGGCGTTACAGGGACTATATATAGGGTGAGGGTGTTTTTATGGTTAGGATCTAATAATAATAATAATGCATTTAATTTGTGGGCGCCATTCTAAAACCCAAGGTCACCTTACATAATCCATAAAAGACAAACAATAAAGACAAATAATTTAAAAAGTTATTTGCAAAATCAGACAACAATAGGTCTAAAGTGAGTAAGCTAACTTAAACAGATGGGTTTTGAGTTTTGACCTAAACAAGT
>JAODJW010000135.1:11235353-11260155 GCA_026777045.1 Hyperopisus bebe | reverse complement strand
CCCCCCCCCCCCCCCCACAGAATATCAAATAATTCTGATCCCACAGATTCCTCTATAAATACGGAGCTATTCCAGCTCTTCGGGCCAGGCCCCAAGGCCCATCCCACACACACTGTGTCCTGAGTGAGTCCCCTCAATGCTGTAGAGGCCTGTGGTCATAAAGTCACTGTACAGGACTCCCAGATTTGGCAGACAGGTCTTCTGGGAGAGCTCTGGCAAGCCACAAGGCATTCGGCTGGTGAGGCATCACGGCCCTAACTTGATCTGAGAGGCCTTCCCTTGCTGTTGGACACAGCCATGCCATTCTGAGCTGAATATATCAATAATATTCCCCGGGGGGAATAAAAAAAAAAGAAACGACAAAAATAACATAAAACAGGCATCCACATTTAAAACAAGCTAATAAAATGAATATAATACTGCAGATCATCCATTGTCGAGGCCCTAACAGAGACCTTTTTAACATCTGAGGAGGTAGAATCTGTCCATTTTCTATATACAATATACACGATTAACCTTTGATTTTTTTTCAAAGGTAGATGCAAGAAATGCACAGTGAGATTCACCGTTGTCAGGGAGACCATTAGCTTAGCATTTCTTTTGCGTGGTAAATGCTGAATCACCTCACAGACGAGGGTGATTAATACAAACAGGGCAGGAGACAGGCACACCTAGAACGCTGAGGCCCCCAAGACAGTCAGGACGTCTCACGGCCGTGGGAGCGGGAGACCCCAGCACACAGCAGAAGGACAGAAAAGAGTCCATACCCAAACCAGGGCAGCTGGGGAACAGAGACAGCACTCGGGAACACACAACCGACATGTTCAGAAATCGGATGAGGACAGATCCGGACAGAACCGGCACCTGAAGATCGCGGGGGCCTACTGAGAACAGGCTTGCCCGCTTAGAAGCCCATTCTGGGCTTATTTAGCAACACTAAGACCACACTGGAGAGTACAGACCTTCATAAGGCTCTTCTCCTTCGATTCCATCTTCTGGGGGGGGGGGGGATGGGAGGAGGAACCAAGTAGAATTGTTAAATAAAGAGTTCCATAAAATTCTGATGGAGAACACAGACATGTTCTGCGACAGAGGACCAGAAGGCGAGGTCATTACGGGGCACAGAAGCACCCAGAAGGCCAGCATCAGAAATGCACAGATGCATCTTCCAGACCGGTAGCTTAAACAGACCAAGAGCAAGTAGAGCTTTCTTCCACTACATCCAAGACATTGTCACACAACAGCAGAAACACTAAATACCATTTCATTCAGCTAACATCATTTATTATTAATTTATCACTGGACCAAATTTACATATAGGTATGTACGTACAAACCAACCAGGTTTGGTGAAGCAGGGTATTTTTGCCTCCTCCATATTTAAATCAAAATGCAGAACATCTTCCATTGATCGGGTCTTTTGATGGAAGGGGAACTCAGCTTGACCTGTGGCTGATGGCCAGAATCCTTGGGAAAAAAAGATCGGATTACTTACTTCTTTCCAGTGTCCCCTTGGAAGGGAGCTGTGGCAGCTGCCGTCCTCTCCGACTGGACGCGGGGGTACTGGTGGGGCTGGTTTGGACCGATCCGCTACGGGGGTGCGCCCTATGGGACACAGACCGGTAAACATTCAGGCGACTCACACAAAGGTTGCAAGGAGGATGGACGAGGATCTCCTTCCGGGACCGTGAGTGGGGAGGGCTGGGGCAGGAGGAGTGGGTCGTGAACACGCCGGAGCTCAAAAATTCCGCTTCCTCGTTTTTGCGCTGAGCGGGACGATGGCATTGAACTTAATCCCAAAATACAAGCAAGCCACAGGAAGAGGATCAGCCATGGCAGGGGTGGAAGCCAAGCCATGGGGATCGAACATCGCCTCTCATGATGGCGGGAAAAATGAAAGGTTGACATGCGCGGATCCAGCGTAAGGATTGTACCATGTGTGGTTTACGCGTGTGACGGTGACACGTCCCGTACAATCTTTACCGAGCACAGCCGCTGGGCACCTGTTCCGCTCGGGGCAGCGCTCACCACCCGACCGGTAACGCATCTTTAACGTTAACGAGCTTGTTGAAACGGCGATTGCATGGTCACGGCTCGCCTGCAGGCATTCGGCGCAGGGACTGTCCTAGAAAAGGCCCAGGTTTGATGTTCCCGTCCCCATGGAAAGCGGGGAGGATGCCCCCCAGGCCTGGATCTGTCATCGCCAGGTGTTTAAATGAGCATCTTAAAGGCTGAGCTGTGACTCGGGGTAACTGCTCACTAGCAAACAGAAAGCTGGGGAGGGGGCCAAACTAGACTGACAATTTTAATAAGCAGAAAATATATAAACATTTCAAAACAATGTACACATGCATAAACAGCCTTTTCAGGCATTTTCATGAGCTTTTAAGCTTTGCTATTGAAGTTTGTGTTCATATTCATGCCTATAGCCAGTGTTTGGGGGCTGCAGGAAAGTTTATCAACTTTATTTTTTATTATTTTGTTATTATACCAACTTTCCCCTCAGCCCTGTGAATGCAATTTTTACTGCATACATGCAAACATGGGCAGATGTTTCACATCAAAATATACATCCATGCTTCTCTTTCTTTAATGTCCTGCAAAGCATTTAACTGCGTGGCCAACCCTTTTAATCCAAAGCATATTCTACTCAGGCTATGTGCATTCATAGAGCTGGATAGCTTTATCAGAATAGCTTAGCTTAAGTACTTGGCTATAAACACTCCAGCGGACCCCATGGAGGCTGGAGCCAATAGCCTTCAGGTTAAAGGACCTCAGCAAGCAGCTCTGAAAGGCACTCAGGTCAGGATCACAGAGCATGGTCACAGGGCCCAATGCAGACGCCAGGAAAGGGGCCCCATGATGCCTCAGTTTCCCACCCACATTCCGTGGCCATGCAATCACTGTTCATCTCGTTGCTGATGCATCTCAGGAAATCAGGAATAATCAATAAATATAAGCAAAATAAACAATGAAGCACCAAACAGCCAAGCATGCCGGAATGTTCTACTGTGGTGTATGTATGTGTGGTGCACATACACAACCACGTATGTACCTTGTACATACCCACAGCTAAATATGGATAATTATACAATATTTGGCATTATTACTGAGATGACCTGGAAAATGGCTAAGCAATACCTTTAAATGTGTTTAAAGTCTGATTTCACTGGTAGATAAACAATAAAACAAATAAGTAAAAAATTTGCTACTGTGGCAGTTAACACCTCTGCATGCACAGTGCAACCACTGTATTACATCATATAAAAGTAATCTTAAAAAATTCTCTTTGATATTAACTAACAATCTAACCATAAGAGGAGTTTCACAGCACCATGGTATCAACGACCAAAACTGAATAATTCAACATCCACATCCCACATCTTGTAATTTTCAGATATTAATTCTGCAGATTGGAAATGAAAGGTGTTAAGGAGGTTGTGCTAAACAGGGTAGCTGTATTAATCAGTCTGTCCTGAGTTGCTGGTAGGAGCTATCAAACCAAAGAGCCCACAAACCCAAAAAATAGCCTAAGTCAGGCTCAGTGTGTGGACAGTGTGCAGAAAAGTAACACATACAGATTGTGTGTGTAATTATTACATTGTGGGGGCCACAAAAACATGTAACCTTTTACCTTGTGGGGACATTTTTGGTCCCCACAAGGATAACCTCAATTTTATAAAAATATGTGAATGCAATCAAAAAACTGAAAAATACCAAAAGTCTTGTATTTTGTTTGGTTACTTATGGTTAAGGTTAGGGCTGGGTAGGGGTTAAGGTTGTCATGTTCGGATTAGACTTCTGCCCATAGAAATGAATGGAGAGTCCCCACAAAGATATGAACACATGGATTATGTGTGGGTTGTGTTTGTGTATTAACTTGACAGACAGGGTGTTCCTTAGTCAAGTCTCCTGTCCCAGAGTATCCAAACCAGTCATTCCAACGGCAGGCAGCACCCAACCAGTGACCCTTGGGTGAGCATGGATCACATATGACAGTATTGGGCCGTATCAGTGTCACCTCTGATTGGAAGTTACGATTTGTGTCTTCGAAGAACAATACAAACACATCTCTATGGCTCTAAAGTGCTTCAAGTACTTCCTCATATATATGCATCTGTCACTTCACCAGGACCAAAAGTTATAATCCATTACACAAACTAAAACATAAACCTTAGTAAAGCCTTTACAGTTAGACCCGTAGGTAGAACCGTTGGAAGAACTTTAGGTAGAACCTTAGGTGGAATCTTTGGAAGAATCTTAAGTAGAACCTTTAGACAGAACCTTAGATGGAACACTAGGCTGATCCTTTGGCAACTAAGGTACCTGTGCAAAACAGCAGCCAGACATATGACACATGGTCAAATGATCATCTGGACAGACAACATGGCGTCTGCTCAAATTTGCAAAAAAGAAAAAAACAAAAACTACAGAAAACACAAAACTCAGCTCACCCAAAAGGCTGCAAGAAAAGGGTGAGAGTAGCCATGAATGTCAAAATGCAGGACAACACCTGATGAGGCACGAGAGAAAGAAATCAACATGGAACAGACACCATCAAATATCTGGTGTTAGTAAAGAAAGTGCCATGGTCATCTCACACCATTATATTCCATCAGAATATAAGTAATGTGTTGTTAGTATGTACCACGTCTACTGGGCTCATCTAAGATGGAGGGACACAAAACAATCCAGCACTGTCGGTCTTGGAAGAAAATAAAATGGAGCTGGCAGGAAGGGGAGGCGGTGCTCGGGAAGGGGGGAGGGGTGGAGGTTTGGCAAAGAAGGGTCGATTAGCTGGGGCTGTTGAGATTTGCTTGGGTCACCTCGTTAAGGCAGGTGAGGGAGGGGCGGATCTTCCGGACGGTAAGGACGGCATAGACCTCATGAGGCTCGAGTCGGGCCGCTCACTGGACCGGGAGCGAGGGGCAGGGCGATCTACTGTGGGACGCTGGTCCGTGGACCGGGACCGGTGATACTCATGCCGGTCCAAGGCACCACAAGTCCTGCAACGTTAGTCAGAAAACCCGCTCAGTGTGGCCCCCCTCCTGGACCTGGATGAAGCAGAACAGGAGGACAGAGCAGCAAGGTGGGGGGGTTTAGGGCCGTGAAAAAGGCACACTATGTGTTCCTCGACCAGGCAGAGACAGGCTTGCCATTTCACGCCCTCGTGCTAGCATCTTAGCATGAGCCTGTTGCCATTTTAACATGACCACTTATCGACAAGCCACTTACTGTCCACTTTTTTATGATCTGGACCTTTGATCAATAGATTAGCAGCAAATATTTTGTCACGAATTCTGGACCTTGGCCAGGTGGAAACGCTGAATTCCTGGACCTCCAGATCCCGTGAGGGTGAAGGCCTTCTTGCTGCCCCAAATAATGCACCTTTTATGCTGCATTTAAATGAAATATTGATGAAGTTGTGGGTAAGGCTTCCTTTAACAGACAACCATGAATTTTGGGAGGAACTCTTCACGGTGGTCGTAGCTGTGAGGTATAATAAGTCTGAAATCATGTCAGTTCAGCAAAAAGACAGAATAAATCAGTTCTGTTTCATGTTAACACCATCATAAATTTATAAACGAACAAACACATAACAGAAACACAAGTACACATAGACACAAATACGTATGAGAAGAACCTTATAGAACCAGGGTATGCATATATTATTATACACCATTTACACGGTGTGTATATACAAACACATAAGTCTCATCATCCAAACACACACATTGAAACGGAACAATGAAAATTTACATCTGCCAATGCTGAGTATCATTATTTATACTAGGAGTTTGATCACTCTGGAAGTTTTGATGTTTGCCTGTGGACTTTCAGATTTTTTAAAAAATGGTGACAAACAATTACAACATGCACTACAAAGTATAGGTTAAGTAATTTCAAATGACGATTATTTTGGTATGTACTCATCTTAAAAGGCTGCTTTTGTAATTTCAGTGGAGACCAATTTTTTTCTGGATGCCCCTATACATGTGAGTCTGACATCTCCCAGGGTGCACAACAGTCTAACCTACACTGACACCTGCTGGTCCTGTGGCCAGGAAGCACTGAACACGATGGCTGTGCAAAGATGAATAGTCTGATTGAGGTGGAGTCCCTCAGCACGGACGGAAGACTTCCTGCAAAGGCGTGGCCACCAAACGACACGCACTACAAGGAAGGTACCATTTGTGACTGACTAACACACTGCACTCACTCTCACTACTCTACCTCTACACATTAAGTACAGAGGTTTGCAAAGAGTAACTCCAGCTTAATCACCATGAAGAAGATTTATTTGTCAAGGTGTCCATTCACAGTAAATGGCAAAAATTCTCAGTTAATGTGAGAACAATGCGTACGAGATACAGCGCTGGCTTGGTTATATCAGACAAACTTTTAATTCTGAATGCCTATTTGCTGTGGGTTTGACTCAAAGACATTTAATACTGTAAGCAGCTCCAGCACCTGCAGACCTGAGATCCACAACTGGCTAGCGAATGACAAAACTGGTGTAACCACTAACAGACTGATCACTAACTAAGTATGCTTTAGTGAATGAAAATAAATAATGAACAGCAAAACCTAATCACTACCACAGGAATATCATGAATCTGACAACTTATTGATGATGAAGTCTTTCCCGTACATGGGCAGCACCTGACTAAGCCTCTCTCGGCGTTTCCTGTGCTCGCATTTCGTCTCGTACCTTCCTGGAGCAGCGCGAGTCATCAAAGGTTCTCTCATCTTTCCCCCCTTAATCCTCCTATCCACAGTGGGAGGTTCAAACCAGCAGCAAGCTGAATGGAACTAAGGAATCCATTCCAGTGCTAAAGGAAACATAGCTGCTGGTAATTTCTGTCCAACTCACACCCACAACCCCGACAACAAGGGCCCCTGGTGGCAGGAGAGTCTGCCGTGACTCCTTAACACGTTTACTGTGATTCGATATACCTGGCAACAGCAGCGTGGTCTTCAGGGACTCAAAGTTCTCCTGTCTTGTTAAACATGTGTGGGTTCAGGTTTTGTGAGGGGGTGCTGAGGGGAGAAACCAAACTCATGGGAGTTTTACTTACACAAAAATGTTCTGAGGGCAAAAGGAAAAATGATTGGTTCAGAGCAACTAGAGGAAGCATGACTAAGACATCTTATTGGTTGGTCCCATCCCCTTTAGTTGCTTGGAGCCACCTCCTCAACAATCTGATTGGTTCTGAACTCTCTGAACCAATCATTTTTTCCTGCTCTCAGAACATTTTTGTATAAGTAAAACTCCCATGAGCTTGAAACGGTGGGTTACTATCTTGGATGAGTGACCCAGAGAGCCTAGAAGAGTGACCTATTCACCGTTAGCATGACACTAAACCTTTAGAATTGTAGTATTGCAAATGTTCAATAACAAATAGACAAAATGTCTTCAAATTTAAACTACATTTGCTACTACTAACAATAATAACCTCACCCTTCATTGGCTATAGGCTCATACTTGTCTCCCTTCATAGGCTCATCCCCTCTTGAGCAAGAAGCTCCTCAAGACCTATGTCTCTTTGATCACCAAATCAATGCCACTTTGAGATTCCTCCACCACGTGACAAATGTGGTGGAGGGAGGTGCTGAACCTCGTTGGTCATCAGGCTCTCCCTCTACCTTCAAGAAACGCCTCAGTTTCCCAGAATGTTCCCAATGTTGCACTTTCTGCTGATCAAACAGTTGTCCTACTTGGTTCTTGCTTTGTTTGTGTAGCTCTTGCTCCAGTACTGCTTAGACTTGTACCTGGGCATACACTGCATGCCGAGCCTAGCTGCACTTATTTGTAGTCAACTCCTTGTTGATGATGTACTGTTTGCCTCCTTTATACATCATTCTGGATAAAAATGTCTGCTAAATAAATCTAAATGTAAATAACAATAACAGGATCACCATGGGGAGACCACTGTGAGGCTACACCACTGAAATCTTGTGGCAGTGCGAAGTTTTTGACCAGTAATTTGGAGGTGCAAATCCCAGGAAGCAAGTCACAGAATCAGGCTAGCTACATCAAGCATCTAAGCAAAAATGAGTGCTCTCAGTAAGAGTTAACGCTAATTAAGGAAATAATTCAATATTATTTACTCACAGTGCCAACATTATTTACTCATAGATAAAAATACACACAAAGAACGAAGTGGGGAAAAACAACGCAGACGGCTTACAGTCAAAGACAGCAGTACGTTCACGCCACATGGGGAGGCACATCATGTTCTGAGATCTTTCACTTTCCACTAGTAACATTGGCGGCCAACAAACCAATGTGCTAGCAAAAGGCGCTAACAAGTCCCGGAATGCTAACGTCTGTCCAGAAAAGAGTCGCCCACACACTGGCATGGTTCTCCACCGATTCAGACAGTTGTGGAGGTCAAAAACTCCTCTTTTTTTGTCTCCTCAGAAAGATCAGCAATGATTCCAGTTTAAATGGACATCATCGATGGCATGATCTGCACGGTCATCTCTCGACAATCGGACATGTTAAAAAGAGGTGTCACAGGACGACAGAGGACGAGGAAGAAGAAGAATGGTGTAGTGTTGATACCTCTCAAGGTCATTGTTAGCACCGCCAGAATACGCATGGGCCTTCTTAGCCATGCGCAGTAACCTGACTGCATCTTCTCGACAGATAGGGTACACGAGATTGTCTCTGTCGCCAAAAAGACAACAGATCAGTTAAAAAAAGAAGAAAAAGAAAACAAACCAATGAGAAGCATAAAAACAGACAGGATTATTTTTCCCTCCTTCTCAAGAAGACGGAGAATAAAACCAAAGGCCACTATAGGACCATTAGCTGTTAGCTTTAGCTACCATGGAACCCACATCAAACATATATTATTGATATGTGTTCGATGCACTGAACCCACCAAACACCATACAGATAATTAGGATGGGGGTGTGCAATAACCTCTGCTGGACAACTTTGAACCAGAAAACCCTACAGGTTGTGCCTCAGTTTGATTTGACGGTTCTCAGGTTGTCGTCAGATGAACAGGTTGAAGGTTTGCTCTTCATTCAAAGGCAAAGCTGAGATATAAAAGTACTCTTCCCTGGATGCTTGCTCACAGATTTTTTTTTTCCATTCCTCAAAATATTCACATCAACTATCACACAAGGCAAAACGACACACAAAGGTAGTTTGTGAGTAAAGAGACAATTATGAGGGTGTAAAAGTGAGTGTGAAAAATAATGCAGAATATGGACAAAATGCGTGGAGCTATTAAACATGGATTTCCCATGATCCTTCACAGCTGTAGCACAAACTCCCCAATCAGCATAGCTTACCTGTTCAGCACTAGCAAAGTCTCCCAAACATTTGTAATGGCAAAAATCTATATATTTGTCCTTGGGTAGACACACATTCACAACACACCACACTATATTCACTGGTTACAACAATTGCAAAACTTCACAATTTGAAGCATGGGATTGTGGACAATGATGGAATGATACAGGATGTGTGATGTCACTTCCCAGTTCTGGCTTCTTCGGGGTGAAGCGGCCAGCCATTCTCAAAGGGAGCAAATCTTTCCAGAACACTGGATCATCGCTGTATATACCTTCAGCTACTCCAATATTTATGCTTATGAATAAGTCACAAGCAAAAATTTAACAAAGTACTGTTCACAATAAGGAAAAAAACAAAACAAACAAACAAATATGGCATGCTAATTTTTGCTGACCACCTCCTGAGACAGAGAATGACTCTGCACAGATACCCTAAGCCTCTTCCCTAAGTCAGTTTGATGGCTCGGGGAAGAGTGAGAAGGCTCTCAACACAAAGAACACTCCGGTAAGTGCCAGAAAAACTGGAGCCGTACGTGTCTGGGACGACGTCGACTTTACCAACAAGGTTTCAACGGAAGGAGGGAGACGGGCATGAGCGACACTCATGTCGTGGTCTACCTGGGCTCCCTCTGGTGGCGATCGATAGGCTGGCTGTGTCTCGATCGTGGTATCGTGAGATAATGGCTGGAACCACATGGAGAGAGCAGAAACAGCCATGAATGCAGCGGGATGAAGAACGGACTGGAGAACATCACCAGCCTCTACTCTGCCATGGGGAGGGGATGGTCATGGGCGAGGGATCATGGAGATGGCGCATCCTTAACTGAGATGCGCTGAGGGATGGTTGGATGCCAAGAGGGCTGTCGGGTGGCATGTTACCACCATCCTGCTTGCTGCCCCTGAAACCCGAGTGCAGAGTGAAAAACTCAACCAGCACTCGCAAGCAGTTCTTGGGAGCAGCAGGGTATCAGAGAGAAAAAGTCTGCTCCAGACCCTGAAGTCTTCTGGAACATTCACTTTGAAATGGTTCAGCCTCACAGCTGTGACGGGGATAAATTGTTTTGAAGATTACATCAGCGGAAATCGCACATGGATTTGCACGCATGGCATGATTCTCTATACATTATGTAGATATTTTATGATAGGAATGTGTTTGTCCTTGCAGGAGATGTTTGTGAAGCTCTGAAGATAGCTTCCAAAAATGACGTCATTAGAAAACGGTTATAATCAATAACAGTCACAGTAGTCATTTCCTAAATGTTGGTACTGGTGTAACATGACAAGTTATATCATCTCTCCAAGACTGTACAGCACGTTTGCAGGCTCAGCTATGAAGTGATTCTGAAACACTAAGAAGTCACTTAGCAGTGCATCCATACTCTGAAATCATGACAGGGATTTAGGCAGGTTGCTTATTGACTGTGAAGATAGAATCTAACAAAAAAAAGTTGGTTTTGCCAACCCCTTGTTCAGGATCACAGGAAGTGAGGACTGCCCAGTGGTATCATTTGGAGAACACCAGCAGGCATTTATTACCGCCCTAAATAATCCAAACAGTTCATTATTCAGTTCTAGTTTAATTTCCTACCATTTTCAATAAATAGGAGAGGAACGTATTTAATTAACTGGTGAAATACAGTCTAGTGAACACTGTCACACACAATTTAGATAAGTGCACTTCTTGCTTATGAGTGTGATTTAGGCCACGCTCCTCAAATATGACACAACGTGAATCGGGGGGGGCAGGGGAAACTGGTGTCTGGGAATGCACCCTGGATCGGTGACGTAAGCAAGGTGCGAGGACATGCTAATTCTAAGCCAGAAATGATGTGAGGACCTCAGATCTATTGGTGTAAAAGGAGGTGGGCTTGGGAAGGTAAAGGGTATCGGCAGCTGATCCGATTAGAGGGAGTAGCTAAATTAAGGCTTTACTTCTTAAATTATGCACTTTAATGGTAAGCAGGAGTGAACCCTATGGTTCAGAATTTATGTATTAGCTTCAACACATTTCTCATTACCATTCATCTGTGTTGATTTTGATATCGATGGTTTTATCAATGAAACATTACCAACTGTAAACTGTACTCATTTTTTAAGAGGCACAAAAACCAGCTGAATGTTTAAAACAGCGACGTGACTCCATTTCCTGTGGAATGTGGTGGACCTGAATGCTTGTGCTTACTTCATCAGCTAATCAATTACCCTTAATTAAGCTGATAATTGGTTTTTTTTCTGGAATATAAAACGGCAGCTACTTTCAGGTGAAGATCCCAGATTTACGCTTAGAAAAGTGTAAAAACAACTTAAGTAATATATAGTCTATTAATAAATAGTCTAAAATAGTCTAAACCACCAACGCTCACAGGACGATGAGTATAAACAGTAAGCGTGTGCTTATACATATAACCGCATAACATTCAAACCGATGAAGGTGAACTCCTCGATTTAATGCAATGTAATATTTAATGCACTGCAATATAAACTAGGATATACCCAAAAAAAAAACGGTTATTTTTTTAGGACCAAGCTTATGTTTTTATTTATTTTTCCCACTGATAAACCTTCACACACAAAAAAAAACACTGCTCTCCAGTGAACGGGTGTTGACCCACTGACCTACAGCAGAGATGCATCGACGGGGAGGACAGTGGAGACGAGGTTTGGATCTGGTTCTGGATATGATACAGTGCCTTTGGGGCCAGAACCACAGACACTGAACAGCATATAATTTCAGAAGGGCTTTGTAAATATACTGGATGTCAGCTTTATAAAAAAGATAATATGTTGGGAAATAAAGGTTGTCACAGATCAGTGCACTCAGCCGGCCAGCAGATGGAGGCACGCCGATAAAACCACGGGATAGGAGCTTCAAGGCGGGTTACAGGGAGGAGGGGGCTGCCGTACCTGTCGGGGGAGTAGCGGTCTTCTGACATGTGATGCCGTTCCATCCTACCAGTGGTGTGGTACTGCGAGGGCGGCCCACGGTCACCGTGGTCCAGGCTCCGGCTGCGGGCACAGAGCGGGAGCCCCGTCACTCGTGCCCATGTTGCTCAATCAATGCCAGCTCAGAACAGCGCTGGCTGTCACACTGCCCCGCAGACGGACCGATCGGCACAGGCTCATGCTCTCGACGGCAAGGTGCAAATTCCCACAGGAAGCCTTTGCAGGGGCAAGTATGGTCAGGTACGCATTAAACACTCACGGACAGCACAAACAGCTTGCAACAATGGCCAACCAACAAATAACCTTAATGGCAGTGACGAGAAGAACAAGGCTAGTGAACAGATGGCGGGCGGGATTTACAGCGAGGTGTCAATCACTGCCTAGGTTAACCAATGGGAAGCAAGGAGATAACCAACAAAAAGTGAGCTAAACACATGATAATCCTAATAATAAATTGTTTTTATCTCTGCCAAATATTAATTATGAATAATAATAATAATAATAATGATTATTGTAATGCATGGTCTGTTTGCTAAACCTTTGCTTTCAGACTTGCGTTTTTGCCTATGGCCAAATCAGGCCATCCGCCACTCCGCCCAACATGTATCAGGTTTCTACCGCTCCACCCATCATGCATTGCGGGCCGGGGGGGCGAGCTGGGTTACCTTTGCGGAGGCGGGACGCTGGGCGAGCGCGAGCGTGCGCGACTCGTGTCCGCCGACCGTGAGCAGTGGTTGGATGACATCACCTGCTCAGGAACGGAGAGCGTGGAGCTCTGGAGATCCCTGCTGTTCTGTCTGTAATCTGGAAAAGGGGATGGGGGGGACAGAGCTGGGGGTCATGCTTTTGGCGGGACTGGGTGCCGCAAATCGCCGTCTAACGCTTCTACATTTCAAAGCCTGGGAGAGAAAAAAGTACTGCTAGCAAGGATTAGTCTCGATAATGGCTTTTTCCTGGGGGACTTATCAGTCCAGTGGGCCTGAAAGAGTCCATTATCCAGTAATCTGTGGCGGCGGCAACCGTCGCCAAGGTCACGGCCTCGGTGGGTCCAGTGCCAGTGACATGCAGCGGGTTGTACAGGACTTTAAAAGGCTTAAGAGTGGACCAAAAACAGGGTTAGAGGCTGGCACTCAGAGTCTGCAGTAAGGAAGGGAAAGAAGAAACGTAAAGTTACAGTACCGCCTTTGATGCACCTTTTCTGAATCATCTGAACTACTGCAAGAGACTGAAAAACTGAGCATTTTCTAGTCCTTGTTACTACAAATGTCCCACAACCTGTCAAAATGATAATCATAATTACCATGCATCCATCCATACATCCATCTTCTGTAACAACCTATCCTATCCAGGGTCACAGGCATAATTACCATCAAATCCAAATATAACCAAGATGGTTTTCCTGAAGATTTAGCTGTGACATTTGTTTGACATTAAATTACTATGCCTGTGAGTCTGCTTTACCCAAAACCAGAAAGGTTTACCCTAAAAATGGGATACAGCTGTAATCCTGTCTTCCTACACATCTAATAATAATAATATCTAATTTGTAAACAAAGTCATTTGCGCATAGTGTTAAACACAAACTATACACCCATTTGCAGCAATACATCAGAATTATTTCAAACGGCATTTGTAATCAGCCTTCTGTATAACTCTTAAACTATGAATATTTGCAAATCCATTAACAAGCCAGTGATCGTGTGAGTCCATAATCCAAAAGGGAGGTTTCCCTTCTCAGGTCCCATGAGACGCCATCCTGCACTGTCAGACTGACATGTGGGAGAAAGGAGGGGGGCTAGCCAGTCGGGGGGGCCCCCCTGCCGTGCTCCAGCATTGCGTGTTTCAGTGAATTGGAGTCCAGGGCTTCCCCCCCAAGGGAGACACACTTTTACAGATGGACAGTCGAGTCTGTCAAACGTCAGCAGTGAGACTTTTCCCTTTTCTTTTAAAATTCTGAAAACGGCGTGACTCACACAGGAGAAATCTATAACCCCCCTGAATGCTAATCGACCCCCCCCCGCCGCCAGAACTTTGCCTCAGCAGACTGAAATGGGGTCTCCAGAATCAGGTGTAAAGTGGAACCATGAGAATACTGAAACAAAGTAGCAGTAAATGGAAAGGGGGTGGGGGGCAGCAGTTGAAGGAAATTCTAAAAAGACAGAGGGGGTGGTGATGGGAGGCGTGGAGGGGTGGGAGGGAATTTCTCTCTTCCCCAGTTTCTGATTGATGCTCCCCAATTCAAAAAACACTGCTATGTGATATTGCAGTTCAGGACAAACCCCAAATACCAAATTAATTTTAAAACTCACCACATTCCTCCCACTCCTTTACAAGTTCACGCTCTTATTGCAAAAAGGGCGCGCAAACATATCGGGCGCAAAGTTAGATAACAGGGAACAGGAACGGATTTTGGGGGGGTTAAAAATAAGCGGGGATGACAGAGGCGTTATGAGGGATCCGGACAGGCCCAGTTTCCGCGGTGAACCCGACACTTTATGGTCCAACAGGATTGACGCGCGGCGGGTAACTGAGGAGGTCGTCGCTGGGACGGATCGCGGCGCGGTGCGTAAAGGAAACCTGAAAGGCGAGACACGGATGGGATGAGGACACATAACCGGCAAGGAGGATGATCGGAAAGAGAGCCTGTATATTCCAGTCTGGATTCGCTGGGGGGCACGGCTGGGGTGTGTGCGGGTTACGTACTCGGCGTGATCTCCGTCTCTTTACCTGATACTACTCCAATTCCGTCCTCACAGTCGTAGTCAGAGATTTCACTGTCACTGATTCTCTGGGATCCTGGGTGGAGAGAGAGGGGAGGAGGGAGGAAGGGGGGGAGGGTTGTTTAGTGATGTCCATGTCAACAGCCTGGAACTGGGAGGGGTCATCAAAGGCCGACCCCCCCCCCCTCCCAGACCGTGCAACAACGGAAATCACCAAAACAAGACCTCCAAAGGACAGGACTAACAATTCACCTGGGGCAATGGCGAGACTGCGCCACCAGGTGGACACAAGCAGATGGACAGCGAGCACACACTGATGTGGAAGACAGACCATCAGTTTCTGGAAATCGCATACATCAAAAACTAGACTGACGTATCGGTCACAAACGACAGAGGCAGCAGGAGGGCCTTTTTAAAATAAAATAGTACTATGGGCCAATTAGGAAGAAACACCTCCACATAATGTACTATTCTTCAGAAATGTATCACTTCAGTGTGACATTTTTAGAAAATATTAGGTCTGGAAACTTCTGAGGTTTCGGCAGCCGATGTGAAAACTGGAAGACAGAACGGTGCCATATTTCACAGGTACCAGGTCAACAGAAGCCGCGTGACAGAAACATTCCAGAAGTATTCTCTCCACACATTCGGATGTTCGGTCGAGTGCTAAAACGTTTCCGGAAGCAATATTTAAATACTTTTTTTTATATTTAAGTTTATCTTCGACTGAGAAGGAATCTGCAGTCACACGTTCAAAAACATGATGGTTTCCCAGACTGATCTGTCCTCTCATTTGGCAGCTTTCCAGCTCTGATCTCATCCGGTCACCTTAAATCCACTGGCCTCGACATGTGACCCTCACAGGTACAGAGGCGTCCAACTCTGACGCCTTGGCTCGCGTCGCTGGACACCAGACAGCAGACAGAATAGGAATGAATTAAAGGGCCCAATTAAATATTAAGATTGTTTGCTTTTGTTATTACAGTCGCCCAAACATACCAGCCTTCCGGAACACTGCCTCAATAAACTGCTCAACGAGTGAAACCAACAGACATGAGCCATGGACACAGAACACAACTGACACGTAAGCACAGTGTCACTGTCAGAGTCACGACAGGTAGAGCCGGTCAACAAAAGAAATTATTAATGTTTCGTCGGCAAAAAAGGGAGTCCAAACCGACTGTGACGATAGGAAGGGGTGGGGGCTTTATGGCGCATCGTACTGATGCGAACCGTGGTGGGAAAGACAGGAGAAGAAGTGCTTCTGGGAAAACCAGAGGGGCAACAGGATGGCTCAAAGGGATTAGAGGGGGCATGTGGGTAAGATGTAAATGTTGGGGTGTGAAGTGAAAGGGGGTAAAGTCCAGCTGAACAGCACGCTGACGTCACTGACCTACACACTGCACGATTACCTGAGTTGTACAGGAACGGGTCTTTTTCTGGCGGCGGACAGAGCAGGTTGAGAAAAGATGAAACACAGGAAAATGGGTCAAACACTAGCATCCTTGGAAGTCCATTCTCTTTGCAGGGGCGTGAGCGCAGGGTAGATGGGGAAAGGCACAGAAGAGCTTCCTTTCGGTCATTTCGTTTAATGTCAGGCACACGGGAAACGGAAAGCAGGCAATGCCACAACCTGCCGTCGTTAGGCTGGGGAGCTAATCGGCAGCCCTGTGCCAAAAAACAGCCCAGCTGATCCTGATTGGGGATGCTGTCCTCATTATGGTGTAAACAGGGTCAGCTGGGAGGATGAGGGAGATGCTGCTGGATATTTAGGGCATTATGGTCACAGGGGGACTGGAAGGGTGTTTAGTCTGCTGTGTCTCTGCGTGTTGCAGGGATTTCTTTTGTTAGTTTTGAAGTGAGGCTTTAGCAGCGATTCTTAAATACGCCTCGTTCCCATTTCGTTGGGTTATTTCCGGCAAGTCCCTTGCTTTCCTGGGCCTTCCGTTTCAGCGCCGTGATAGACCTCTGTCCCACCAGAACAAAACATTGTAAAACTCTGTGATTATAATGGAGTGCATCACACTGCCTATCAAAACACACTTAGAGATACTTTGAGAACAACCACAGATATCAGACTCATGTTCAACATTCACACAAATACACAAAGCAGAATATACCAATATTTCTAACTTTCTAACAAAATAGTTACCTGGGTAAATGGGAAGTCAGTGGACTGAGTGGTTAAACAGCAACAAAGAAGGTTGATTCCTCTACCTACAGAACCTTATCAGAGACCTGTAATCTCAAACTCTGCATTTAATCCACTTTAGTTCACAATGTAGCTTTGGCACATAATTTCACAAAACAAAAACACAATAATGATCACAGACATGAAGAGAACGAAAACGCAATGGCTGGTACCTCACGGCCCAGGTAACGGCTGAAAGAGAAGGCCACACGACGCAGGATACTAGTGTGCCTCCGTAGTGACGCTGAGTGTAATGCAGGCAGTGAGCGATCGCCATAGGGGGGCCATTAATCCGGGAGGGGGGTTAACAGCAAGGCTAATGACAGCAGCGGAGGCAGATGTTCCACCGCGGGTCGCCACGGCGATGGCAGAGCGGCAGGGAGGGGACTCACTCTGCAGCCGGGGTGTGGGACTCCCCCCGACGGGCGTCCTGCGCTGCAGCTGGGGTGAGGGGCGGGGCAGCGGCATGGAGGACACTTCGTGTGTCTGTAGTTTATACCAGTGCGGCTCGTCGTCCAGCAACGCCGTCTCCAGCTCGATCAGGATCTGTAAGGGGGGGGGCACTGGACATCAAGGCTCGCTCTCTGTCCATCCTCAGGCATGCGAGACACACCCCCCAGCCTTAGGCCATGCGGGGGACACCAGAAGGATCCAAATGGAGAACCACAACCCAAAAACATTGCTCAAATCCCTCATACAGGTGGCGCTCTTCTTCACTGTAGTATGACTGTACTGATGCTTTTATTAAAAGCTTGAATGAGCCAGTGGGGTATTTTAGTCACCGGTGCCGGGAATATTACATGTATTAAAAAAAAAAATCTCAGATCAGATCTTGCTTGCATCCTGAGAAGATTATTCCATAGTTTTACTATTTTTCTTTTAACTTTTCACACATTTCAGAAGACTTACATGAGCTTGGAGTGTTTGGAAATATTTCACTGTTTCGCCGTCCGTATGACTCACATGCTACCCTGGCCATTTGATTTGCTCTTACTGGGTCAGGTGGTAAAATACTGTAATACTGTGCAGGAATATATTTTAAACACTCAATGTGGACCCTTGAAGATGTGAATAAGATGAAATGTTCTCTGGCTGGTTGACAGCCAAGAAAAACAAGGCAGTGAGCCAGGGAAAAGCAGTCCAGCAGCAAATGAACTAGACAACACTGACTCCTCCCACTGCAGCTGGGCATTTTGGGAAATGCTCCCTACCAAGTGCATTCCTGTACTGTACAGGAGTATTCAATGAATTTTGGAAATGTACGTTTCAAAAGTAAGAGTCATTTATTATTCCCATTATTTAAACGAACTGATTTCTTCTTTCTGAAATTTGATCAATTCAGTTCCTTCTATCTATTGTATCAGTTATGTATCAGTTATCTAATCATTTAATTGCCTTCAAATTAAATATTCCCTTTAGTCTCCTATAAATATTCCCATACAACAATAATAATAACGATGTACTTTATTTCCTCTTTCATTTTCCCTAACCCACTTACAGCCCATCAGCTCCATAATCCAAACCCTTTTGACTAGATCCCTAAGGATAATTCATCCATCTCGGTCCTCACTGCCCCGAGTCAGATTCCAAATTTCATGCTCTCATAATCCAAGTATCTTGGTATTCTTGAACACAGAACCAATACGGTCGCAGGACCCACACACCAGTGACGTCCACTGTCCCCTTACCTCTCCCAGGAACTCACTCTCCTCTTCTCTAACCCGTGCTTGGTCCCAGAGCGTGATCTCCAGCATTCGCTCGCGGAACTCCCGCCGGTGGACCGGTGAGTACATAAACGTCTGGTTCCATTTGGGTTCTAATGATTTCTTTACTGTTTTTGTTCTTCTCTTGCTCTTATCACTGGAGGAACAATAATTCAAACTGTTTTTATTTACCACCGAGGTATGAGATTCTGAGGGTGCCAGCAACAAGAATCACTGAAAGATAAAAAAGGGGCGGAGACTGTGCTCCCTGTCCAATCATTCCTCTACAGCAGCTGTTAATCAAGCCAATTAACAGTTCCCTTCCCTAAAGAGCAAAAACAAAGGCATGGATGAGAGGCACGTTTGCTTAAAAAAAACCCACATGAATACCCTATGAAACATGAAGACCATAAAACTGGAACTTAGGACATCAACAAAGCATTGAAACGGTGTTATATTAAATTATATAAACACACAAGGAAGCACACAAGCTGTCTGGATCTATTCTTAGAGTCTAACTTCAGGAACGAAGAGGCCCAAACTATTTATACTCTTACCTTCTGTCGGGCAGGAAGTAGATTTTTACGTAGGGATTCCTCGGCCGCCCGTCGTCCTTGGAAGGCAGGTCCTTTGCCCCCAAAATTGTGACAATGAGCTGGTGGCCCACTTTGTCGTACCAGAGTTTTACCTGCGGGGGGAGACACCGGTTCTGCACTGAGTGCCAGGGGGTGTGTGAGTGTTGGTGGGAGGGTGGAGGTGGGGGGACACAAATGGCCTGGGGCTACCTGACACCAGCCTGTCACGTCACATGCTTAGCGCAGCCTCTCCAAAGCGCATGTTTGGTGAAATATGATGACGGCGATGACATTAGCAGGGCACATATTAGCATTCAGAACCAAGAGCTGGAACAAGCGTAGGATTTTTGATAGCAGAAAGTTTCAGGAAATGTCAATGGATCTATATGCTTCCTAGGCTATTACAGATCCATTTTTGAAAGTACTTACCTCAACAGTATTCGTTTCCTATCAGTTCTGATTTTTACTCGAGTGTAATTTATTTTTGTATTAAATAACTAACTTCAAAATAATTTCCTAGTAACTAATTAATCAAGTCAGTATCACCTTATTCTTAATAATTCACATATATCATCAATGCAATAAAAAAAAAAATTTACACGTTATAACTTTACAATTACTTAATCACCCTTTTTAAAGCCATTAATACTAATCAGCTTGTTAATTTTGGGGGGAGGATTATAGAGGAATTTTCACATTGCCCCCACAGGTAACAGAGAGATGGTGTTCCCAGTGGTACTCATCTTCTGGGTTGGATAGGGGTGGGGAGTGGTAGATACTGCTCCCTAGAGATCACCACGTCTGACTCATGGTCTTTTGCTTCAGTGACGAGCTTTTAAAACGAGGCATGCGGTGGGATCAAGACCATCTCAAACGGCATGGGCAAAGGAGGCTATGGTGGAAAAAACCTACAGGAGAAGTCATCGGGACGAAAATCTGAGAACGTCACATGCGCTGGACACAGACCTGACATGACGACGGAGGACAAACCAATATCATCCAAAAGTATCAGGCACCCCCCTCCAAATTAGCGTATTAACAAGAATCAGGCTTTTTTTCTTTCCTTTTCCTGACTATTCAGGAAAAGTCCAGGGTGCCTGACACCTGTACCAATGACCATGTGTGTGGACGGTATTCATGCTCCAGTGACTGAGAAGGTAGACAGGGGGTAAGTGAGGACTGAGCAGCAGGTCACCTCGAATCCCAGCACGGGGCCGTCACACGGCAAGCTGACCTCGTTCACTTCTGCCGTAAGAAGGGGAGTTGTAAGTGACCAGCGGGACATGCTTACAACTCACCGAGGTGGAGGTTGTGCGGCGGGGGGGGGGTGGTTTCAACACTTCAACAGCAGCTGATATCCAAAACATGCAACACAGCAAAGCATTCAAAACAGTCCACAACCAGGGACCACAGACTTTAGGAAGGTCTAAAGGTCAAACAAATTGTACCGAAGGACACGTCAACCCGAAGCCTGTTATGTAAGCTTTCAGAATGTTGCCAATATATCTGCCAGGCTGCCTGAATTTCGGGTACGATCTGAAGTGCTCCGTCTATCCATTTCCATGACGACAAGCATACAGGGACACATTTCTGTCACCATATCTGTCACCGGAGACATCCTTGATGGCACGATGAATTCAATGGTGAGTGTGCAGTGGCTGTGGCATGTGAAACAAGTCAGACATGTAATGGAGAGAAGATTCCATTTGTCATTTAAATGATTAGTTATGTCTCTTTCCTTGTCAAGCAGTTGTACTGTGAAAACGGTACAAACTATAAAACGTGATGTACAGCTAGAGTGTTAAAATAAACCTGACCTCAGCTGCTAAACAGTCTAAGCTAAAAAAGTGTGTGTGTGTGTGTGTGTGTAAATTAGGTTTATATGACATTGTGGGGACCAAATGTCCCCCACAATGTAATAATAAAAACCTGTTTTTTTGATGTTGTGGGGATCATTTCTCAGGTTCCCTGTAGATGCAATCAAAAAATTAAAAATGTCTTGTATTTTGTTGGTTACAAATGATTAAGGTTAGCGCTGGGTAGGGGTTGTCATTGATGGGAATATTGTTTTTCCCATAGAAATGAATGGAGACTCCCCACAAAGACATGGATACAAACATGTGTATGCATGTGTGCATATGTGTTTCTGCTGGGGGGGGGGGGTAGCTGCCTTAGAGTGATCTGTAGTGACCTCCTGATAAGGCTCACAAACCATCCATCTCCTACAATGCTCTCGAAGCCTCATGTCCTGATCTCCCAGTTACAGTTCTGTCTGCTGTCTGGGCTACTCCTCCAGAGGGATGCCTTCGTTTGCTCCATCCTGAATCCATCAGCCTCTCCACCCCCTAATACTCGCTGCTTCCCTAATTGGACAGTCCTTTCAAGCCCATGATGGACAGTAACACCTTCAATATAATGTGAATCCTGCGGTATTTTACAGCAGAAGAACCTTCTAGTCATTTCATATGCCTTTTAAGGGTGTTGCCCCTTAGCTTCAAACAGGAGAAATTTCTAGAAAAGTCACTTTCCTTCATAAACTTCCCACTGTCTAACACTGCGCGACACAGCATGGAGACAGACCCTGGAAACAGTGACAGCGAATGAGGGGGGTGGCTTGTATATTTACAGCGGGAGGGATGCCCGCTCACGACATGTGGCGCAACTTTCTGGGACCCAAGCATGTGCCCGCTGCCAGACATGCCGCTGAAAGGGATGGCGCGGAGGACAGGCGTGCCCGAGTGAAAAAGGAAGCGTAACGTCTTCTGCTGAGATGTGTCATGGCCCGTGGAAAAGCATCCCATCTGTTTATCCCAAGAATCTTCAAAAAATACCAGGGCATTTAAAGAGACTCAGTACTCTATGGTCGCTTTGGTTTTTTGTGTGTATATGCAAATACATCAGTTTCATTTTCTTTAAAGGAAACAACGTGGATGTCCATATGACTTCCACATAGATCAGGTCGTTGGGTGAACTCGTCACCTCAGTCCCTGTGCTGTCGCCGGCCATGACAGAACATCTCTTTAAACTCTTTTAATGAGGTCTTTACTCATGCAGACACTTCCAGGCTCCCGGTAACATGGATGTGAATGTATCACGAAGATGGCGGCGATAATAGCAATCATAATCAGAACGATAATAATGACCAGAAGCACCACACTTTTACGCATAAACTCAGGGAAGACACACTGAGCTCGGCCATATTCCTGTGCATTTTGCAAAAAATGCAGAAATGAAAAGGAGATGGAAAGACAGTGTGGGGAAAGAGAGACCATACAGAGACGTCTGTCGCTTGGACAGGGCTGGTTACCTGCACCCTAGGGACAAAAGGCGTAGTTCTCCTACTAAGGCTTTGGCTCTGGGTAAAGGCACAATTAAACAAAGAAAAGAACAAAGAAACAAAGAAAAAAATGCAATAAAACAAAATCCAAATGACAAAAACCCACAATCAAACACACAAACAAAAAAAATCAAGTCTAGCGGAAAAGAGATTTACTCTGAGACTTGTTTTGTTTAGTTTCTTTTAAACTACTGGTATTGATCTGATGTCTTCAATAACAGAACGTGCTTTGCTTTCTCTACATCTGCACTTCCTGTTTCCTGGAGACTGGAGGTGAGCTGTGAATGTTTTTGTTATCCTGCTGGTTGTAAAAAGTTCCAAGGCCAATAGTTTCAGCATAAGCATTTAACGAATGATGTGGAGCTGTCGAGCAAGTACCAGTCCTGACCTCGGGAGGGATTCGTGACATCCCCCAGGACTGGAAAAATCGTACAGGCCTCCACTGCACTAGGTGCAGCCATGAACATGGGCAGGGCTTAGCTGGCCCCTAGTCAGGGCATGAGCTGCATTGGTAGTCAGGCTTTCAGCTGAGCTTGCCCCCCGACATGGATGGGGGCATAGAGGTATCAGCCCTCTAGGTTAAATCTCCTTCCAAAAAAAAAAACAACCTCAAAGGTAAAAACAGACCTCAAGTAATTCACCAGCTGGAACGTTTTACAACCATTTCTTACTGCAAAAACTGTTCTCTGTGTAACAACTTTCACGCCATACTTCCCGGCCTTCAACATAGCCCAGCTGCCCTGTCGCCCGTGTTAGCTCAATGCCCCAAGGTGGGCATTGTGGGTACCTACTGAGAGCTGTCCGGACAGGTACTGAGGGGCGTCCCGGAGCATGCTGGGGCTCATGGGAGACGTGACCGCAATGGAGGGCCGCTCCATCTTCTGGGATTCAAAGGAACTCGAACCTGCAATGAACATGGGAGGTGATGGACATCCTCACCTTTGCCTGTTGAAGCTGCGGTCAGGTTTCGCCAGTCAGGTAAAGATTGAGTTACACGATTATGAGATGTTCAGTGTGAACTGAAGTTTTATCCAGGTGTGAGGGATCCTTTTATAGCATAAGCATACACCATCATAAATATTTGTAAAGTAACTTTTCAGTATTTTCCCATAATAATTCATGTGATTGTTCTTTTTCGGCAGCCCTACTCACTTGATTCCAATTGTGCGTGTGTGCTATCTGGTATCCGGGGAATATCTCTGAAAGGAAAGGGGGAGGGAGCTGTTAGACCAGCACACAGCACACGGTGCTTTAATGACTCACAGCACTCCATTTGTCTTCATTGTCCAATCAGCTTCCTATGCAATACGAAGCTGGTCGAATATGCAAATGGAAGGTTTTCCACTTTCTAGTTCATCGGTTAGACCCGGTCCTCTGTTTTCATTTAGGAAAGTGCAGTACACAGGTTCAACTATAGATGCACTATTTCACCATTTAGCAAAGCGATTCACCTGATTAGCTCCTGTACACGTCCACCATGTTGTACAAAATAATGATTAAAATAATGTCAATGAAAATTCATCCACCCATCCATCTTTCTATCCATCCATCTTTCTATACATCCGTCTTCTAAACACTGTTCAGTGTCATGTGGGGGGCTGGAAACTATCTCTGGCTGCAAGGTAGGGATACACCCTGGATTATTATTATTAGAATCAGATTTACTGGCCAAGTATGTTAACTCCCACAAGGAATTTGATTCTGTCTAATGGTGTCTCTCAAGTTAGACAATATACGGGCAATGAACATATAATTTACAGACAATATACAAGCTGTATACTGATTAAATGCAATACAAGTAATATACATAAAGTGTCAACAGCAATAATGAGAATTACATATGGGAATGAAGGTACGATTCAGTATTTGTACATGTGAGGCCGGGTATGAGGACAAGAGTCGTGTGAGGACATGAGGAGAGAAACTGCTCTAGTTATTATGAAATAATAATAATAATAATAATAATAATAATAATAACCTACCCAATGGGGCGAGACACCACCAGCTCCACCTGGGGCTCAG
>JAODJW010000135.1:11207880-11235253 GCA_026777045.1 Hyperopisus bebe | reverse complement strand
AAAGTGTCAACAGCAATAATGAGAATTACATATGGGAATGAAGGTACGATTCAGTATTTGTACATGTGAGGCCGGGTGTGAGGACAAGAGGAGAGAAACTGCTCTAGTTATTATGAAATAATAATAATAATAATAATAATAATAATAACCTACCCAATGGGGCGAGACACCACCAGCTCCACCTGGGGCTCAGGCTTTGAATCTAAAATTATATTGTAAACTTCTTTGAAGGTGGCCCCTTCCAGGAGCCTCCCGTTCCACTCCAGGACCTGATCGCCTGTGGGGTGACACATGGGGGGAGGGGTCAGCTCAGAAGACAGGCAAAGACTGACACAGACGTTATTGAGGCAACAGCAAATAACAGAGGAAATCACAACAGAAGATACGGTGTGTGACTACAATAAAATGTATGTTTTTCTATGAAAAAGGTTTTATTTTATTTATTTTTTTATAATACCTGGTCGAAGGTGTCCAACAGTATCTGCTAGGCTTCCTTTTTTCACTTTCGTGATGAAAGCACAAAGTCTACCAGATTCTGTCATCTTTCCTCCAACCACCTGGTGGCGAACACACAAATTTGAGGACACAGTGCGGCAACTGGTCTGGTGGTCACAGGCAAACAAATCAAATAAAATGCGCACACACACACGCACATAAATTGCACACACACACACATATAAATACACTTATTCAAGTAAGAAAAAAAAGAAACTTAATGTGTTATGTGTTATATGTTTTGGCCTTGAGATTTTTTTTAAGCAAATGTGACATAAAGAAAAAAGTAAAATAAATTTTGCCCAATGTGTCTGATTCACCACATAGGGGGGAGGAATCTGTGGGAACTGTCCATGGTGCTGAACAGATAACAGGAAAAAGGAGCAGTGGGGCGAAACCCAAGCATCCGACTGGACGCACACGCGGAAGTGCTCAGGAGCGGCAGGCGCTTTCCCAGCATGCCTCACTGCATTACCTCTGACTGTCTGTGGCATTTAGATAACTCTCAAAACAACGTGCTGCCAAATCTGAACATAAATGATTCACAGGACTTTACTGTAGCTGAATGGTGACTTCCACCAAAGCTCTTTCATTCCCTGATATTTTCCTCTTTTATAATTAGATTATAAAACTCCTCCTAAACATGTTTTTGAAGGCTCATTTTCAAACAGAGTGTGCAGGTGCAACACTTCTGAAAGGGTATTCCCTATAAGACACTCAAAATCCTCTGTTATGTGAAAATATAAAATGGGTTTCCCTGGAGTGTCGTGATTTACAGTGCAGTTTCAAAGTACAGATTTTACATCAGAAGACAGCTCACAGAAACAGCTTATAAACTATACCAAAAAATATCCAGTATATTACCATAAAAATAGAGCACTGCTACTGTTGACAGATATTAAAAATGTTAAAAGAAAAACTATAGGCAGTGTATATTCCTAAATACAAATATGCAAACTTACAGGACTAAAGTAACTAAAAATAAAACGAAAAATCTTAAAATATGATAATGATCTACTCCACAAGCAAGATTTATGAATGCGAATTATTCTAAAAAACCAACAGGATTTACCAACTTACTGCCATGACAACAATAAAAATGAAGATTCCCCACTGGGTAAGCGGCAGAGTCCCGCGCCCACATTCAGTGAATCATGAGGCTCACCTTCAGTCCTAGAAGTGCACCTGAGTCTCGAGGCACGCTCCCGTCCTTCATCCGCTTGTTTAGCAAGATCCGCCCAATCAGTCGATCCCCATCTTTGGACGGCTGCCACGTCACCGGGTGCTGGGGGGGGGCACAGCACACCCTGTGTTTTACAGCGTCCCCAGCTGGAGCATTTAAGAACAAATAAAACCAGGGGGCAAATTCGGGACAGGGATTCTGTTTGCCATACTGAGATACACAGTGACCACACAAACTCTGCCTTTTACACACCATCTTACGCTTTGTTATTCCTGTCAATGTGATTCTGGTAGCCTCAGGATTTTGCAGCGGCAGGTGACATGTGCAGGCTATGATCACACAACAGCCTCCTTGACTGTTATATTACTTAAAACTAGAAGAGATGACTGTTTCTCTGTGATTTATGGTTTTATAATTACATTTAAAAATAAGCATTCTATCCAATTTGGTTACTTCCAAATCGACTTAACACGACTGTCCAAATCAAATGGACAGCACATGCCTTGGCTTCAGTGTGACTCTACCATTGAACCTTCAGCACAGTATTTCCAAGACTATATGATAAACATGTACTTTATAATTATGAAACTATAAAATCTTGCAATTATACAGGAAAGCCAGCATTTTCACGTTATTCAAGTGAATGAAAAGATATATATATATATGCATTTAAAAGCTTCTGTGGATTGTTGGTTCCCTATGATGTTCACATGCACATTGTATATGTTAATTTTCAATTGAGCTAATAACTGGGAGTGGGAAGTATAGTGTTCATGCTTTACTATTTTTTAGGATCAGAGTACTGGGAGAATCAAGGATTCACAGCTAGAGTCTTGAACGTTTGACGGTGCTGCACAATTCTTTGGTCAATGTTTAGGCTCAGAGTTTGTCACAGTGACCTCACATATGGGGAAGGGTGACGGAGGCATGCAACAGTCCATGCAGACTGGCAAGCGGAGGGAGGCCGGCCCAAAATCCGCACCCCCGCCGAACAGCTCAGAGGCAGGTGGAGCACAGACAAAAAACCGCTGAAACAAATCCATAAAAGCAGAAAGGAGAATCAGAACAAAAAAAAAGGAACAAAAAAATAAGTAGTAAAATGGTCACAGAACAGTAAATAAAACTCACAGAAATGACAGTGGAAGGGAAAAAAGAAAAACATAATTCTATCTATGCAAAACAAAATCCAGTCTTTCCCTCATAAAAAAAAATTAAATAAAACAGTGTGCTTTGTTTTTATTTAGTTCTGAACCTGGGTGGCTCTTTGGGGGAAACGACGATTTGAGTGGGGTTGTAGGTAAGGGAAGGGGGGATTTCATAACAGTAACCGGACATCAGCCCGGGTGAGAAGTGTTCCCCAAAGGGACTCGGGATGTCATCTCCACGGCAACAACACAAAACTACTCAAAGAGACAGACATGCAGCTGGGGTACCCCACATCCCTGTGTGCCACGACAAACGTGACATGTCTCTAAATTTTGTTTAGTCTTTGTCATAGTCATTAAAAAAATATTTAAATTGTCTTCGGTTTCTCAAAGCAAATTTCCACTGCAGAGCGAAAAGTCAAGTGAGCAAGAGGGTCCCCCACTTTCTCTTTCGGCAACGCCCCTGGGGGAGCTGCCGAAGATTAACCCTGAAATCAAACAAAAGCTCAAAATATATATATATATATCTTATAAATCAAAGAAGAGAAAGAAAAATAGGTTTAAACAGCTCACCTATATACAGTTAGTGACAGAGAGCAAACAAAGACCAGACGAATAGATAAATAAAAAAGATAAATAAACAAAATGCAGGCTAAATGGTCCAAGTACCTTCTCACTATGGCTATGCTCCTCATTTAGCGTTGTGCTACTGCATGTATCAACGCCAGAGTCTTTAACTTGGGGTTCGCACAATTCCAAGTCCTCTTCGAACGAACGGCCCCCAAAACGCACCGTTTTCTTTTGCCTCTCAGATAAGGTGTAAGCCGAGTCCGACAAAATTGCCTGCTCATGAGTGTTTCTTTTTCCCCTTTGACTGCCCCCTACAGGTGTGGGATAAAACAAAGAAAGAAAAAAACAGAAAAAAAACATGCAGAAGTGTAAATAAAACAAAGGAAACATGAAATGGCGAAGGACTCCGGACAGAGCAGGACTCCGCATGTCTCACCAAAGACATTGTGGAGGCCTCGCTGCCATGCCACCAAGCGTGGTCCCACCAGTGGCCATCCATATCTCCTGCGGGCGGGGGGTGGGGGGGTCAGACACACAAGAGAGGACAGCAGAGGGCATGTGAGGAGGACAGGACACGTCCGTCGATGACGAGCTGACGTACAACAGCCACACACACACACCCACGCACATGCATGCACATCTCCTTGGAAAAAAGATCAAACAAAACGACAAGAAGCCAGCAGCTGCCCACCTCTGAAGCTCCCCATCCTTTAATTTAAAAAGTAAATTAAATTAAAACAAGTAAGACAATATTCTGTGGAGCAGAGCATTTAAACATGGCTTTACAAAGCCATGCACCAAAACAGCTGCCTTTCAGTAGCAAAAATAAATAAAAACAGCAAACAAAACAGAGAGTCTCATAGCTGGCATTCAGCAACTTTAATGGCAGTGTGTGGTGGTGCAAATCCCCCATGGATGCAAGAGCAGCCCACACTTTAGATGTAAAAAAAAATGCCCTTGCCTCTATCTAAGCTGTTCAGTTTAACTACACACAAAGAGAATTTTATCCAGGAAAGGGGAAGAAAAAAAAACACTGGCTATACAACTATAAAGATCAAAACCAACAGCTGTCCTCCAATCACACTTTACTATGTTTTAGCAGGGTCTCCGATTAATTATAGAGTACAAATGCATTTACTTTCAGAAAGGTTTTTACAAAGCACAAACAATACCAGTATGCCTCTGAAATAGGAAATCGAATTAACATATTTGCATAGTATTTTTTATATTTGATGGAAGATAAGGGACCACATTCATTTCATATTGTCTTTAGTTCCTTTCCCGTTATATTTTAAGTATCTGTGCAGGCTAAGATAAGGCCATTGTCCCCTTGGAGAGTTCAGTACGAGCTTTGAAACATTGCTAACATTTAAAGTGTTATATTTTAAATGCAAACATCCCACATACATGCCCATCATTTTGGGATACTGTTTTATATTAGGTTGAGGCTAACAGACGTAAGATTCAAATGTCGATTTGATTATATTTTAATCAAAAATGATACCGAGAATCCTACTAGATCTTAAAATAGATAAGTACTTAATTAAAAAACCGCTGTTATACCGAAAAGCACTCAGAAAACTGTATGCTGACGACTCACACGCATGCGCGCGCACACACACACACACACTTAGAGGAGAAACACAATCGAAAAGTTAGAATTTGACGCTGTCTACAGGGAATGACGCATCGACTTCTTCAAATGGATAAAACGCAGAGACACCCATATGACATACTGATCCCCGTCGTTAGTCAGGGAGACGCAGCCCGTCCAGGTCACGTCCAGGGTGCTTCTGTTATAGCACCAGCACAAGGAGAATCGGCACAGAAATAAAACGGCGGAGAGACGCGCTTGTTTGGCAGCCAATCCTGTTTACAGAGTTCATCTCCTCTGCAGTTCACTGTATAAAAGCGATCGCTCCGATACCAGCAAGACGGGATCAATAGAGGGCAGGTCCCCGGGTGAAACCCTGACCCGCTCGCTGTAAACACTCATTTCTCACCTTTAAAACTCGACAGCGGGATGTGTCTGGGAGCATTAGGCTTTCGGAGCACCTAAACAAGTCGGCGTTTTGAAGGAATATGAAAGTAACCTAATAACTCGTGATTTCCGAACATGCAAACGTTTCAGGATCTACACTAGAGATAGGAAATAGGAATCTGCTTTAACGATTCGTTCACTTCAGGCATGGGGAGGTCTCTCTAGGAAATTTTTCAGCATATGTGTCTCCTTCTCCTACCTAAGCTTACTTAATATTTAAATATAGGCCTAGTTAAAAAACATACATTGTATATTACATTGTTGCCAACTCTCAGGCATCTGGCATGACACTCACGCCTTCAGACTCTCGCGCTCCCGCGAAAAAAAAAAAAAACTTACCGTAAATTTATATTATTCCATCCACTATAAACCTAAAATTACATAAAAATCTTTGGGGCAGTTTGCAAACTCTCCAGACTATTTACAATGTAATAAAACTATTACACACATGTAAATGCGTGTGCTGACTTGCCTCGAACTGAAAATCTAACAGTCTGACTAAAGTTGGCAACCCTGATATTGTACATCAGATTAATTAAATTATACTTGCCATAGTGACTTTTTCGGTCGTTTGAACGTTATGATATAGGCCAGCTTTACTCCTGACCGAAACGATCAATCACACAGATCGAATCGGGAACCACTCATTGAACCACTCATTGCAGTAACCTAGATTATTTCGTTCAATTAAAATATTTGTCCAAAAACACACAAGTCTGATCTTCGCAAATCCACAGTGGTGTGGCAGCGTTATATAATATCATAGGTTATAAATATATAATTTACTGCATATCTGCATAACATCTACTTTTAGCTAATTTATTATCTGTAATAAAATCGAGTACGGAAGCTGTAAACTAAATCTCGCTGCACCTGTGCAGTGACAGTTGTACTTGTGCAATGACAAAGGTATTCTATTCTAATTTAAAAATGTTTTCTTATTCACAACAAAAATTACATTTTAATGTACCATATAGTGACTAGAAAGACTGTAGTTACCTGTGGCATACTCTGCTTCGGTTCTTGTGAAACACCCGAATTTGGCATAGAGGTAGTGTAAATATTTAATTCGTGTTGTTTTCACTCTAGGTTAATTTATACTGGAGAATCATACAGAACAATCTATTAAATTATGATTTTTTTTAAATAAGCAGTAAATCAGTCCATGTTTAAGAGATTAAGGAGCTCACTATTTAAATCAATATCGGGGCAAAACACAAGCACTGTACTATGGGCTGATAACTAGAAACCATGAAATAACAAGCTACCCTCTCAAACCTCAGGCCTAACTAATATCATTTCTAATACAGATACAAATCACCGTTTAAAAATGTCATTTTGTAGATCACAGTTTGATCTAAATAAACGCTTAGTGGGCTACATAAACACCGCAGACCGTATATAGGCTAAATTAAAAAGGTGCTTTTTCCCAAAAAAAAAAAAAATTAAAAATTAACGGCCACGAAACATTTTCCCGTCAAATTTCCGTCGGTTCTATAAGAACTGGCAGCCGCGCGCGCTGGACCTGCAGTTATTCGGCAGACGGCAGTTCAGCCAACGCTGACTCGACCCCAAAATAACAAATAACGCCCTGAAACCAAGGCCAAATCAAGTTCTGGTGCGTCTGTCCATTAGGTCCTGAGGAAAGACAAGGTATTCAGGAGGAAAAGAGTACATCTGGATAACTAACGTTTTATTTTTTTTAATGAGCTATACGAAATGAATACAAGAATATGCCCACGGCCGATTCCCCGGTTTCAGCCCATGGGAAGAGATGCCGAGACCCTGCATTCCTATGAACACATCCCGGACTTTTTGTAAACTTTAAACGGTAAATTATACCTGAGACAAATGTATGAGATTCAGATCAGAATCTTAACTTGTGTAGACACGAATCTTAAGGAAAACCCTGTTGATGAAGTAACCTAATTCGGAGGGGATTAGTTTTACCTAAGGAGGTTCGGTGTATAGTTTGTAAAGCGATTAATCTGACCGATTCGGACATGAGAAGAGCCGTGTGTAATTTTCCCCAAATTACCAGAGATAGCGGAGATAAAACTAATCCCGTACGGATGGTGACGTCAGAGTTAGCACATCTTAAAACCAATTAAGTGTCAACAGAATTTTCATTTTTGGATGACCAGACTCTTTAAAATACTAATCAAATCGTTACAATACTAATCAAACAAATACCGTACAGTGGATTACAAATCGGCGTTACTCAGTACTGTTGTGCTGCTCTGCACCTACGGTAGATGTTGGTTTTCAGGCGTTTATATTGAAAACTCAGTACCCATTCAAGCTACATTTTTAGCGAATAAAATGCTGATTCCGTTTAACAAGAAAGAGGCGTAGCTTTATAGACATGTACTTATAACCGATACAACAATGCGGCCAAATGCTTAGGAGAGAGTTTAATACTGGGGGGGGGGGCATAACAATTTAAGACGATTTTGTAGTCGCGCTGTTTGTTTTTTTTTTATTCCTAAACTATTGCTGTTACAATTACAATCTATAAAGTGATATTAATCTTTCCATTTTGTTACTCAGATTCATCTATCGTCGTGTGATGGGCGGTGGGTCACGCTGTACCGGTGCATGTTCCCCAACCAGGCCTGACCTGATCTTGACTAATATAGCAGCTTAAGGGTGGCACTGTTCCCCATTATGCTGAACTATTATTAAAAAGTATTAAGATTATGCACAAATTGCGAGATTGTGCCACGACTGTCAGGCCATGCACTGTGGAAAAATGACCTCACCTCAGGGTCCACTATAATGCCCCTGTCACTCTCCTGCACCCCGTCTTTTCTCAAAAATACATCCTAATAGTCCAGAAAAAATCACTAGCACAAACACAACACATATTAACTAGCGCCTTGGAAATTCATATAACTAAATAGGGGATTTATTGAATCCCTTCTCAGCAATTGCTCTGTTCATAAACAGTGCTGGATGTTATGCCAGCACTGTTTATGAACAAAATGATTCCGAGTTTCTGGTATCTCAGTTGCTTACTTTATGACATTTTCCAAATAAATGCCAGGTTTGGCCCCGTTTTTGATGGACATTTTACTCATTCCTATGTTCTAACAGCAAACACAGTGGGATGAGAATTGTGACAGACATAAACGCAATTCACTGCTACGTTATCAGCATTGCTATTTGTGGTATGCTGTCAACTGACCAAGCTAGTTGCAGTTTGCGAATAAGATAATCTTGAAAATTGATGGACTAGGGACAATTAAATTCCACCATTTCACACAATCTTTTATTGACTAACTGTTGGTTATGATACAAGGTCGTCAGGGAATTAAGCTTACATTGAAAGCCGTGCAGTGTTTTCCCTCTCACCACTCTCTACGTCTGTTGTCTCTTTACTTTCAGGTCTGTAAGTGAGTGTCTGCTCGCCAGGGGCACATTTCCCAACAATGTAAGTTGCAGCTGTGCTTTTGGGGCACACGGCCCAGAGCCAGAGTATAGAGTAAACCATTTTAATTAACGGAAGGCAGGGGTTCTTTAAGTGAAGACTGTCAGAAAAATCTGTAAATTATGTGATGAGATATATTTATCGTTTTTTTTTTTTTTGTAAACCAAGCATTATGTTATATCTGATCGTATTAAGGGGGATGGTCTCCCCTCTTCTAAACATTAGGGGACCTATGATGGCAACCAAAACAAACTAGATGAAAAGTACACTAATCGTGTAGAACAGTGTCTGGGGACGTAAATCCAGAGGCAAAAATTTGTTTAATGTAACAATCCCACAAGGGGAAATAACCTTAAAACTTGCGCCCAACAGGGTGAGCAATCACAAGACTAGGACATACATGTTACTTAAGGAGGCTGCATACCAGCAGATGCAAACATCCAAACACAGGTGAAAATGCAGCAGTGCTCAAAATGGACTGTTTAATTTTAACCAGGCCCCAGGGAGAGGAGTTGAGCCAAACTATATGTCACTGGCACAGGTGAAAAATGCAAGTTCTCGACACCACAGAGCATCCCCCCCCACCTCCCCCCAGCACCTGTCCAAACACCAATTCCTTTTTCGGAGGTGATAAACTGTAAGCTACAGGAAGCCAAGAATCCCTGAAAGCAACACCCAGCACTGACCTGACACCTCAAAGTCACAGCGATCAAACCCTGGAGAGGGAACATAAATCTAACCTCTGCTGCCCAAGCTAATCGGGGGGTGAGGAGACAGAGAGAGCGAGAGAAGCAAAGAAAGTGGGAGACGGAGAGGGAAAGAAGTAGCGAGATGAAATGGAGAAATGAAGGCAAGGGATACAGAAACAGAAGGAAGCACGGAGGAAGGACGAGAGAAAAAAATTTTAGTGAAAGAAAAGAGGCAAGACAGCAAACAGAACGAGGAATGCATGTTATTCATTTTATTAAAAATATAATAGGTATCAACTTGACAGATGGAAGCAATGTGAGGGGAAAAGAGAACAAGGCGGAGGGGGCGGACAGAGAAAGTGAATGGGTGTCCAAGGTAAGCCTGCGTCCTACATAACTTTAAGTGCTCCGAGTCTATTACAGAGTCTCTGAAGGAAGAACATCGGAAGGGAAACATACAATCCTACAAGGTTTCTAACAAGGACGTCGACAGCCCTGCTGTCCGGAGCACTAGGGCGACAGTGGTAAATGAGCGCTCAACGCCGTGAGGAAGCCCTGCTCTAAGAGTACGACGGAGAATGGGGCCAGGCATCACGAGCTGGCATACTTACGGCAAGCTGGGGGTGGGGCGAGATGTCACCCAGGAGGGGACGCTGCAGTGGGAAAGACAAACTGAGAGGAAAAAAGCTGTTTGGCTTTTCCTGCTTGGTGAGATCCCGTAAGCCCTGATTATCTCCGTTAACTGATATTTGGGATCGATTTAATTTAAAAAAAAAAAATGTTTTCTGTTCAGTTTTTAAAAATTGGATAGATCTGTGAAGTGGGCAGTTGATTGATCAATATGCATACAGCAGAACATTTAAATTCCTCTGGCAGAGTCAACTAAAACGAAGAAAAATCTGATTTATTATTTATGCGTGAAATGAACCATTTTCCTTGAATAAATTATCTTTTATCAAAAGACCAGAGCCGAATTCGGTTTACCTACTACCAACTAGGAGCTAAGGAAAGCACTGGTTTGTGGAAAAACAGACTATCCATGCACTGCAATTCATGCATCCGCAAACCTAAACCTTGATTTGTTCACGGTTAGTCTTAAAAACCATGGCAATGCTGTTTGATCCTTCCTCTAAAACATACACAAGTCACTGCAGTCAAAAAACTAATTGTTCCCCTTTATATTATTAAGCCACTAACCACAAAGCCAGTTTCTGTAAGAATAACACTACTTTTTCCTACATAAATGTAACCACAATTATTTGAAAAATATGCCCATGTTAATGTCAGTGGGGTTTACTAACTCTTTGCTTTTAATTGGAAAACCTCCCTTCGTCTATTTACGCAGAGCGAGGCTGTCTTGTACAAACACACTTGGAAAAGCATTTTCCTGATTTGCTTATTTGCTTCTGAAGTCGTTCTTCCTTGACGTCAGACATGGATCGTCAATGTGCGTCCCCCCCACCCCCCACACTGTAAGCATTTCCCTGAGCCAGAATATCTCATGGTAACACATAAAAAAACTGCCTACACGATGCAGCTATGGGCCGCGAAGGAACCGTGTTCTAAACCATTTGCCAGCACGCAGCTGAGAATTCTGGGAAACACAGTGGTCAAACAAAGAGACGGGAACTGACACAGCATTTGAAGAGGGTGAAAATCTTTATACCGCAAGTGTATTATTCATCATGTAATTTCAATAAGTCACCCCATGCAGGACAGTACCTCGCAAAGCTGTTAAGGAAGTGGGCTGTTAGACTGGAAGCTGGATCGTTTCTCTCCATCATTTTTACCCTGCTGACCTACCTTTGAAGAATGTGCTTAAATTGAATTAAAATAAATGGGTTGGGCTGTTTAAATATGAAAAAAAACTGCATTTCACTGTTGGGAAGTAGATAATTTAATAGCATGTAAACATAAGGTCAATAAAGTCTGGTGTTAAGTGTTAAAAATGAGTCATGTTTACATGAACGAAAGCCCTGCTTTTAATCACTCCTGTGGATTTTTAAGCTGCTTGCCATCTATCCGCAGCTGTTGTCCAGTTTATCTACTGTTCAACCCGACCCCCGACCTCCTGCTCTGATAGGGCCAGACAGATCCTCTGAATGCCAACACAAATCACATTTCCTCCTGGTTTGGTGAAAGCAAGAGACCACAAAATGGGCTCCAGACCACCTCCGCATCCCCCCCCCCCACAGTCTCCCACCACCTTCCATGAGGCTCTGTGGCTTTCCGGAGCAGGAAACTCATCAAGGCGACGGATTGCAGGAGTCAGCATTCCTGGGGAACTCGCATGCTGTGGGCTGGGGCCACTGATGGTGTAAAACGCTGACAGCAAGCGGCCACATCCGGGCCGGGCCGGGCCGGGCCGAGCCTCATGGCCCGCCACCCTTCCATCACTCTGACAACTCAATAAAAACCCATGTAAACTATTAATTGGATCATTAATTATTGACACTGTTTTTGTTTTTTCTCACTGACATTTTGGGGACCCAGGTAAGAGATGTGGGGAAAGATTGGGGGCAACGGCACATGCGTTTAGACACAGAATCATGACGACCCGCCTCCCTGTCACTCCAAGGGGCTGAGTGTGTTAGGGCGAGCATCCTGGGCGGAGCTAGGCGATCCCTTAGACTGCCTTCTGCAATGGCCCACTAGCCGAGGACCTTTCTCGCTTTGGTTTCAGTTTGCCATCTGATACCTGTTGTCAGCCGAAGTCAATAGGCCTTTTGGAGTATTTCATTTTTCCTCGTGAATGCTTTTGGTTGAGTTAAAAGCATACCCATGTAATTTATCATTCCTTGCTAAGGAAAGGGAGGTTAGGGTTAGACAACAGGTATCTTCAGACAGATGGAAGTCTATTCTGGAACCAAAACCTTTTTCCAGAACCAGGGACTTCCGTCATGTTCACACTGCAGGAACTTGACTCGATTGCAGTTCCTCTGAGGCAGTTCCAGAACCCTTTTGAGTACCGACTCCAGACTAGGTACTTTTCGTTCAAATATAAACTACTGCGGAGGCACTTACAACGATAGTTTGCTCATTATTTTACCACAAACACCAGCGCTAACATAGAAATTACACAGAAGTGTAGAAAATGATGTAATGGAGCAAAAATCCATTTCTGCATCGGGCTGATTGCTAACCAATATACTTTTGTCTAATATGAGTATTCATGGGTGCCAGTGGTGAAACTTGCCAGCACTATTAGCGAGATGGTTTACATGGTTTTTTATTCAGTTGAAAATGATCTGCTGGCCAGATTTAATAAGAATCATGAACATGTTGCAGGTCAAATACGTAAAATATAAATAAAAGGCTATGCCCCATTTTGATTGCTCATTTACCACTGTCGCCAGTAATCATTTTGAATAAAAGCAATACCTAGCAAGCACCTAAAATCTTAAAAACGCATTCTAGTATAAAGTGTCCACATAACGTGACCCTAACATGACTATTCCATGCCTTAACGAGTCTATTTTTACCTTTTACATTCAGTAAAACAGTAGTAAAAGAAGTCTAACTGATCGCTTTTACTCCAATTCAGGTTAAGTACATTCCTTCAGTGTACAGCAGCTGGACCCACTCAGAGACCCATTGCTATCTGTCAACCTCTCAGCTACCAGAAGACCAGCCCCATTTCTCCATAGCCCCTGCACCACATCAGCCACGATCAGTGGATTTCATCTGGGCTTGCAGCTTTTCCTTCATTAACATGTGCGCCTTTTGGGCCCTCGAACCAATGTCCTGGAAGCTCTAGGTCTCCTGATTTTCTTTTGAACTACAGAATCAGAGCCTGTGGGGAGCACGGGGGAGCGAGATCTGATCTCTGACAGTCTGTGATCTTGCTGCTCCAGACGTTCTCTTAGAGATGTTCCTCCCACCTGACAAAAAATCTGCATCGCTCCATCTGTTTCTGCAGGATTTCAGAGAAGTCTGTGGAATCGGGGACTAAATGGACCTTATTTTCATAAATAAATAAGTAAATAAATCTCATCTGGCTTTCTGCTTTTCACACATTTGGTTTACCCTTTAAGCAGTTACAGAGCAGCATGTCTAGACTGAAGCAGTTAGATCTAGTACTCTGCCCAGTTCTAATGTGAACCGTTTCCTCTCCAGCTGAAACGCAGCTTCTCAGGTATGAAACGATTCAGCGTGTAGATGCAGCAGAAGGGGGGGGGGGGCAAGATGGACGCATTCATGTCCACCCGACCCACAAGGTCCGCTCCCTCTGCTGAGAAACGCTGTCACGTGACCACACACGTGGGATCCGACGTGGTGAACAGACGGAAAGTCTCTCTGAGGGGGGGGCTGTGGACCCTGGAAGGAGGATCAGTGCCCATTAGGCCAACAGACCTTTCACACCTATGCTGCCCCGCCCCCAATCCACCTCCACACGGTTTAGAGAACACGACATGATGCCTTCTTGCCCTGCCAATAAATGGCCATTATTCACGCTCCCCCCACCCCCCCCCAAGCGCCTAGCCACTCAACCATCTCCTTAAAACTGCAACTCGCTGACGAGTCACATATGGCGGAAAGGTGCTTTAACCTCCGCTTTTTTCCCTTCTTTCTCCTCTAGAGGTGTAGATTGCGTGGCATGTCCATCCTTCGCCTCCGTGTCAGCTGCTCGCATCACATGACGCCCCCGCAGGGGTTGGCCACTACCCTGGCTGACCTGGCACACGCTGATCTTTACAGAGGAGCATCGGACGTCACGTTTGATATGCGGTCTGGAGTCGCAACCTTCATTCACAAAATGAGCCTTTTACTCAGCTGCCTGACAGCTGGGCCTGCTCACACAGCAACCTTTAACGGTACCATGCAGACTTTCTTAGCGGCAGGTACTCAAAGCCTTTGACACATTAAAGGGGCACCCCCACCCCCCACATGCCTGACCTTCAACACAACATCAGCCACATATATATTTATACATATCCATCTTCCAGATAGTATGCCATTGTTTTTCATTTACGAAAGGCAGACAGGCATCGCATATAAGACTGTTCACTGATATTCTTCTTGAATAATGCATGAATCACATTAGATAACAGTTAATAAATTAAAATTCAAAACGTATAAAAATAATAAATTGCATTTTGGGAGAATTCAACTGCTGCATAGCAGACAAAAATGATTAACACCCCCCCCCCCCAGAATAAAAAGAAAGATCTATATGGATTTTTCCTGCTAACAATCCAACTTTGATTAAATAATATTTTCTCCATATTGGACTACGCTGTTTGCGGTAGTTTTGACAGTAACTCAGCCTGTCCCCCCCCGCCTCCCAATCCCAGTAGTACGACCTGACATATAGCCAATGCGATTGTGACACCACCGAGACTTACAGCACTGGGTCACTCCCGTCAAACACGTACACAGCCTTTGGAGCATGCGTGCGTGTACATGGGGTGTCAGTATAGCGACGGGACTCAAACGCGTCACGCACTGTAGCTGTCTGTTCAGAGGCTCCCAATGCCCCCTACATCACGCAAACAGGGGTTCATAAATTGTTTAGAAAACCAACTGGGACACAGCCTCCCCAGAACTGCGGCGAGCACTGGGAGGGGGGATTTTAAATCCTGTGAAGTGTGCAACGTCTCCATCACTTCCCATAAGAGGGACGTGCCTGCATAGAAGCCGCTGCGATCAGGTATGACGGGAAGCGCATTGGTATTCCCACACCAGCTTCCCGACAGCCCGTTCACGCACCAGGCCAGTAACACCAGAGCACCCAGACTCCCGGCTTTCTGCCTGTCACATATTCCCCTGAGCTTTGGTCCGTAGCAGTGTTTAAAACAAGGAAAGCCCAGGTATTAATAATTAAAAAGACCTCTTCCCTTTTGCAGGAGGACAGGGATGGTTATGTAACGATGGCAGGCAGGAATGGTCCCATGTGCCTCCTCTGTTTCTCCTCACTAAACCCCGCCAGGACTACCTCCTTCCCCATCCTACCTTTTCCTTCATCTCGGCACTCCTTATCTGTCTAGTTCCTTTTCCCATCTTCCCTTCTTCCAGTATTATTCCTCTCCTTCCTGCCAGCCTCTATCCTCTCCCCTTCCTTCCTTCCTTCCTCCTATCTCCATCCCTTATCTCTCATTTTCCCTGCTGTATTTCTTCTTCCTACCCCCTTCCTTATCTTTTTCCTGCTTTGCTTCTCCCTCTTTCCTCTCTTCCCTCCTTCATCTCTTTTCCCCTACATTCTCTGTTTGAGCCTTATTCCTCCCCTCTTCTCCCAATATTACCGCCTCCCTCCTCCCTGCCTTCCTCCTCTCCCCTGCCTCCATTTTTCCTCCTCTCTCTCTCTCTCTCTCTCTCACTCTCCCTCCCTCCACCCTGTCTCTTCCTCCCTCTCTCCTGTCTCCGTTCTGTCAGTCGTGCTTCACTCAGCCAGGTGGGAGGCTGCACTCGCGGCTTTGACAGCAAAATCAATTTGCACTTACAACAAACAGCGGCAGCATTAAGCTGTCAGCCTGCACACAGCTCACGGGACCCACGTGCACGTTAATTCTGCAGGAAATCTGCTCTTGTCTGCCGCCTTTCTGTAGCAACGCTTGCCCGTGTGTGCGTGTTTGTGCACGCGCGCGTGTGTGTGTGTGTGCACACACTCACACATGCTTGCATGTCCCATAACCATTTTCTCTGAGGAACAGATCGTGAACAGTGGGGGGGAAGGGGGAGATTTCACTAATCCCATCAACAACAAGCGACCGTGAATGTGAAGAATTTTCCCCACACATGAACAGACCGCTAACAAAACTTCCTTCATATAGCAGAGCCACTTGCTTACAGCTGCAGAGCTTGTTCTCCATGCGTCCTGATGGGAATCTCGAAAAATCCAGCATATAAATGGAAAGTCATCTTCTGGCATCTCACCTCACTGCTGGGGCTCGCGCACCACGCAGGTGGCAGAGAGGGACGCTGCGTATGCTTGGTGACATTCGTGACACGCTCTGGGAAGCCACTGTACTCACACGGGTTAACCCTCTCAGCACCTGAATGGCTGAGAACTGAGCTTACTAGCAGGATTATAATAGGGCCAGGGATTTAAAGGATATCTTACGTGCTCTGGACAAAACTGGTTAGCTGACTGCCAGTAAGTGCAAGGTGGGGCAGGGCCCTATATGCTAATGATTATGAACATCTAACATCCGCACTTTAAGGTGGGGCTGGACTAGCCTGCCTGCACCCCGAAGACGACACAGCAGGGGGCGCTAATATGTACCTTCCAAACGTTACGTTGATTAACGTCTGAAATCCTGTGTCCGTACTTGCGCAATACTGCTGCAAAGCCTGACCCCCCCCCCCCCCCCACATTCAAAACAGGCCCGCAGCCAGGTTACGTAACAAAGTCTATCAGAGCGGACTGTGCGGTCGTGGGTGAGATCCGACCCCTACCAAGGGCGCCCCCTGAAGGGCAAGGAGAGAAGCAGGTTTACACAAGATGGCAATCATGAACACACATTCATGACCAGGTCCGCACACACTCTCTGTGTGCTCTCAATTTGCACGCATTCATCCACACATGCTTGTCTGCATACGCTCATCTGCACACATCTAGCCAAAGGGGAGGAGCTATGAACAGCAGGGGAAATACTGAAGCAGAGTGATGAAAAAAGACACGGACAGACCTTCAGACACCAGGAGAAAGAGGATGAATTATCTCAGGATGATACAGCGGTTCATACAGATATTGTTACATACACAGTACAGCTAGATTCCAGGCTAATTGACACAACAGAGAGCCAGTAACAGTTACACATAAAACGTTTTTTTTCCTTAAACAAAAGCAACAGTATCTGAAGGAAGGGTGTCAGGCTCCTGTCTTGAGTACACTGTTTTTCTAAAACTTATTTTAATTTATTTAATGAATGAACTTTTTTGCTGTTGACAGAGCTACACAGTCATGCAATTTAAATTGATGTAATTTTTCAAAGGTGTTAAATCTGTAATGAGGGACAGGGGCTGTGTTCTTAATGAGATAAGCTTCCTTTATCTGATTCTTCGTGGAATTCAAACAAACCTGAATAAATTAGTATTGAACTTAATTTGGTTAATTATTTGTAGCCTTTTTAATTACTTAATTCGAATAAGGAAAGTCAATTATAAGAAAAACATTACTGTGCTACTATTCACAAAATTGAAAAAAAACTCCCTTACCTTTAATTTCTTCATTATAAAGCATTCTCAGAAAGCACAAAATAGGTTCTACTGAAGGACATTTTACGGAGCCTCAACTTTATTTAACTATGCAATTTGATCAATCCACAGCTCAATCAAAGTGAAAAGCTTCATTCATTAATTAGTTAAGAGCCTGGCTTGGAAGCAAATCCGGTCTGTCCTGACGCACGTGAGACTGACACCCCTGATCTATGGGCAAACGTACACACACTATATTATCGCAGACAGAAGTATGCAACTCAAAACACCAATCTGGATTGAAGACATTTTAGTTATTAAATTGGATTAATGATATTTTAATTACTAGACGCAACCGAAACAAAGCTGCTTTAATTCACATCAAGGGAGGTGTCTGCCTGCAGGGTTTGTCGTACAGGCAACACATGCAGGTTCAATTGGCTCTCGGACTGAGACACCTCTGCAGGATGGAGTAGTGGGTGTATCGAAAGGTGGGCGGGTCATATCAAAAGGTGGGCGGGTCATATCAAAAGGTGGGCGGGTCATATCAAAAGGTGGGCATGTCGAAAGGTCATTTCTATTGGCCGAAAATGCTGTCAATAAACATTATTTCAGACAATCCAGATATATAGGTCAGGCAACGACTATTACCAGACATCTGTATTACTGCCATATGTCCAATAAGTGCAACTACATATGTATTTCCACCCACTTCGCCTCTATTCCTGTCAGCACGCCCACCTTTCAACACACCCACAGACCTTTTGACACGCCTACAAAGCGTTCAACACGCCCACAAACATTTCAACACGCCCGGAAACCTTTCGACACACCCACAAACATTCCAACACGCCCATAAACCTTTCGACACGCCCATGAACCTTTTGACATGCCCACTACTCCAGCTTGCAGAAACCTATATTCGCTCAGATTCGCAGCGGGGGGACAGAGCTCTCGTACCTTTCTCGCTGACTGATTCGCTCTCGATCTCCACGTCCTCGCAGCTGGTGTACTCCGGCGTGGTGGCCAGCTCCTCCTCCGAGCTGCTGAAGGACAGCTGCCGCATCTTGCCGCCCCGTTTGGCCTTGTGGGGCCGGGGCGGAGGCGGCCGCACTGACTCGGACTGGTCGGAACTCAGCGAGTCATTGCGGAGCATGCTCTCCATCTTCTCCCGCTTGCTCTTCCGCATGGCGGAGCCGGGGTCCAGGTGGTGGTGCTGTGGTGGGGGCCGGCGAGCGGGGCCCCCCGGCCCCCGCCGGCCCTCCCCCAGAACAGGGCTCCGGTGGGGTGTGGGCGGGCTGTGGCGCCCAGGCACAGGGGACGTCCTCTCCACCGAATACGAGCGCGTTCTCTCAGCCGGGTGCAGCCGGCCCGACGGCTCGTCCATTTCGGTGTAGGCCAGCGACACGTCGCTATGACGACGCTCGTGCCGTGCCCGCGACACCTCCGCATGCATGCGCATCTGCTCCTCGTATGGCTGCGGCTTTACCGGGTAGCGTGCCAGGTTGGGGTCACTACAGTAACGTGCCTGGTACTCTTCCTCCCGCTCGCCGTGCGGCCTGTCTACCTCCTCCTCCGGCGGGTAGTCCTGCCACCGTCCCCGCCGCTCCTGGTACTCCAAGCGGCCGTCCTCGGCATCCTCGTACGGCCACGAGCCCCGTGGTCCCCGGTGGGGGTCCCGGTCCCCATAGTCAGACGGCGATCTGGGCATCCCGCCGTCCGCCGGGGCATACTGTGAGTGGTCCCCCCTCTCCTCCCTTTGGTCGTATTTTTGGTTTGAATCCCTGGATGCTGATGGGCTTCTTTTCCTGTCAATCAAAGAGAGGCAGCCAATCAGTACTCAGCTTGATTAAAAAAAAAAAGCCATTGGCAGCAACAGGAAAAAGCCAGAGTATAAGGACATATTCGTAATAATTTAAGATTTAAGATTCTTTCATATAGGTAAAAGGAATTAAAGAAAATAAACTTTTTCTCTGGGGAGGTTAGTAACAAGAAGTGGAACGAGAATAAAATGTTTCATTCTCTTTGATGTTCGGTTAAACTAGATTTTTAAATAAAATAATCATTTAATTAATTCTGGCATCTTTCACAAAACTTCTACATGGAGAAATGTTTGGCTGTGTTTAGAGAGCTCAGGAGATCTGGATTTGACTGAAATCTGGGGTGAATGGGGAGAGTTACAGAAGCCTCCCCTCCTGTTCAGACACACTCTGTCGAAACAGCCCAAACTGGCCTACACGGCGGCGACAGCAATGGGAAGGAACAGAAGAATGGCTTCACTACACAACACCAGCAGCGATAAATCCCACTGAAAATTAAAGGCCAGACCCCACCTACAAGAAAATGCCAAAACTGCGGTTTGCTTCTTGACTTCTTGGTACTATAGATTTGGTTGCTCCTCGTCGCAATGGAAACCATGGGGCAGTCAATTCGTTACCAAGAACGAACCGACTGTGTGGGTGGCCATCCGATCCTCCCCCACCCCTCAGTAACCCTGACGCATCCAGAGCGACGGTGAGATGTATCCAGCGAGTCACACCCAAGGGCCTCGGAACTGCCTCCTTCCTCGCCCATCAGATTGGAGTCCGACCTGGGCCCTTCCCATTCAGCGCCTGAAGCGGCCATAGCCAGCAGCACAGTCTCCTAAGGTTCAACACTTTGCATTTCACCGCTGGCATCTTTAACCTTCACAGGCGTGGATTGCAAAGTTGCTCTCAGCACAGTACCGGTCCTGGCTGATGTGGTGGCCTGAGCGAGCTTCACCACCAGCGCCCCCCTCAGGTGGTGGCATCCTAGGCAGCCACCTATATCCCTCACAGGACTGACCGGCCCTATCAGACCAATGGGGGCCAGACATTGGTTGAAACTAGGATAGTCGCTGGGAATTGTGGCAAGACCCAAGACTGAAATGGATCAATACGACACAACCAGACAACGTATCACTAATCTGTAAAAGAGTACTTTGTCATTTAACACAAAGATATAGAATAACGTAGAAGCCCACAGAACCGTCCTGCACATTACACGATGGACACAACATGGATGTGGATCCTTCTGATGCCACTTAAGTCAGTTTATATGTGTTAACTACTACACATATCCTAATAATTGCACAAAGTATAAATGTCAGTCTAGTTGCATATATGCATGTAGGGGTCAGTCTGTTTGTGTTTGAAAGATTCTGCGGGGTGTTTTCTCACGTGTCAGCAATGACAAATACCAGTCATAATGGACATTTTCTGTTCGGGGGGGAGAAGGTGGGTTTGAGTCAAATTGGAAGTCCATGTCTAGTTATGAGTGATGTCCCTAAGCTTGAACACATTAGGAAAAACATTATTAATGAGTTTGTTTTACTACTCCGTACATGAGGGAAGGCCCACCTAATTCGGCCTCTTTCACACAGCCACCTGCCCCCCCCACTCAATGCCCGCCTCATCTGAGGCATCAATGCAGAAGCCAAATTTCACTTCAGGCATGCAATAATCACAGAGCGCAGCACTGAAACTCCTCTCCTCGCATCAAGTGATAACTGACATTATGGCAAATTTCACACACTATTAGTAAACCTAAACACTAGTCTGTTTGTGCTGTGTTTGTGGGTCGATACCTAACTTACAGCCATCGTGTCGAGGAGTTCAGCAGAGACAGATCTAACTGACAGCATCCCGCAGACTGGCCAGGTTATTTCAGCCAGCTGCTGCCCAGGCATCTTCTTCTGGTCTGTCGGGTTGACAGCAGCTACCTGGGTTATGCTGCGGGTTCATATCTAGGCCTAGCCGATTCACAATGCGCTTGAAAAAGTGTACCTGCACGTCTGCAATCAGAGCGGCCTCCACAACTTGGGCCGCCATGAACGCAAATCCAGAAATGACCCAAAGGGAAGAATGGCGGAAAACTAAAATAAAGGTACTCAAACATTACGATAAAATTTATACAGTTCAAGTGTCTGTTACATAAATTTCTCAGCAAGGAAAAAAAGTAGGACATGTGACACTTGGTCAAATGATTTATGTCATGATACTTGATCCTGAGTCAAAAGATGCAGTAAATATGACCAACTTATAAATCAAAGGGCTGTTGACTGGCAGTCCAGCACGGAGCAAGCGAACTTCCCCCAGGTTGGACAGAACAGAGCTTGTGGGGTGTGCAAACGTGTGCGATCCGTCACAATCACAAACCCCACACAGGCCGCTTGTGCGAATGCTGACCTGACACCTGTCATTTTCAGCCAATTGTGCCATGGGAGTAAAAAAAGGTAGGGGATTTTTAAAAAGTGAAAACAGTAATAGCGTTTTTTGACAAAAAAAGTTTTTGAAGCGTCGCCTTAATTTTATACATGACAACCTTGCATAAATTTGCACGCGGCTCATTAATCGCGTACAGCGCTGTTCCTCCGCGTTCTCTGCTTCATGCCCCTTTCTATTGGCTAGCTCAGTGGGCTGTTAATAGGATTCCCTCCCTGCCCTCTGGGTAACTTCTCCAATTTCAACTTTGCCTCATATCCAAACACACACCCTCGGTACCACAAGTCCACGGACCGCTGCAACACCCAGGACTCAAGGCCCGTTCTGCTGCAGAAGTTTGGACTGAAAAATCAAGGCTCCTGACCCTTTAAGAGACCATGCCCCACCCCTTCCTGGGCGTGGTTTATCAGAGCCAATGGAAAGGATGCAACACTAAGTGGTGCATACCAGACCTTTTGAGCATCAATACAACCACAGTGCTCCAGATCCACCAGGGAAAAGTGCTTCACAATCAACCCACATGGTCTGGCACACAGTCAGAGGTTTGTTTCCAAGCAAGGCCATCCGATGTTGTAGTGTACCACACCCTTCTCACCCGCTCGGCTGTTGTTTTCAGGCGGAGCGACAAAACCACAGTATGTCAGTGAAAGCCGCCAATAAACTCGAGACAAATAATCGATGCCACTGGAAAACGACGTGAGGAAAGATTTTAATGGCCGAAGACGAATGGAGAGAAGAGGAATCCCAGCGAGATCTGGGCCGCCCTACAGTCACAGGGCGGCATCCTGACCCTCATAGGGGGCAAGAGGAGGGACAAGGGGCCTGACAGTGGCTAATGAGCTTCTTCGCCGTGAAGCTCCCTTTGGACCATTGCAATCAGGGAGAGGAGAAGAGCATCAGGGGTGCCCCCCTCCACGGTGTTTCCCCAGTGTTCGGAGCTCAGAGCGTCTTCCAGTCATTCCCGCCTCAACCATCCGGTGCATCAGCCGCACGTGTCTGGAGTGGAGGGCGTGTGGCAATGCATAATTCATGGATGGCCAGACATTAAGAAAGGAATCGATCAGAGGGGAAAAAAAACAGCAAGACGAAGTGCAGCGGCGCCAGGGTGGAGGTCGGGGGGGAACCCTGGCAGCTGTGCAGTCCCACGGGTGACATGTGACAGAGTCACGCGCCCGGTGTCGTCTGCACATCAGGGCGTCACACACGCATGAGACCCCCCTCAATATCAGTCATACTGCAAAGCTGTCGCCCCATTCAGTACAAAAGACTAGCAGACAGTCAGAACTGGTGATTTCTCACTGAAAGCTCACTGCAGTCCTTCATCGAGGATATACCACTGTGCTTCAGTACAAACTTGTAAAGGTCCTTCATTAATCCATGACGGTCTTTCAGTAGAAATTTGTAAAGGTCCTTCACTAACCCACTGTGATCCTTCAATACAAACTCACAGAGGTCCTGCACCAACCCACCACAGTGCTTCAGTATAAACTCATGGAGATGCTTCACTAATCCACCATGGTCCTTCAGCACAAAACTCTAGAGGTCCTTCACTAACCCACCACAATGCCACAGTGCAAATTCACAGAAGTCCTTCACTAACCCACTGTGGTGCTTCAGTATAAATTCATAGGGATCTTTCACTTCACTACCCTATAGCAGTCTTTCAGTAGAAACTCACAGATCCTTTAGGATAAACTGGTAGAGGTCCTTCACCAACCCTCCACAGTCCTTCAATAAAAACTTGTACCAGTCCTCCTTTACAGGGCCTCCAGTCTGGCTACCTCCATCAGTGCATGGTGAACCTTTGCCGGACCATTAAAAAGACACTTTATGTGACCCAATGCCTGTCGGCGGCCTGATGGAACAGCAGCAGCTGAATTTTGCCAGTAGGGTTGAGGAACACTTTGGCAAAGCGGGCGGTGGGCAGCTGGGGGTTGAGGGTCCAGGTTTTCATGTGACGCAAGACCCATAAGACCATAGCTGAGAGCATGTGTGTTTTCTGGCCTTGCCTCCCTGGTTTGCTATTGCCAGTATTATCATCTCCCAGCAGATGTTACTGTCCTCCTGTCTTGGGGGGACAGGGGTAAGAGGTGAGAAAAAGAGGCTTTGGGCTCTATGGCACAATCCACTGGCAGCCAATCTGCATTCATACCAGGAGTGACGACCCTTCCGTGTATACGGGTCAGATTCACATCACGGCAAGGCAGCGGAACACCTCTGCGAGGGTACTGGGTCACCAGAACCTGCTCTCCAGTCACTGCCATGCCTCCACTGTGAAATGGCTATCTACCCTTTTCCCGCCAAAATTCTGCAGGGGCAATGCTACACCAGAGCTATACAGCTCGACAACGGGCAACGGTTGTGCAAAAAAACTAAAAGTTGTACGAAAAGTTCTTGATGTGGTGGACTGTATAAAGGTGTGTGTGTGTGTGTGTGTGTGTGTGTATCAGTCCAGTCTCTGATTGGATGGATGGACAGATGAGCCCAGTTCATGGTCCCACCCATGCCGTGTAAATGGCCTGGAAACCGCGCCACAGTGGAGAAGACAGAAAACTCAGGATGCAGTTAAGTGCGTTACCCATCGGTACGCCTTTCAGGGTGCAGGAAACAGATTGTTGTTTCGGAGAGAGAAGGCTGGGGCGATGACTAATCGTACCAACTGTATTTAAAAAAGCATCGTCTTGACGCGCTTGACGCCGCTACGCTCCCAAGCCGGCATGCTAATTACCCTAGCTTCCAGTGACCCAGTAAAACACAGCGGGGCGTCTTCACCAGTCTCCGAGTGGCGCTCTTGCCATGTCTGCCGTCGACGCAGCCGCCCTGCCAGGTTCTCCCGACCGACCCACTGCCCCCCCCCCCCCCTTAGTGCTGCACAGCAAAGGAGGAGAGCGGAATGCAAATGAGCCTCTTGTCGGGTACATGGCGTACCTTCGTCACCGTGGGGGTGAGTGCTGCGGGGGGGGGAGGGGTGAGATATTCTCTTCACCTAAGCAGACGTCAAAACAGGAGGGAGCGTTTCACGCCGGGGGGAAACGTTTTGTTCCCCAGGGGGGCCCAAATGAAGCCGACAGCTTGGAGCAGAGCACCTGAGTTTGTGGGGCACACACTGGCATGGGCTGAGGCACACGCACGGTCCCGTGCGCGGATAACGAGGCGGGGTGTGTGCGCGGATAACGAGGCGGGGTGTGTGTGCGGATAACGAGGCGGGGTGTGTGTGCGGATAACGAGGCGGGGTGTGTGCGCGTGTGCCTCTGCGCTCACGTCGGGCAGAGGAGCAGGAGCGAGCCAGACGCTCAGACCTCACACCTTCCGTCACAACGATCCGTCCCGCCTTGAAAAACTTCAACACGGCTGACCTTAGAGACACACGGATCCATTCCAGAAAGTTCCAGTAACCCTGCTGTCGCTCGCTCTAATTAATCAGACATCTCCTCCTACTCGTGTGCTTTTTATGCCGTGTGATGGTTCTACTTCCTGATGCAAAGATGTGGGACAAACAGTAATATATTTATGTGTTTGCTCCGCGAACCTTACAAAAAGTTTCTTCCCCAGAATTTGTTCCAAATATTCATGCCAATGTTTGTACTGCGTATTACACTCTATTATGTTCTTAAAGTGTGTATAGTGTTCTAAGGGTTCCGCAATCCCTTGTATCCTCTAGTGTCTCACGCATGAGATCTAGCCTGTTAGCAGGCAGATAGCAGACCGTCATGTATCTGCACATTCCGCGGTGGTCTATAACAGTATGAATAACACACCCCCATGCTCTCTGGACATTTCCATTTTTTCCCCTTTGAATAAGTACAAGAGTCTGAATGCTGGGTATAGTTAACGGATCGGTCAGTTAACACCAAAGCTGGTTAATGACATCAACTAGCCCCAACTAGCCCCAGACTGTGGTTTCTTGAACCTGAGACCACAGTCTGCTCCCTGGTGACCCATACGCAGCAGCTTCAAATCCTCACCGTCACCTTAAACGAACAGCAATCTTAATTACCACCAGTTAACCATTTCACCAACTGACAAATTATTACAGCTAAATGCAGTGCCTCCGAAACATGCTCTGTGAGATCCATTCCCATTCCCATTTCCACACAAAATACCTAGTTAACTGGTTAATATACTGCTGTCCATAACAGGAGCTAATTCCGGTGTTAGGGCAGCAAGAGAATGTGTTAACTAGGATACCCATGGGAATGGCCTGTCTCGTGTTGGAGCGCCCCCCCTCTGCTTCAGTTGGCAGTGCTAAGGAAAATGTAGGACATAATTTACATCAGCGCACCGAGAGCTTTCTGCGGGAAGCTGCAGAGCAACACACAGCGACGCTGCACGGGCGCGTCTGCTGTTTCTGTCCCCCGGGTGGCGCCGGCTATTTATACCACACCGCCACCTCCTCCCCCCGCTGCATGCTGCACATCTGTGAAGTCTCGGGCGGCCACCTCGCACCCCTTCCCGCAAATACCCGCCCCCAGCGCCTCAGCCAAGATGCCTTCTCTGTGAGGAGCTTCACTTTCAGGGAGCCAACCCCCTTCATCGCATATGAGATCGCTGAACATGTGACCCGCCGCAAAGGATGCTGGGAGCACGGAGCAGTGCCGCTCTGTTCTGCTCCCTTGACTTACAGAGTAAGAAGCAGGTGACTTGCAGAAGGAGGGAGGGAACGGGGACTTTATTTGGGCAGAGGAGCAGAGATGGACTTAAAACAGCAGAAAGGGATGAAAATGACACATGTGAGGAAAACAAAACAGGTGGCAAGTCATGGATGGGGATAGAATGGGTTGGGATGGCACATTACGGTTATACCCACAAATATGCCATTAAAATACTGAGCTAGAGTTCTGACCCATTCTCATCTACATGAAGAACTGGACTTCTTTTCCTGTTTCTAACACTGCTTCCAGGGGCCAGGAAATTTTAGAGATATCTTGCAGGTGAAGCACTGTACTTAGAGGCTTGGGGCGGGGCCAAAGCTCTAAGCCACACCCCATGTCATGCGTGGGGGCGGGTCTGGCGGGGGGTTGACAGACTGACCCGTAACGGCAGGGGGAAACAAAGCTTCTCAGCGAATTGCGCATGGAGAGCCGCGGCAGCAGATGCGGGCACAGGGAAGCGGTCAGGGGTAGGGGGAGGGGTTCAGAATCTGCCAAAACGTTCCGGAGCCAGAACCCTGGCTCTCTGCTTCCTTAAAAGGCGAACTCCAGCCAAGCAGCAAGCCTTGATCTCGGCTGTTCAGTTTCAGATGGGGGAATAAAGTGACAAACCTTTTCATTTATTTTTTTTTAACACACCTCCTTTAAAAGTAAAAGTGGCCCCTACAGGAGGGGGCTGAGGACGCAGCCAAAGCCACTGCGCAGCATCTGCTGGTGGGAAGACAAGTTCAAAATGGTCAATGACCACACTACACACTGGACACCCCCCCCCCCCCCCCCCCCCCCACCCG
>JAODJW010000135.1:11166845-11177791 GCA_026777045.1 Hyperopisus bebe | reverse complement strand
GAGTCCTGACGAAACAAGGCCTCACTTCAGCCTCTAGATCGAGTCCTGGCCAAATGACGCCTCACTCCATCCTCTTTAGGTCCTTTTCCACTGTAGGAACCTTTTCAGAAACCAGGAACTTCTGTCATGTCTGATTGTAGTTTCTGGGAGGTACAGTCAGCCCACATCTTATGCAGCTTTTGATTGTGTAGCATTAAATGATTGCGGTTAGAAAATTTATTAAAAAATAGAGGTTTATTTAGACCTGTGCATAATGTTTATACCTTATTAAATGATTCAGTAGTGGTTGAAGGGAAAAATTGTTGTGTGTCCTAATGTGCTTTGATAGGCTTATATCTTATTGTTTAGAGGGAAAACATTGTATAGTACACAAGATGTACAGAAGATGCATAGTATTGTGCTGTGTGTACAATGTTCTTCAAAATTTTCCTTAAACAACATAACAACTACTATACTGTTTTTACATGTCATTTACATTGTGTAGCTATAGTTCTGTCCATAGAAAACAAAAAATTGATATGCAGGCCAGATTTAATAATGAATTTGAAACATATATAAAATACAAATAAAATGCTATGTCCCATTTTGAACCAATACAGGACATTTTGTCCCCTATTTTTGGACCACACAATCAACCCCCCTCTCCCTGCCCACACACACACACACACACACACACACACACACACCGTGTCATTAAGCTAAGACCCATGTGGAGTGTCTCTGAGCTGGGCCCTTCTCCAAACACACATCCGCTAGTCTATATTGAATAATCAATGTTGTTATTATTTGGCATATTGTCCCGGGCAGTGAACCAAAATCCCGCAAGTGCCACAATACAGCAAGCCAGACTCAGGAGGGGACCTTTACTGATGTGATCAGGACACTGGGCTGGGATCCGGGTTTAAATCTTCCTGTCATTCGAGTGTTCATGGGGACAAAGCGATGTCCTTCACATAAGGCATACAAACAGCCCTTCAGGACGTCGACTGTGAAACAATTTAATTTTTGATTGGCAAACTATAACCTTTGTGTTGTCCAATTAATACACAGGTGTGTGCACTTGGGACCTCAGTGCGGAGAATGTCGTGCAGATTCAGGTCTCATCAGAAGATGCTAGAACACTCAACAGCTGCTCTCGTAGAGAAAACACCGCACCCACTGGATCAAAGGGAGACATGTATCAAGTTTGCCCTGCAAGTTTAATTATACTTTCTCAGGTTCCTCCCCCCTCCTACCTACTGCACATGTGCCTCTTTCTGAGGGCCAGATGTGAGGGAGACTGCTTCACAGTTCTGAGGTTGGACAGGAGACAGCCTGTTAGCTGTTAGCTTGTTAGCTGTTAGCCTGTTAGCTTATAGCCTGTTAGCTTATAGCCTGTTGGCTTATAGCCTGTTAGCTTATAGCCTGTTGGCTTCCCCATCTTGTAGCTCCTGGGTTATGTAACTCACGTGGGTCAAAGAGCTCAGAGGCAGTTTCTACATTTACGGCAGATGATGGTGCTGGTGGTGATGGGGTGGGAGGATGCCTATGGGATATGGAGTGACTCAGTGACATAACAGAAAAAGGGGAACCAGAATCACCTTTGGGGAAGGGCATTCCTGACCTGCCCGGACACGCATGCATTTTGTATGACAGGTGTCAATCCAGCGTCGCCGTGGAAACCAAATACAGGCTGACTTCATAACGTGGTGATCGGAGCGGGTCTCGCCCGCGTGTGCCCTGCACTCTTCATCAGAGCCGTGAATTATTAACCAGCACTATCCATTTACCTCTTGCCCCGGTGGTGCGGATAAGTGCATCGACTTCCTCTCCCCGTAAACGGACCTTTTAGCGCACAAAGTGGATCGCCATGGCAACTATCTGTGCATGGCCCTAGCCGTGTTGGCAGCTGTTGGCTCCCGGAGACACGCCCATCCCTAGCAGCCAGTGAGCAGGTCTCAGTCCCCTGGAGCCAGTGAGCAGGTCTCAGTCCCCTGGGGCCAGTGAGCAGGTCTCAGTCCCCTGGGGCCAGTGAGCAGGTCTCAGTCCCCTGGAGCCAGTGAGCAGGTCTCAGTCCCCTGGAGCCAGTGAGCAGGTCTCAGTCCCCTGGGGTTTTGTCCTCCGCTTCCACGCCAGCCATAAACAGTAATTAGCACTGCGGTCGGCAGGTCCAGTATCAACCATGTGCCACATGTCAGATGAGCAGTATGCTTTGAATATTTCTTTAAAACAAACAAACAAACAAATAAGTAACAGCCCACCCATGAATGACTTACTTCCAAAAAAAGCGGGAAGGATTTTTAAAGCCCACATAAGGTAAAAAAGATAACAGAAGGCGGTGGACACCCCCAAAAAATCAGGTCTGGCACATTAAAAGCGAATATAGTTCAGCGGACAGGAAGCAGAGGTTTATTTTCACTCTTGAAGTGAGAGCTGCTGTTCTATCCTGTGGCCCATCCTGTGTTCTGCATGGGGAGGTGTCCAGCGTAGCCGTTATGCACAGGTGTGTGTGACCACAGTCCCATGGTCACATGTCAGCCTTCCCCAGCCAATAGCCAAGCTTTAGAATCAAAATCCAACCTAATGTGCCTCAATATGGCCCCTTGGGAAAAGCATCTGATCAATGATGATCGTTGGACGTCTTCTAGTCATAACAGTTATAACTGTATAGTATAGCTGTAAATAATGTTTTTCCCTTTCATTTCATCATTTGCAGGGAATAATAAGGGGCAACAAGAAAAAAAACAGACTGGAAAATAAACCACAAACGTTGCTCTCAGTTGCTTGGTCCTTAACGTCAGCAAGACCATTAGATGGCTGGAAGTCAGGCCGGGTGGGGACATCTTCTGCCAAGGCCGTCCTCTCTCCGAAAATGAGAGTTTGAGCAAGCTGGTCCACCGTTTGCCCGGATCACGGTGTGGGCCAGGAGCCCCCCCCCCCCCTTCCCCCGAGGTCAGCTGGCAGGAGAGACAACGGGGTGATGATCTCCACAGTGCTGGAGGTGGAAGGTGAGTAAGCCGACATTTAATCATGCCCGCTTTTGGAGCACAGCCAAATTAACACATGGGCACCCCGCCCAACCTCCAACTAACATTGTCTCACTCTTCTGTTCTGTACTCCTTCAATCTCACTCCACCCTCCCTCTCGGTCAGCCTGTGACCTTCTCCCACTCTGCCACCATTTCACTCCACTTTACCGTATTCCACTGTCTCTTCCACCTCACTCATCTCTCATACCATCTCACCCTCTGTCCATCGACTCACCATCTCACCCTTTGTCCATCTCATTCTACCACCATCACACACCACTTGATCCTCACTCCACTTCACCCTCCCACTGTCTCACTCACATATCTGGGGCATCAGGGCACTAATCTGCTGTTAAGGTACTGTGTGAGCCCCCACTTACACACTCCTGTATGAATGCACCGCATTCACCTGACACTTTTATCCAAAGAGGCTTACAGTGCAGAGAAGGGTTCCGATTGCTGTGTTTCTGCTCCCCGGGATGTGAACCCACAACCCTTGTGTTATTAGCACAATGCTACACTTGCTAAGCTACAAGCAAAAAGAGAGGCTCCTCTGTTTCATTCCACAACATTCACCTCAAACTGAAACTGAAGAGTCTCCAGGACAGAAGGAAGCTACAATATTCAAAAACAAAAATGTAACATGCTGAATGAAGCACCTCTGATATTAACACTAAGTTCCACTTCTCACAGCTCTATACAGGAATGTACAATGTGGATAAACATTTCACATTCAGTGGTTAATAAACACGAACCCTTGAGTTTTATTAAGTGTGGACCACAGTGAGTCTGGGCTCATGGGACATTTACTTGCACAAAAATGTTCTGAGGGCAGAAGGAAAATGGCTGGATCAGAGAGATAACCAATCAGGTTGTATAAGAGGTGGGGCTAAGTAGCTAGGGGAGGTGGGACCAAGGCATGTGATTGGTTGGTCCCACCTCCTCTATAATCAGAATGGTTATCAGTCATTTTTCACTCTATCCTCAGAACATTTTGCTGTGCTCATGGGGTCATACTTACGTTTCTGGCTCCCTCTCATTTTGGGACCTTTGCTGTGGCTGAAGAACGTTATTTACCAGCTCAGTAATTCCGCTAAAAGGAAACCACCTGTTCAAACAAGCAAATCATGTGACCAGACAGTCAAGGGGATATAAGCAAACAAACAAATAAGTATTCCAACTGCATAACTCCTACAAAGTTCAGACCATTACGGTGTGGGGGGGTATCATGGTACCATCAGCTTAGAGCACTACAGATACCATCAGTGGTAACAGAGATATCAAGAACAGCAGCGGTATTTTTAGAAAGGATGGAAAATGAAACTTTTAGGCAGGAACTCTACAGGCAATGGAGATGGGAAGGTGCGTTAAACTGCCAGCCAATAGGAACAAAGCAAAGAAAATTACAGACCCAACCCCCTTTACTCCTCTGTAAAGTGGACATAAATGCAAACTGCAAAGAAGATGCATCCAGCCCAATATGTGGATGAAGTAAGAAGCCAAGAGGAAGCTCTCTTAAAGCCAATCAGAAGGCAGATGACACACTAAGTGCAGCCAGGTACCAGCCGGGGTGGGGGGGGTTGAGTGTCTTGGAGACCAAGAAAGCCACAGGTAGCACAAGGCATAGAGCAAGGGAGGGGGGAGAGGCGTCAAAGCCTAGAGCACTCTGGGTAATTTTTTTACTTACTGTGCTGGCTGAGGCTTTTGTTCTTCCTTGACCCTAAAAAGATAAGTTTGCACAGCTCAGTGCACACAACGTAAAAAAAAATGGACAGATGAAGTGAGTGAAGACAGCAAAACCGGAACTGACAGCGATGGTGAACAGCGACGGTGACAATAACGATGACAATGACGACCACGATGGGACTCAAGACAGGAACCTTAAAGCTGAACATGAAGAACAGTATCAACACTCAAAGTGAACCTGAACGTTCGCCTTTCTGGAGCGTCTTCTATGCGGCGCCGCCGGCAGGCTCGGTGTCAGGTTAGCAAATAGGCAGCGTGGACCTACGGCTGACAGAGGGCTTTTGCTGACGGACCGAAGTACGAGCGGCTCCACGAAACAGCAAGTGCATCATTTAATTAGACTGGAACTCCTCAGTTCAGCCCATTAATCAATAACCTAATCAAATAAATGCCTCCCTCGTAGCTAAAAAGCTAAGCTGCCCCCCCTCAATTTGCATTTGACTTTTGCATTATTAACAGACACCAGTAGGTTTATCGCGATCTCCATCGTTCTTGACTCGGGCATGCCGTAAATAGATTTCCGTTCACAGCAGGAAAATCAAAAGTGAGCAGTAAACAAAAAACTGCTATTGTCAACTCAAAGAATAGTTTAAAAGAGACAATGCCCTCACAGTACTAAATGTACCTGAAATGTGTTGTTTTATCTTTCAAACTGGACAGGAGCTATGGGCACATTCGATCCTCACTACGCCACCAAAGAGCAGCATCACACACAGTACAAACTGTAAGCTAAGCTCGACATTTGGCAAGCATCTGTACTACGGTCCGTAAAGTTACCGCAGTCGGCTGTTAGGGCATCAGCTATATTGCACAACATTTCAAAATGCTAAGTATAAAATTCAGAAACAAGCACTGAGTGTTTTGTATATAACTACTAACCCTGGCTCAATTTTGGCAGATTGGCCACTGTTTCTCACCATATTCCTTGGACCACATTCAGATCACCCTGGGACCATCTACGCTGTCTGATACTAGAGACCAATTCCTCCGCCACCGTACTCCCTGGTGTGGATTCACGTATCTAACCATGAATTGCGGATCTCATGACATGTGCCTAAAGGTAAATAAAACTTATGTAAACAGTTCAACTTTTATTCACATAAGTTTTATTTGTGGCAAAGCAGGCTTTAAAAACAGGAGATGGGACGGAATGAATATTTTCGATACAAAAGGCTGTTAAATGTAGGAAGTGATGAGTAGGTTTTGGAATGAAAAGGTAGGAGTCTCGAGAATACAGTATGGCTGTTTCCTTTCAGCGTTTACGTATACAGTACAGAGTAGAAATTGATGCATACCATACCGCCCCCTAGTGGGCACAAGTTAGATTTTTGTTAAACTTTCAAAAACTTTGTCAGTTTCAATAGTAGTGATTTTAAACAATTTTAAAGGGTTTTAAGGGACAAGGGCTCCAAGTGAGCATAGCATTCGGGCAGAGATGCCAGTTGTCTGAAGGTGATAGCTGTCTTTTGGTCTCAGGTTAGTGGACGCGCTGCCTTATCAGCACTAAGAGACGACAGACAGGTGACCCGCGATGCCCACAACACTGTGATCTCATGGATTTTAAAATCAGATTAGCGCGGCTCCAGACTGCGCTTTTCAGGTGCACCAGACGTGACCTGAATCCTTGGCGCCTTCAGAGACAATACGCCCCTGTTCAGACACTGCACCCACCCCCCCAAGCGTACGAAAAAAAATCAGGTGGTTGGGAATTATGACAGTGGAAGCACCACACCTACCACTCAGGAATTATTAAAGGGATGACTATGTTCATTCGTGTGTTGACCTAAAAGGACCTTTTGCCTGTTTATTTACCTGGTTACTCGCTAAGGAAACCCAAATCCAGTTCCTTCCACCAAGAGTGGAACCTGCTCACGTTTTTCCTGTAATATCACTCAAAATGACTCAGCATACAGTAAAAGGGAAGGAGGCTGTTTGCATGAATGGAGACCGTATCGGGGAATGGAAAAACAGATACTTTCAGTTACTCCAGCTCCAGGAACGGCTCTTCTCACACCTAATTGACCTCCGAATCAATGATGCGTTGAGCGCCCCATGCAATAGCAAAGTGTGTCCACAAGATGGCAACAAATAGAAATTTTTGCCTATCAGAGAACCAGTCTCCCTAACGACTATACAAATGTTGAACCTAAAACGGCTGTACATATGACAATCAAGGCCATTCATTCAACTCGATCAACTCTCGGCTGGATGACAGGAATAACAAACTATTTAAAAATGTAACCAAAAATTAAAAATACAAGAAAATGAAAGGCATCAGTCTATCAGTAGTGATCGATGAAAATCATGACATTTTGCACGAAAAAGAGATAATTACGTCCAAATCTCCGCGGTATTTCTGAATGTCTCACTTCACCGGGTCATAAAAATCCCTCTAATCCTCTTCAATCTACGTTTAAGGGTGTCTCGGAATCGTACCAAAGCGTGAATTTGCACAATCAGATGTTGTAAGCCGGCAGCTGTTAGCGTAAACGCATGTCTATTTATAGATGACAGTCTCGTCATTTTAATTTCGGCAGCCCAAACTTCCTATAGATGAAAAGAAGCATCATTACTGCAGCGAGGTCACTGAGCTAGATGGTAAGTCGATATATTGAAGCATTAATGTTAAAAATATATGGCCATAGGAAATGGCTTTCTGCTAAAATCAAGCTTTCGTGAAACAGGAATGGCATCAAAACTCACTCTCTCACACAAACACACACACTTCATACAGATGCACACTGCTACACTCTTACAACATGCACAGACACACCAGCAACATTCAGCTAAGTACTGCTGCGCTCACAGTCATAAAATACACTCAAATACTCAAACACTGCTGTACACATATAGGGGCGCAGCCAGAAATTCTGGAACCCCAAGCTAAATGACACCTTGGGTGTCCCCCTTGGCAGATTTTAACAATCAGGCCCCAATGTTAGATTTTGGGGCCCCCTGACTAAGCTAGGGCCCCTACGACACCCTGCACACACACCTACACATCCAGACCTATGTTCCATGTTTAGCCTTTCATAACACACACTGAGAGGAAGTCGCCCATTCTGCTGACCGCATGCCTCTGCTTAGGATCTGTCCTTAATTCTTCATATCTCTGGGTAATTTAGTGAAACAATTCAGCTTAATTACCTCACTCAAGGTCACAAGACTGGGACTTAAAGTGTACTCTACCTGTAATCCCTAAAAAGTTATTTTAATTATCATAAATGATCATTTTCTCCATTAACCACTTTCTGGAGCTTATCCCAGGAAGCTGTGGCACTGAGGAGGGGACACCATCAATAGGGACCCACACGTGCAAACCGCAGACAGAGCCTGGGCCAAGGATCGAGTGCCCATATCCTGTGAGGTCACAGCGCTCCCAATGGGCTGCTTGATTATGGCAAAAATCATAATGTCCACCACAGAGAGGATATCAGGCCCCTGCATGATAATAATAAATCATGATAATTTTTGGTTCATATTGAGATCACAATTATTTAACAGGATTACTCATTGACTTTGGAAATATGATACATTTATTGAGCTTTTTCTTTTTAAAAAATAACTGCAGAAAAGGCTCAGATGTATAAAATTGGCATCATTCACATTGATCAGCTGCACTAAATGTGTGTTACGTGTACAACACTATAAAACTGAACATGTGACTGGTTTTCTTCTTAATTACTGCTCAAACCCCCTGATGTCTGATAAAATATCCTGTCAATTTTGCTAATGGCAAAGGTGTTTCACAGCTGAAGGGTGGCTTCTGAGATCCGGGGGTCAGACCTTCGCTTCCGTTTTGTTCAGAACACTGTCCGGGAACGCCTCCCTCCCCCCAGGAAGTGCCGCAGGAGATGGGATCCCGGTGACAAGTAGGTGGCCCGTGCAGCTTCCGTCACTCCCTGAGCATGGTGACACCCATATAAAATGACTGGGGTCTCATTACACCACAAGAATGCAGAGTAAGGCTGTGGTTCTAAAGCAAATCAACAAGTGAACCTAGTTATTAATTCAAGTTTTTAAAGTCATACTGAAAAGAAACTTTTGTGGAAAGTGAAACAAATTGACATCATTGATAACTTATCCAATGAAGTGAGGGTGAAGCCAGGGGAACAGCTGGAGATTATGCCCCCCCCCCAACCAATTTCATGTATTCTTGGGCCCCTGTAAAAAGAGGTGGGGCCCTAGAATCTCCCAGATTATCCATGGCTCTAATGGGTGAAGCCAATCACAGGAAGGACATCGCAGGAGACTCCCTGGATGATACGTGGTGGGGTACACACACACACACACACACACACAGACGCACACACACGCACACAGACACACACATACACACACACACAGACACACACACACGCACACAGACACACAGACACACACATGCATACAGAAACACACACATGCACACAGACACACACACGCACGCAGACACACACACACGCACACAGACACACACACGCACACAGACAGACACACACGCACACACACACGCGCGTACACACGCACACAGACAGACAGGTCAATTTAGAGACACCAGTGTGCACAGCCACATGTTATTTAGGCTGCAGGAGGAAATTGGAGACGCCGGAGAAAAAACGCACGACACAGCGCTGTCATGCAAACACACACGCATGCACACAGCCAGACGCAGCATCTAATCCAGCAGTCCTGGACGGGGAAGACTACAGCCAACACGAGCAGGCTGCCCACAAGCCAAAACATCTCTGCTAAAATTTTACAAAAACACTAAAGCATAAATGTTTCTCATCCCCCCCACCCCGCTTTTTGGGATCGTAAGAGGAAGGTTTTATTCTGCGCAGAATAAAAGAGAAATTTCAGCCCATCAGGTTTGATCGCACCTTATTTTACTGTGATGCAAGTTACAAGCCTATTATATTCGCACTGAACTTAAAATAACACTAAGCAGAATGAGTCAGGTCATTACAATAATAAAAACGGAACAGGAATGATAACCGAATTTAAAAAGAAAAAGAAATATAGCCAGGCTATATACAGCATATTTTACATTTGTAAAACAGACCATCATTGGCCTTCTGGTGCATAATAACAACCCGGATTAGCATAACAGAGAAGGTTTTTCAGAAATAGCAACAGCCACGGGCAACACGGAACAAAAACACACAGTCCCGCGTGACAGCAGGAGGCCGGGTAACACATGTTCAGTGCGCGCGCTGTTCACGGTCTGAGCATGGTGTACATATTGTCCCCAGCGTGTCTGCCCGGCCCAGGACAACTTAATGACAAAGCAAAGCACAGCAGTTTGGTAAACTGAAATCATTAAATATGCATCTGGCTAAATGCCTCAATCTTCTGTGCCCGGCACAGACACACTTTAATATCTAAAAACGTCCAAAGTAAATGTGCACCTACTGAGAAGTCTTCAGTGTTCGGGGTAGCAATATGACGCCACGTCTTGGCCACTAGGGGGAGTAGAATCTTCCGAATCTTTTAGCCTCTATAGCGCAGCCGAGCGTGTCCACAACGGCCGGTTAATCGCTCCATAATTAATATCCGGTCTCTGTAATCGTATCTTGAAGGTATGGAAGGCCGTTTCTTCGGCTTCTTGTTGGTTGTTATAAAGGAACTCAGAATTACAAAAAATAAAGTAAGAACTGTGAGGGAAAAAAGTCAGAATTTCGACTCAGTAAGTTATAATTCTAAGATAAATGTGCGTTTTTTTCTCCTCCAGATGGCGGAAGCGGGCTTCCGGTTCTCGGCGCCCGTGATGACGAACAACACATTTCAGCATGAGGGGAATTCCAGTTTTAATAAGATTTGGGCCATTCTGTTCGTATTTAACATGCAGTAAGTGGATCACACACAGTGCTAAACAGCTATTTCCATCCTTCCATCTCTCTTCTGTATGCTTCCTCTGGTCAGGGTCACAAGGGCTGGGACACCAGTCTATTGCAGGGCACGTACACACACACATACTAACAATCATACACTACAGGCAACCTAGAAACGCCAACTAGCCCGACTGCATGTCCAGACCAAACGCACAATAAATGAGACCCGCACAAACTCCACGCTCACACAACAGAGATGGGGTGCGAAGCCCCCACCCCCAAATGGTGACATTTTGGGCACCTCACCCCAAGCTGAGTGATGTGTCTTAATGGAATGCAAGCAATACATGCATTTCAGTGTACCATGCCCTCCGAAGAAA
>JAODJW010000135.1:11114373-11130381 GCA_026777045.1 Hyperopisus bebe | reverse complement strand
ACTCCAACAGAATTCTTACAAGAACAGAATAGAACAGAAAGAACCTTGTGAATCCAATTACTTTGCTTCCCAGAGAATCACAGCACTGCAATTACTTTCTCCACAGAATCCATTAGAATATCTTTCTATGGCCGCCCTGTCCAAAGTCTTTGCCGTCGCCACTACATACCCGTACCAGGTGGTCCGGGCCCGGTTACAGGATCAGCACACCACGTACAGCGGAGCGCTGGACGTCATTCGAAGGACATGGAGGTGACGACTGCTCTCCTGCAGATCCTCTACGTGCAGATCCGCTTGTTCATTTTCACATGGTCACATGGTCGAGCTGAAGTGTCACATGACGCGTGTCTCCTTCCCTACCAGAAATGAGGGCCTGAGGGGCTTCTACAAAGGCATGATGGCCAACCTGGTCAGGGTGACCCCTGCATGCTGCATCACCTTTGTCGTGTTTGAGAACATCTCCCACTTCCTGCTGGATCAGCAGGCGTGAGCAGAAGAAACCAGCCCGGGGGAGGATCTCCGCTATGCCCGAGACTCCTGAGGGAAAACCCGAGCGTGTGGTTGGTTATCCACTCCCACATCATAGCACCCAGACAGCCTCGGATCGGACAAGGAACAGCCCTGAATGACCTCCGTCTGAAAGCATGTTATAGTCTGGTTATAACAGACAATGAATAAAAATGTGTAAGCAAGCTCGACTCTCTTAGGGTTCCATCCCTCAGCCCATCCTCCCGAGTTTTAATGAGTAGCGAAATCAAATTTATTTTTAGTTTGTTGTCAGGAAACGTAAAAACTTTTATGTACATAATGTGGTTTTCCCAAAACCTCCCTGGATCAGACGACATCATCAGAATCTCTGAACATCTCGACGGCCCACAACCGAAGGCAGATCTGACTCACTGGGGTACGCTAACCCCCCCCCCCCCCAAACTCCTCTCAGGCCAGTTGTGTGAAACTTATGAATGTGTAAGTCTCTTTGATATGTTTTTATTTACTGAATTCTGATGGGATGGTGTTAAGTCTTGTCGTATTTTTGTGCGCACGAATTTGGAAAGAGATTCAACTTCTCTACAGCCTGCTTTTGCCTTCTTCAGCCTGTGTAGCTTCAGCAGGCCACAAAGATATACCACCGTTTAATTAAACGGTAATTAAACAGCCCTCAACCATGAGAGTGTTCGGGAATTAAAATCCACTTTTTCTGTTCCCAGTTGAATAAATGCTGCAAAAATAATGTCCAGAACAAAGTTTCTTTACATGTAAAAGTTTGTGATTATTTCACTTTTCAATATTTATGAAATACTGTGATTTGTTTCTGTAGTTGTACATACGTGTGTTTTTATACGTGTAATCTGAGAAAATTATATTGTCATTCTCCTGTGCCAAGATGAAATTTAATGATCCTTTACATGATAAATGATATTCAGTAACGTTCTTGGTGATACGGTGATTCAATATGACGTAACAGACATGGTTTTGTAAATGTGTTTTAAGTACATGGCAAAGTTTAGCTGTTTGTATCATGTATTACAAAAATGAACTGATTTGAAAAGAACTGATATGACAAGGTAAAATATATTTCTTAAAAAAAAGGTATTTTTTTATTTTATGTTTTGATATATAAAAAGTGATATTAGCATCTGATGTTCTGGGACATAAAATAGCTCAGGCTAAAATTTGCAAATTCAAAACTACGTTTTTTTTCCTACAACATTTGAGCTTTATAAAAAAAAAACGCCTAATTTCCCGCCAGTGAAAGGTTTACTCCCCCATTCCTGTACCGATGCTAGCACACAGACTGGCAGGGGCGTGGGGCCGGTTGCCGATAGTTTCCCTCCAGGGGATCTCTCGTGGGGGGCCGCCCCTCATTTGGGCAGCTCCTCGATGATGACACGGGACACGGAGTTCCAGCCGGTGGACGCATCGCCCCGTGGGTAGTCAGCACAGGTGCCAACCCAAATGGCCACATCCACCAGGCCAGCCTGGATCCCATCGCAAAGACCCTCCACTGGACACAGAACAACAAATGTGACATCAGCACTGTGTGTCATGAGCTCTGATTGGACCGGTGTGTCACATGATACTTGGCTTATCATAAACACAACGAATCTCGGTGGTTACACCTGTTAGGCTTATCCAGGCTCAACTGCAGCATGTACATCGCTCTACGAAATCATTTCAAAGCATATTAGACATTAATGACCCACAAAAAGCAAAGCACAAACCACAAAGAAGCACCAGGTAAGCTGAACAATTAAATGCAAAGGCAAATATTTAAATACTTAATACTTAAATATTTACACAATCACTGTTCTTGAGTTCTTCAAGTTTGGGGAATGTGCTCTGGTACTCGGGAGAGAGGGGGTGGAGTTTGAGGAATGTGCTCTGGCACTCGGGAGAGAGGGGGCGGAGTTTGGGGAATGTGCTCAGGGGAGAGGGCGTGCAGTTTGGGGAATGTGCTCTGGTGCTCAGGGGAGAGGAGGGCGGAGTTTGGGGAATGTGCTCTGGTGCTCAGGGGAAAGAGGGGGCGGAGTTGGCTCCCACCTGCAGAGGTGCGGTGAATGTTGATGGTGGAGTTGAGTTCAGGGCTCCCCTGGTCCAGGTAGATGATGGACTCTATGGGTAGCGGCGCTGAGCACTCGGCCCCGTTAAACGTGAAGTACCAGCGCTGGCAGCAAGCCGTCTTGCACTTGAGCCGCAGGGAACCGCTGAAGAGCACCCTCAGTGAGCTGTCCGAGCGCATCTTGGTGAACGTGCATTCCTGCGGGTGGGGATAAAGGAAGGGGGGGGGGGGCATGGCTAAGGAGACGGTCACATGACCCAAAGTCTGCACATTATCAGGCTACTAGCCAAATGTGCCACATCACATCTGGGTTCTGTTTATTAAACAAAATCGCATATTTCTGATAGTTACATTTCTTCATTTAGCAGATGCTTTTGTCCAAAGCGACATACAAGTGAGGATCAGAGAGCACGGTCAGCCAGCGGGGTTACTTAAGGGCCTTGCTCAACAACCTAATGGTGAAATCACGCTACCGGCTGCGGGATTTGAACTGGTGACCTTCCAGTCCTAACCCACAGAAACATACGCTATAAACCATAAGTTTATTACATGTGGTGTATATAATATGTATAGTGTATATATATGCATACACTGTATATAAGAACTTAAGCATCACTTTGAGCTGTAGTGTTTATATGCAGCAGGCTCTCCCCTAGCCCCACCGTGATTTTGCCCAGGTCGATCCCGTAGTTGAGCGAGTTCCAGGCGCACTGCTTGTAGTTCGGCTTCCAGGGCTCCTCGAAGATCTCCCTCTCGCACTCGCCCTTCGCACCCTTCAGGCCGTCGCGGCCTGGGATGCCGGGTGTTCCGGGGATGCCGTTGACGCCGGGGTTCCCCTCACGGCCCGGGACCCCTGGAGGTCCCTGCAGGCAGCTGGTATACTGTAGGAGCAGGGAGAGGAGGCAGGGGATTGGGGGATCTCCCACAGGAGGCCTCTAACTTCACCCAGCTGTGACTCAACAGTGACATCAGCGGTCAAATTCTTCTCCTGGTCATGGAACCATCTGGGTTTGTTAATGGTGCAAATCAATACCACCTCTACCAGTGCTGGAAAATCCATTGGTTTTACCCTGTATAGGTTCAAAAAGCTATACGGCCCCTTTATTGCGAAACCGTCACTGCCGTGGAACACCAAGACCAGCTTAAACAAAAAATATGTGCAAAATTTACTGCAATGACACGTGATCCTTGTTCACACAGAGAATCGCACAGCCTCAGTGTCAGTGACACAGCTAGAACTAACTTTGGGAATCAAAAGAATAAACTAATGTTGAAAAAAACATAATTTGGTGCATTGTGGGTGTGGAACTGTTGCTGCAGATCAGGTCACTAGATGAACCATCCACAATAACTCCAGTATGAAGGGTGACAATGGACCATAGCGTTTGGAAAAGGGCACGACCACTTTTCCTGTCCGGATTGAAAATCCCTCGCCCAGATTTATGCTGAGTCATCCCACGCCTATGGCCACTGCCAGATGACTCTGCAGAGTGATTCACTTCCACTTTGTCACTGTTTACACAGATGCTGGAATAAAAGAGAAGCAGTTCTGCCTTCCTCAGCGAAACATCACATCGCTTGTTCCATGGTGATAACACCAACAGGATTAGTCTGGTTCAAAAACCTGACCTTTCGTTTCAAATTTCCCACTACAGATTCCATTATTAACATTCAAAGTTGTTTAGATTCATGAAAAGGCAATTTAAAACCCCCATTCTAAAGTCTGCAGCTGGGCTGCATGATGACTGTGAAATTGGACTGAACAACAAAACAACGCCACTCAAATCCCCGAAGAGGAACGTATCCTGTACCCTTTAGAAAGACAATGAACGGCTCCAGCAGAATACAAAGCCCCCTTCTCTGTGTTGTGCTGTAGGTGCCACAGACACAAGGACCCGCTTGTCTGGGAGGTTCTGTGACGGTAGAGCACGTCTGCCAGCTCGGACGAAACGGGAAAAGCCAGCGGCGCTGGCATAGCTGCCGGAGACTTTCAAACGAGTGCGAGGCACACAGCGATTTAGTAATTCCAAGGCTATTTTTAGATGCCAACGTTTTCATATAAGAGTGAACCAGTACCAGGCCACGTTATATTAACAGTGGGCCTGAGTTAAAAATTACAAGATTATTGCGTCTGGGTTACTTCAGTCTAGACGACGACTTCGTTTCGGCCAAAAAGCCTGGTCTGTTATTGCCATACAGAATACCATGACTGTTAGGAGTTAGGGGTGTGAGTTTAGTTGGTTCTTTGTCACATATCCAGACATTTGCCGTTGCAAGTTTTGGGTTCTGCGTCACACTTAGCGCGTTATATTGTTTTACTGTTTTTTTAAAAAAAAATATTTAAAGCTACAAGCCAGACTCACTACGATAACTTCGTCAATATTACAATGATGATACATGAAACACCCGAGAAGCCTTTGGAAATGGTGCCCAGAAGAGCAATTCAAAAAGCAGACTGGCGTAGAATTCAAAGGGAACTGCAACAGTGGAAAACGGGAATATACATTATAATAAATAGTATAATATATACTTGTACTTTGTAGATGCCGCTGGAACTTCCTGGTCTTCCCATACAGTCTAATTGTATTGTGGTTTCATTCGGTTTACGTTCCAACAAAACCAGGTCGCATCGATCTCAGACTGAAATGACGTCCACCTCCATGGCCGCGTACCGAAGGCAAGCGTGGAGGTCCGGCGCCCTGACGGCTCTCTAGGAAAAGGGCTGGCCGCTGTGCGAGCCGGATGGCTTTTTTCCTGGGGCCGCACCGAAGTCCAGCAAGCGATGGAGCCGGTGGGAACACGCGGAATGGTGAAGAAACAGAGGGCTTTTCTTCTAGGCTCAGGTATATTACAGGAAGGAGAAAAAAGTTAAAAGTAAACTCTCAGTTGTTTGATCGGACCACATTATTCTTAAATCGCGCTTCGTTTTCCAAACTTTCCAAGTTTTGTCTGGCTTCACCACTTTCTCTGGAAGCAGAACATATTTGAAGACAACATGCATATAATTTGGTCTCTCTATTGTGTACGGTTTCCACATGTTGTCAAAGTGCCACCTGTACGTATAAAGACAGATTTAGCTCCCGTGTTGCAAGAGTAACATTTTGTGCAAACTTTTGGTTTAAAGGATTACCAACGTATTCTTTTGGGTTACGCTAAATTTGAAGTAACATCCAGAATGTTCCTTTATGGACTTTTACCCACAGACAAACAGGTTTGTAATTATATCTTTGTAGATACTCTCCATTCATTTCCTTGGGAAAAACTCTAATCCCACCATGACGAACTTAACCATAGGTAACCAAACTAAATACGAGACTTGGCATTTTTACTTTTTTGATTGCATTCACAGATTTTTATGGGGACCTGAAAAATGGAATTTGGTTGACATGGGAATAAATAAGCACAGCTCCTCCAGCTTCTGAAGAGATCGCAGAGACTGTTGAAAATCTGATTTTGTTTCTCATGGATGCCAGTCTTGGGGGGGTTGGGTCCTGCTCTTTGAATTACATTTCATTTTCATCCATCAGATTTCTGTTACCATTTGTTCTATATTCGAGGTCGCAGGAGGACCAGAACCTATCCGTGAGGCCGGGAACAGCCCGAGGCGCCAACCCATCGCAGGACAGCCTGTGAATTCAAAAATTAAGTGGAAAATTTGAAAACTAAATGGAAATTACACCTGGCAAAACACCAGAAAGCAGCTTGACGCCGTGTCGCGCGCACAGCGCCCCCAGTCTCAGTGCACCTACAGGGACAGGGACCTTGTAAACTACAGGCTGTCTGTATCGCTCCCAGTGCACTACGGCGTGACTTAAGTAGGGGTTTGCAGAACCGCGTATCACTTCGGGTGGTGCTGAGATTTTGAGCCCCGTGAAAGCATATCATATTGGGCCCCCAACCCAGACAATCCCAACATCCCAAAATTTTTTCAATTTTGTAAGCCCCCCACAATCCCCCCTCGTCCTATCTTTTCCCCCTTTGCGGCGATCCGGACGACTTCTTTAGACGCATACACATGAAATTACTAACTTCTACTTTAAACAATGTCGAGCATTTCCTCTGAACTCCAAATTTCCTTTTGTGGCAACGTCAAATAAAAAATTCCAAATTCCATCAATTACAACAAGTTTTTGAAGTGCCACGACATTTCCCTTCTCTTTAGTTACGTGCCGAAACGCCTCGACGTGCTGCAAAGGTACACTTACGGATTAGTGTCAAACCACTAAGAATCGTTTGTTAATTCTTGGTCTTTGGAGCATCCAGACTGGACTTTCTATGGCAAACAGGGAGACGCTACCTCTAATAGGGACTTAAGTAATGTTTAAAGAAATCTTAAAACATCTTCGTATTGTTATTTCAAGAGTAATATGAATATATTTAAAACGCTCAATATCATAAATTGCAAAAATGACAAAGTCACAACCGGTACATTCGACAACATCCTGCATAAAGTTATAAACGTTCAGTTGATTGTCCCTCGGTATATTTTCGTAATGCCTCATTGTAATACAGAAGCGGCAGAAAACTTTCTGTAATTGAAACGAGTGATCAAGTATTCTAATTAAATTAAACCTTACTTTGTCCCCGATCTCAGCATCCCTCTGGCGGAGCCCCCGCTGTCTAGCCTTCTCCGTCCCGCAGAGAGGCAGGATCAACCCGCTGAGAAGCAACAGTCGAGCCGGCAAGGAAACCATATTCATGCAGCAGCCACTGCAGTTTCGCGGTGCTACTTCTCAGACGTATTTAGTGCCCGGGGCAGAACCTTGGCAGCGTGAAATGCGTTCGGTCTGCTGCGCAAACGTACGTTTCTGAGAGACCGGCCGCCCCCTCCTCCACCACAACCTCCAGCACCAAAGAAGCCCTTGGGAATTTAGGAATCTGCTCCAAAAGACCTCTAAAATTTACCCACTCCGAAGTCCACCCTGTCTGATTGAGGCAAAGGTGCCCTTAAGCAATAGACCGATAGGCCTATTTTTAATGCCGAATAAGTAACACAAATGCAATTCAATATAATACAGATTCTAGTTTGTCCCAGAGATTCAAATCGAAATGTATTGGCAATGTAATATAAGAGTGAAATCGCTGCCGGTGAGTCTCATAATGAACGCCGGCATCTCCCAGGTCTGGAAGCATGTAATCAAGTATGAGTCACACAATATATCATTTTACAGCATCGTCATGGCAGCCGACTCCAGCTGTCTCACAGCGTCAATGACTTAAAGCCTTTCAAAATTAAGAGAGAAGCAGAAGGCGACGACCACCCGTATATTGCGCTCCTGTTCAAAGCGATTTAACACAGTTGTACACGTATATAATCTGTACCTCCCTTCCTACTATCGCCTAGGGCACGATTTGATTAGGGACCGCGAAAGAGCGAGAAAATCAGAATACCTCTGTGGCCTGTACTTATACGAAGCGGGGTTACTAGCTTATCGGGGTAACTTGTCGGATTTAAGGTTGTCTGGGCAAAATGTAAGCGAACGAATATGAAGTCCATTTAAACTGTGGTACCTTAAATCCGACATGTTACCCCGATAAGCCAGTAACCCCGCTTCGTAGTACAGGCCACTGGTTGCGTACCGTGACATTAGTTATTTGCACTAGTTCTAATATTTCAATACTTTATATAACTTAGATGCCCCGTATACTGAAATGTTTGTAAGAAGTATAAATGAAGTGACCAGATTTCTTTCTGCTACTCCTGGCAGGACGCTCAGCAGAATCTTGACTATAGAGCTCCAGAACAGTCTGGGCCGATCTCGATCTGAAGGGAACCTATGAAGAGCAAATGTAGCTCAAAGCAATTTTTTATTTTATCGTATCCTACATCCTACACAATTTTAATATACATACATGCCAATCAACCCACCGCTAACGCTTTTGGGGTCGGTTTCTTCGATAGGACCTGTACACACAAGATTATAAAGAAGCATCTCGGGTGTTCATAAAACAAAAACAATGAAAGTCATTAAAAAAAAAAATACCAATCAGTTGAAATCTCAGGTCTGTCATATTGGCCAAATGCACATCATTTTCCATAGAGTTCAGCTTTTTCCACAGAAGCGGTACTGATCAAGGGCTCAGAAGGCCGTCAATTCAAGTCACAGGTATTTTGCTGCTCAGGACTCTTAACGACAAGTGCTCCAATAACATGTTCAGCTGCATAAGCAGGTAATGCAAGTCTCTTAAGACAAAACCAAGCAGCACGTAAGGCAGATAATGGTAAAGCAAAGAGGTATTGAAAAACATGCTTCAATGATTTCAGACTAGTGACATCAATGATAAGCAACGTACTGGAAAAAAGGTTAATTTCAAAGATGTTTATTCGAGGTACAGGCTATTATAAAAATAAGTAGCAATTGAAATGCTGATCGAAAAAAAAATACAGGAGAAGCACTTAAGGACTTAATTTCAGAATTAAAAAAAAAAAAAAGTTTTAAAGGACGATTTCCGTTTGCGTGTTTAATTACCATTAAAATCAACCCAATAGTATTTGGAGAGGCCCAAGATCAGCCCAAAGATACACAAGCACACATTAAGGGGAAAAAATCATCCCCACAACAGCCAAATGAAGCGGGAAGTTAAGACAGCGTCATCAGTAATAAGCCCTAGATTAATCGCAAGGCAATATTCCCTCCAAATGGAAACATTGCCAACCATCTATGATCAATCATTCCCTCCATCAGCGTTCTGTGAGCACCACACAGAAACGGGTGAAGGTGCAGGAAATTACTAGGATGCATTTATCTGCAGACAACATGTGGGTTTTGAAAACACCTATCAGCATCCATTAATTCACAGACTGTCAGGAACAAAAATTGCTTAAATTCTATAAAAGTGACATTTTTGGTGCTTTCTGTTTACTCGAGAAACCAACACAATCAATTTGCCATCAGAAAATAAAAGCTACACACCAAGCCTATTTTTTCTTTGTATATGTTCTGTAGCGGCATGCATTCTATAGATACAGATCTAGAAACTGTGATTTTAATTCCCTTTTGGATAAAATGGCACATTCTCCAGCTTATTTTTCCATTGAGTCTCCACCTGACCTGACAAAGAAGCATTTCAAAGCAAAACATCTCAAGTGAAAAGTCAAAAACATAAATGCAAATCACAAGAAAAAGTTTACCACAGGAAAACATTAGATAAAAAAAACCTTTGTTGTATAGAATACTACTCTGTATAAACGTTCAACAACAAATACAACATCAAATGTAAATCAGATGAAATCAGAAACCCTCTGACTGCCCCAAAGCATGTTCCGGATACCTCACACCCGTTTATGCTCTGGTAATTACATTTTAATCATGGCTTCCTTTTAGATATGATGATAATCTTTCTTCCGCCTTAATGCAGTTTAATGCCACAATGGTAGACCTAGACATACAGGTAGGGGAATATCAACAAGTATTTGTGGCCATAAAGGGGAAGTGTAATTAAGCACAAAGTATTTTTAAAAGTAGGAGATAAGACCGCATTTCTGAAGACATAATGGATACCATGTTAGCCACAAGCAGAAGTGCTTCAGAATTCTGGAACCGTTAATCATTTTTAATGTTTTTTCCATTATGCATCTGGAACGTCAGATAGGGGTCAACATTTTAAAGTGTTACTATAAAAACACAGGATTGTGTTGTGGTGTGGAGAAAATCAAATATACATTAATATTGATGTAAAATTTTGTTTCTTGGGTGTCTTTGTACATACTAAGTATGATTTAAAATGAAAATTGCACAAAGACACCAATGTTACACTTAAATATAATATCATACACAATAATACTGAAGACAACTACAGATATGTCTGGATACAATATAACCACAGGTACATACTGTAATGTACATATATACCAGCAAAGCATATTATTCAAAGACTCGGAGAAAAGCCATGGAAAACATTCAGCATACAAACAGATATGGCCTTGTTTGGAATACTCTGAATAAGCCTAACAAATGCTATGTAAAGTAAAATAATGTCTATTTGGTTTTCGACATGACACAGGGGGGCCACATTGTTTCCCATGAATCTGACGTTACAAAGTAGTCTGAAACCATTGTGCTTTTTACCTATCTACACTCACATCCCACCAAAACAGTGTACAGACTAGATTCCAGTGTTGCCACATCATCCAAATATCACTCCAGTGGTTTTAAAAATCAATTCTTAATTCATTCCTATGTATCCCTCATGATAATAGTTTACCATCGCAGATATGCTACAGACCTCCTTAAAAACCACATGAAGGATACTTCAGCTTTACAACGACCACATGCGGCAGTGAAGAACTACTCCCAGTGACCTATGACTCAGACAGGCTCACAAGGCAGCCTCCTTTCAGAGGTCTGGTTGCCAAGTCCTTTTTCAGCTAGGATGAGTGCCCCCTTCTGGCTAAGTGAGGGCATTGCAGACAGCTCCAGCCTCAAGAGTTGGAGCAACTGTCGTCTCTCTCGTTGATTTCCTTAGATTCCAGTCGGGCCAGAACTGGGGCGGAGCCTTTCAAGCTGCCATGATGGGTGGGGTTGAGGAGCTGGCCGCCAGTCAGCTGGTTACCGTCAGTCACATCACATGACGTTGTCCTCAAAGAGCAAGAGACACGATCTTTACAAATCTAACCTCCTGATGGAGATTAATCTTATTCAGACTCATAACTACCTGAATGAACGGGATAGTCTGTCTTGGCTTGTTTAAAATTAGGTTCTTTTAGTGCCTCCCAATTTGGTACTTACAAGTCCCTTAACCCCTGTACATGCATCAGCAAGACAATGATGGAGTTACCTTCCATCTGGGACCTTCTGGAAACTGTCAGAGTGGCTGCTGACCCTTCCGGAGCTGCCGCCTTTGCTGCGCCTCTCCACCCCAGCCAACTCTTTCCCCTCAGACTTGGGCCCTCGGCTCGCGGCTCGAGACTCCACCAGCTCCACTGGAGGGGTCTCGGAGGTGCCCAGGACCTCCCCGGAGGTGGACGCTCGGCCCGGGCCATCCCCCAAGGCGGTGGCCGCTCCCGTGCTGGTGCCCATTGACTTGGAGATGACCTTAAGCTTGTGGGAGCTCTGCTTGTGCTGCTTCTTCTTGTGCTGGACCCGGCTGTTGTGCTTCAGGAAGAACTCGCAGGATTCCTGCAGAACCCTGCGACTCTCGCTGATGGGACTAAGGTTCAGGCAGGGGGGAGGGGGAGAGAGGAAAAAAAAAATGTTGCAACGCTTCCAAAGATAATCTAAGTTTAGCCATAAATATAACAGACAGCCTCACTAAATTGAAGCCTTCTTCTGCTCAACATATTATAAGAGAATTTAATCATCTGCTATCTTCCATGAAAGACGCAGTAAAGTATGTGGGGCGCAGTGCTGCTCGGCGAGGAGCTCACTGCGCAGTGAAACACAAACACAAGGTCACCCCGAAGGCACTGCACTCACTCCTTCTTGCGAGTCCTGTTGAAGAAGAAAGCCCATTCGGAGCAAGTCTTCTTGCTGCCGACCCAAAACACAGTCGATATTCCAACCACCAGCGTCATCAGGTACTTGATTAGGAACAGGGACAGGTTTGGCCGATCCAGTTCCTTTTTCTGAAGGGAAAAGATGATGTTAATAAAGCTATTTGGACTATGCATAAAATCCACGTGGAAGCTTAGAAGCCAGGCTGCACCTGTATGAAAAATTCACTCCACGACAACCATGATGCCTAATCACATTTTTCCATGCATCACGGTTTGACCCTCCAACCCTCACAACCCTCCCTAATACTCAAACACATTAAATTTTTATTATGTCATTTATTAACATTAATGTTTAATTCTTATTACCTTGTTTAGTCGCATGAACCACATCTTGTGCATGTTCGTAGTAGAAGATGACATCACCACGTGCCAACGACACGGTTCGTGCGACTGTCAGCCTGTGCATTGATTTAGCAGGTAACCAGCCTGCAGACTCGTTTTTGCTTTGTGGCGTCATGTGACGGACGCTGCGTGAGGTTTGATGCGTTGCCCGTTTTGCCAAAGCTATAATGCTTCACCACATGCCCTACGAATTGCCAACTGTCTCAGTTTTAGGAATTAAATCTGAATTAATGTGAATTGGGAACATTAAATGTAATTAACGATATTAACGTGTTGTGACATCACTTAAACCGTGACATAGTTACACTATTAGAGCTGTTCTATTTCATATTTTTTAATCACAGTATACCAGTGAACCCCCTACTTGGAAGATCAAGGTCCTTCAAGGTGTATACAGTAACTAAGATGACTATGGAATAATCACAATTAGGCCTCCTCAGGAAGATGAGCCTTACCTTGTAGGAGCAAGGGATGCTGTACTCCTGGCAGCGGTCATTGATCCAGGTGTTCTCCCACGTCCCGCGGTGGGCTTGCTCGTAGACGTAACACCCCAGCAGGACGACCAGCGGCAACAGGTACAGGCCGCTGAACACGCCGATGCGGATCATGAACTTCTTCAGCTTTCCCTGGTTGCGCTCGTCGTGCTGGATGACTTGCCGCACGTTGTTGAGAGAGACGATGCCGGCCAGGAGGAAAGACAGACCCACGGCCACACCCACGCAGAGCGGAGCCAGAACGAAGTAACGCAGGGCGTGCAGGTCGTAGAGGCCCACGAAGCACACGCCGCTGATGCCGTCGCCCTCCACCTTGTTCAGCGCCAACAGCATGACGGTCAACGCCCCAGGCACCCCCCAGGCCGTCGAGTGGAACCACACGGCCTTCTTCTCAATCGCCTCGCAGCTCCACTTGGGCCCCGCCGCCAAGAACCAGGTGATGGTGAGGATGACCCACCAGATGGTGCCGGCGGTGGAGAAGAAGTAGAGCAGCATGAAGAGCAATGTGCAGCCCTTGTTCTGTGAACCGAGCACCACGGTCTCCACGGCGCCGGGGACGGTCGCCCGATTGCAGGCCGTGTCGTTGCCCAGAAGAAAGCCAACGAAGTAGATGAGCGACACAAAACTATAACAGACGGCGTAAAATACGATGGGCCGTTCCGGGTAGCGGAAGCGCTTGACGTCTATGAGGAAGGTGAGGAAGGTGAAGAGCGTGGCACATAGACAGATGACGGACAACACGCCAATGAAGTTCTTGGCGAATTCGACCTCGTTCGGCTTGAGGTACATGTTGGCGCAAGGGGGGGCACAGTCCTTTGCGCCAAGGAAGGAGGAGCCGAGTCCCGGCAGAGTCTTGAGAGGCAATGGGCACCAGAAGCCCAGATCCCTTCTCACTGATGCAGAGGTCTTTGGTGTGGTTGCATGCTTTGCAGGGGGAGTGCCTGAATCAGCAGAAGTACCGCACTCATCCAGCCTGCAGAATACAACGATTCCAACAAATTAATTCTGGCACTCCGCACAACAAGCATAGCGGCAGCCAACAGGGTTTGTTACCGACGAGCAATAATTTGCTGCGAGAGCTCACATTAGCCAACCAGCAAGTGTGTTCATTTGTGAGAAGTGATATCTTCAGGATGCCCGAGCACACACTGGCATGGAGGTACGAGACCCCGCCCACAGGTTATGGCCACGCCCACCTGTCACACTGTAGTTCTGGGGGCCAGGCGAGGCCAAACATGGCCATGTCCTTGTGGCAGTCGGCGTGCACCGTCTTACACAGCGCGCGGCAGGGCACCGTCACTTTGTTGGGCTCAATGCAGGCCGGAACAAAGGCCTGACAGAGGAAGTTGTGCACGTCCGGGGAGCACTGGAGGTTAACCAGGGGCATGAATGGCTGCAAAACAGGGAGAGAAAGTCGCAGCAGTCAAATTTAATCTGTTTGCTGAGACTCGTGCTGTCAAAGAAGTAACCACAGCACATTATTATCATTTTAATTAGCCGACACCTCTGTGTCAAGACATATTATGTATGGAAAGCCCGCAGTTTTTTATTCTCCTGACAACAAAGCAACACAGGTCAGTTACCAGGACACACGGCATCCAAAAATATACCCAAATTCGTTTCCTGTCACATGACTTGGTTGAAAAACCAAAAGGGTTCTCGGGCCAGGAACACGCGGCGATCTCCAACAAAAGGTTCCTTTCACAGACTGCATAAGCGGAAGAAACGGAAGGGCAGACCAGGACTGGAGGGGGTGTGGGAAGAAGGGGGGCGATCAGGAAATTACTGCAAGGGCCCTTAGAAACAGACAGGGACAATTGTGAAGTTACGGAGGGATCAGAGAGACGGCAGCGGATGTTTCACAGAGGACAAAGGGGAAAAAAACAACTGATCAACTAGCAAAAGCAGTAATCATACTGCTCGACTTGCTGACATATTAACATAGATTACAGGGGACCTGGCTGGAATCAATAGTTTGAGGAGTTAAAAATCATTCAGCCCAGGAGTAATACCAGAAATTAAGTCTGAATATTTACACATTTTGGAGAAACAAACCTGCAAAAATCATTTAAAACCATTAAGTGAATACTGACAAAATAAACATTTTACAAACTTCGTCTTTGATTTAGCCATTGCGTCCGGACTTAATATTTCACTGTCGATATTTAAGTTATGTTTGTAGTAAGAGCACCCACTCTTCTTCCAACAGCTAACCCTACAATCCATATGGATCAGGGGGTGTTCAATGAAGCAGAATCTCTCAGTTAGCTGGGTTCACTTAAATCATTAAGTCACGATTGTCCAATAGGAATGCTCCTTACCTAAACCCTTATGATTGTCCAATAGGAATGCTCCTTACCTAAACCCTTATGATTGTCCAATAGGAATGCTCCCTACCTAAAACCATATGATTGTCCAATAGGAATGCTCCGTACCTAAATACTTATTGAACGATCATGACTTCTAGCTAAAGTTAACCCAGCTAACTGGGAAATCCTGCTTGGCGGAAAAAGACCCCCCCGGTCTGTCTATTTCATCAAATGCTGTGTTAAAGAGCATCGAATCATGTGCTTATACAGACCATGTTGAATTCTAGAAGGTTCTGAACTAGAACACTGGCAAACTGTCTAGGACTGATTCATTTATAAAAATTGCAGATGTGACATTAAAGTATTGCTCAGTATTAATCTAAGTGAAATTTTACTCCACCTTCGTGAAGCAACCCCAAGCACTGAGGAGTCTTACCTTAGTTCTGAAAGTCCCCCCCACCTAGCCAAACTCAAAAGCAGGGCTATGTTAACAAGTAAACTATTCATATATGCCATGTTTATTTTCCTCACCCCCACCTGCCCACAAACCCAGCACCGCTGAGAGCTGAACGCATGGGACAAACCAGCTCACATACTGATCGCTGTTCTGCGACGGCGGTGGCCTCTTGCCCCCCCCCCCGGCACTGAATGAATGAATGTTTCATTACATCACATCCCCAGATTCAAGGCACCACAGGAAAGGGGCACATTTGTGGGAACGAAATGCAGGTCACAGATGAGCTTTGAGTCAGAGCAAGTAGAAGGCCATTTGGCAGCAGTTTAGCTCGCCCAGTTGCCCCCCCCCCC
>JAODJW010000135.1:11070045-11098829 GCA_026777045.1 Hyperopisus bebe | reverse complement strand
AATGTACTTCTAGGAAGGTGGGATATGATCTTAGAACAAACACAATAAGAGGAACAAAACATACGAAAAAAAAGGAGTCTGTTATCCAATGTCTGAATATTCATCAATTTCACTACTTGTCATGGTGACCACCTCGAAGGACCCAGACGAGATGTGAGCATGGTGATGGAGTATCAGTTAAATGTAAAGCATGTGCTATCACTCTCCTTGCCTCTCTGTCTGTTCCAGCATGGAGAACGTCACTGGAGTCTATGCAAATGAAACCGATTGCAGGGAAGTCCAGATCCCTAATGAAATTTTCTTCACCATCGCTATGGTGAGCCTGGGAGAAAATCTGCTGGTGGTGGTGGCCGTCATACGGAATAAGAACCTTCATTCCCCCATGTACTGCTTCATCTGCAGTCTGGCTCTCTTCAACACCATCTCCAGCCTGTCCAAGACGTGGGAAAATATCATGCTAGTCTTCACCAACACAGGCCACCTCAACTCACGGGGGGATTCGGTGCTGAAGGTGGATGATGTGATGGACTCCTTGCTCTGCATGTCGTTCATTGGGTCTATCTTCAGCTTCTTGGCTATCGCGGTGGACCGCTATGTCACCATCTTTCATGCCCTGAGGTACCACAACATCATGACCATGAAGCGAGCCAAGGCCATCCTTGCAGCCATCTGGGCGTTCTGTGGGTGCACCGGTGTGGTCATGATAGTGTTCTTCCACAATGTTGCCATCATGATGTGCTTCATCATCCTTTTTGTGTTTGCTCTGGTCCTCATCCTTTTCCTTTATGTTCACATGTTTCTTCTGGCCAGACATCATGCCAGGAAGATTGCCTCCCTGCCAGGAAGTACCAAGCATCACAATCTGAGGGGGGCGTTGACCCTCACCATCCTATTTGGGGTCTTTATTGCATGTTGGTCTCCGTTTTTCCTCCACCTGCTCATCATCATGGTATGCCCTCAGAACCCATACTGTGAGTGTTATCGATCCCTCTTCCAAATCCACGTCATTCTCCTGATGAGCCACGCCATCATTGATCCAGCCATTTATGCCTTTCGGAGCGCAGAGCTGCGAAGCACCTTCAGGAAGATGTTCTTCTGCTCACATTCCAGGCCGTGCCGTTAAGTCGATCCAGCAGTGACACGTTCTCCTACCGTTGTTTTCGAAACATTAATTTGGGACTTTTCTCTCAATTGAGTTACCAACACTAAAATGGTGTTCAATATAAGAAAGAGGAGATCACCGGGAGATCATTCTTTTAAGTTCTTATTCATTGCGGTACGAACTTATATACTACAAATGCACCGGCAAGGAATTTTCTTGAAATTTACCTTCCAAATCAGGTTACAGTTATGATTGTAAATCAGCATCGGCCTGATCAGTATCACACTGCCTCTGAGCTGTCAGTGAGCTCACTGGACTCATATCCCTGTTTGTCTGCTTTATTTTCAACACTGCAACTTAAAGATGCTGCAAAGGACTCGGCGCAGGGCCTGTGCAATTCCCAACAACTTATGTGCACCCAGGGAGACCAGTGGGCTTGTATATTGAGTTGCCCATTTGGGAATCCTTGAAGAAATTATCTCATTACCCAGTGCTCACTCCCTCCCGGGGTCTTTTCTGAAAGTCTACTAGACACAGCACCTCGTCAATGACAAACCCAGAAGCCAAACACAATCTGTCCTGCCGCGACCAGATTGGATTCGGTGAAAGCCAGCCACTTAAACAATGAATATGAGATTAAACCTCAAAACAAAATTTAATTATTCAATCGTCTAAATATGCAGAGCTGCTTTCTATTTTAGGCTGGTTTTAATGCAGGGGATATAGCCCATGTTCACAAACGTCTGTGATAACCTGATGCAGAATATCACTGCAGTGGGGTGCCAAAGAAATATCTTTTTTCGTGACATAGCTTGGTAGAGATTAAATGACCCATGAAAATCCCCCACAGCTTCTATGGCATGAAACTCCTGTTAATTTATTTCATAGTTTGACCCAATGTTTCTGTAATGAGTTAAGCACTATCTGCTTCTGGACAACAGTGAAGGTTCCTTGACAAACTGTATTGTGTGTGCATTACATTTAAATCAATCTGATACTTTGGAGATGATGAATTTATTAACTAGACTGGGGGTGAATGTTGTGGAGATGTATTCGTGTGACCTAATGATGACTGTGTGTAGCACACTTGTGCTCTGAATGAGTGTGTGTGTAGCACACTTGTGCTCTGAATGAGTGCGCACTTCAGCTGACTTCACCAAGCTGGAGGGTGTCCGTGTCTAGCAGGGAGATGGGAGGGAGCGAAAATGTGGACCGTTAGTGGGTCCCCGAGGACCGGGTTGGGAAACACTGCTCCAGAGAGCTGGTGTTTGTGTTTGTGCCGATTGGATGGACTTACGTCCGGGTAAGCTTATGCATTAAGGTACCCCAGCCTGCCTTATGGCCAATGTTCCAGTTCAGTATGACTCCCATTGGATTAATGACAATGGGCTAACAGGCAGCAACGAATCCTGAGGGCTCTAGGCTGTTCAGCCTGTTTATAGTACTTTGTAAACCACTCAGTACACTTCGACTATTTGGTAGCAGCTATAATATGCTTAATGACACACACAATTACAACAAAATATGCAAAAAAAAAAACGTGACACATTACATCAAATTCTTTTCCGCCTTTGTCCTAAAAATCCAGTGGAAACGTTTTATGGCCACGTCCACTTAATTTTTCTGTGCATTGAATGCATCGTCATGCGATATAGATTAATTTTCTACATTATCCTTGTTGCTATTATGGGCTGATTAGCGTTACACTCCGCGTATGAAAATACAAAGCAGGTCATAAGTGGTTTCCGTGTACAAGTGAGGAGGGGAAAATCTGCTCCTGTTATGCTTCAGGCTTTTCTGGTCGTATTTAATTTCAGTGCGCTGCAGCTTGATTGAAGCAATTATTATGATACCAAGTCATGCGCCCATTGTCTAAAGAATGAATCAGCTGCAAATTGAAAGTTAAAAGCAACAAGTGCAGGACTGTGGTCCTCAAGGGATAGGTTCATTCTGTATACAAAGCTACATTGATCTATTGTATGAATGGAGGGTATCATTTCATTTTATATTCATAGCTTTTGCATTTTGTTATGATTCATTGTGCAGAATGACAGCCCCGCTTGTCAACTGCTTTTGGGAAATGAAATGTAATGCTTGTTTTTCTTAGTAATAAAAAAACCGATGAGTGCAGCGTTTATAAAAGTTATAAAAGTTTAGCATTAGCTAGCGCTGTGAGCTACACTTGTCCACCCACTCGTCTTCCACACTGCATATGCAGTACAGGGGTGCAGTGAGCCAGGGGACCACCCTGCAGTGGATGCCAGTATCCTGCACTCATGCTATGATGTTAATTGCATGGAATGGCATTATTGACAGCATGCTATTCTGACGGGGGCAGTGGGAGTACAACAAACCCCATCCAGTCCCCAGACCCAGCTATATAAGTCATAGTGGAAATAAATTGCCTGGGAAGATAATTAACTGCCATTGTTTTCCATGAATAATGGTCTCATTCAGTTGGAGGAGAGGTATTGTATATGTACTATAAAAATGATATGAAAAATACCATAAATTTGTTTGCTCATTCAACAAAAGTCTCACAGCTAGAACAAAGGTGGTTATAAAAATACACGATTGAGGTGATTATGGAGAAATGGGCATTAATGCTGCTTAATTACCAGCTATAGGACAAAGGAGAGGACAGCACTCTAACCAGAATGCCAGCACAGTCATGGTAATTAACAGAAGTAACTCATTCATTAATTGCAAAGACTGCATTATCTTGGTCTTTTCTGCCCTGCAGTTTAGCAGAGACAACTTATACTGGGCAGAACAGAACTCACAAATAGCAATCCAACCATTTTCCAGCCATTTATTTTGATGAGGGTGGGGAAGTGGGAGGTAGGCGGAGTCTATTGCCTGTGGCTGGGATCATTACTATCACCAACACTAATGGACTTTATTTTGTCAAAGTGCATTTCACCATAAATACAGTATTTAACAATGTAACTTTGTGTGATACAGCAAAATGTTTTATTGTGTGTGATCATTTTTTTCACATCAATTGATATCAATATTTATCACAAAATAAGTCATTAATTTACATTAAGGCTCCATTATTGCTTCAAATTCTGTTAGAAATGCAGATAAAAAACAGACCTAAAAAGTGAAAAATTGAATGGACTGCAAAGGGGAATCTAATTTTAATAAATACGTAATACAATACATAGGGTGTAATATTAGAAAATCATCCAGCCCTACTACATACTGTAGTTTTTCTCTCAGTTAAAACATTTTGCCGCAAACACAGATGAGCCTTACCACGGACAGGTTTGTCTGTGTACAGACAAGTTTGACGATTGATGTGGTACACGCTGGGGTACATTCTGGAAGGGATAGCAGTCCGTGGCAGCAGAAATTCACAAATAGGAGACAAAAATGTGATTGTGTGCAAAACACAAAGTTGCATGACAAGGAAATCTGACAGAAAATATACTTTATTGATCATATTTATTGATCACACATTTACTTAATCAACAAAGGACATATTCAATGCATTTTCAATATTCTCAAAAATGTTGAATATTCTCAATGCTGCCGAAAGATATTCATAGTATTACAGCATGTATGTAAAATATTTCTGTTTTCAAATTAACATACTCCAGGGGCATTGCTAGACATAAAGGTCTGCTGGGGCACAGCCCCTTACCCCTATTACCCATATGATTTGAACGTGAGATTTTACTGGGGCACTGCACATAAATACTGGGACACATGTCCCAGTAAAAGGGGTCTAGTTAGGGTCAGTTAACCTAACTGTGTGTCTTTGGTCTGCAGGGGGAAAAATACACTACTGGTGTAGAACATGCAAACTCCCTGTAAGTGGGCCATAGGTATGGTTCAAATCCCCAAAATATGGGTTTGATGCCCACTCAGCCGGCTAAACATTTATGCTTATATGAAATAAATTATGAAATTGATTTAACATATTGGGCTCTTTATTGAATAAAGACAATTATTGGGAACTGAAAATGCTGTGTGTTTGGGTGTGGTCTTTATTCACTGACTGTGCTTATGAATTTTACTTATCCATACAGGAAACTCTGATAGCATATACAGTAATACAGTTCCTCAGAAGCATAAGTGTATAATATAGGAATGACACAGTGCTGATATTTTCAAAACACAACACTTTACTACTGTACAAATTTGTCCAACATGTATTCTAGCAAGCATGACCTGATCTCATTGACAAAACATAAAGCATTAAATAAAACACCGATCTTAGAAAAAACAGAGAATTATTTTTTTTTATCAATAAGCATCTATGTACAGATTCCACCCAGAAGTCATGTGGCAGCTTGACCAAAGTAGAAAAGAACTTTGATAGAAAGAAAATGCTGAAAAAGTTACACATGAATCATTCCATTAAGGAGTTAATATATTTACATTTCATTGTCTACAGTGTAAGATATGGAAAACTCCTTCATAACCAGTGTAAAATCTACCAAGATGGGGATTGCGAGTCTCTGGCACTGTTATTTTGGGGGTCTTGGGCTAAAAGGTTTAGGAACCCATGCATTATTTGCCTTGTGATGCACGCTGAGACTTGTGTAAAAATACAGTTCATTGGTAGATATGAAATCACAATACTATTCATCTATTAATATTGTTTGCCCCACCTAAAAATCACATATATAATATATACATGATTTTTCAGGCCTTTATTAATACAGTTTTATCAGTTTGCAGTAAATTATTTGTGGGTATTTCTTTTTGTGATTGTTCATCACTACATTCTTAATGATTCTCCGAAAGATTAGTGTGTGTGTCTGCAATGGAGAAAGATATTCCAGTTAACTAACATAAAAATAAAAACAGTACGCAAAAAAGACACTAAAACCGAAATAAAAGTATAATGTCCACTACAACACGAATGAAGGCTAAATTGAACGGTTTTCATTACATAAAGCAAGTCTGGTCAATCCTAAAAGCCCAGTGTTTCCTAACGGGGGCCCCAAACATCCCTAGAGTGAACACATTTTTGCTCCCTCCAAGCTTCCAGCCAATTAAGAACTTCAAATACCTGGCATGGCTGTGCTGGGAGCTGGGAGAGAACAAAATTATGGACTGTCTATGTTCCCTGCGGACTGGACTGGGTTGGGAAACACTGCTGTAAGCGACATAGGCGAGGTCCCTTCTGAGGGGCGCCAAGGCTGATTCTAAACTAGGCAACCGAGTCAAAGTCAAATTGGGTATCTTGTATGCAAAGTACTCAGGGCCTGTGCAGTGCCGACACAGAGCAGCTGTGTGATGTGGGGCGGTCAGAATGGTGTCACAGACACTGTCAGGTTAGCACAGTGTGACCAAAAAAATTAATAGGGCTGTCAGACAATTAAAAGAAAAATTGCAATTAACTGCATACCATGGCAATTAATTGTATATACAATCATGTTGCAAAATCATCAAAAAATGTTATATTCTGCATTTTCATTATAGAATTTAAATTAAAAAATATTTACTTATACTATTCTCCCACCGAGTATCAGAATTATTCAAGACACAATAACGCCTTATAACACTGTCACTTACGACTATGAGGGGTCCAGGCATGCAGTGCTGGAAGCCAACTCTATTTGCTTGGATTTTTCTTATTATTATTGTTCTTCGGCACTAAAACAATACGGGGAGCAGAAACCGTAAGGTGCAGAAACACCAGATTTGTTTGAATGCCCCTCACTACTCGGGCAAGCAAAATCACACCCATCAGCCTGATGGTGGCGTCCTAAGGCAGTGATTTACATTTTGGCCTATATTTATTATTATTATTATTGTTGTTATTATTATTATTATTATTATTGTTATTAGTGGTGGTAGTAGTAGTAGTAGTAGAAGTGATATTTTTTCATTATATAACAATGTTACTTATTATTAACATTGAACAATGAACCATTTTCTTTTTCCTTGCTAACCTTGCACTTGTCTTTTGGAGGTAACTGGGGGATCGGTTACCGTCTGTGAAGCTCCCTTGAACACAACGTGGGCTTTGACCGGACCTGGCACGTCATCAACACCCAGAAGATGCCGGTGTCTTTTGGGTTTCCTGTCTGATCATCCATCCATCCACCTTTTAATGGCTTATCATGGTAACTAACCTACTGCTGTAAATGGCTTAAGTCATTCGTAGGAAATAACAACTGGGATCATCTGAGACACGACCAACTCAAACGCGAGTGTGTCTCTGTAGGCAGTGCTGGTGATCCAACAAGCTCATGCAAAAAGCTAATTAGACCGAGGGAGGTTGTTTGGTTGGCTTATAAAGTGGTAATTTAATTTAATTTTCACCAGATTCTTACTACTTACCTTTAGTCAGATTTAATATGATAAAATGATGGAGAAAGCCCAATAACACCAGACAATCACTTTATTTTTATATAATGCGTAATGGCTTTATGGAGAATTTCCACAAAGCACACCTTTGGGATTCTTTCCTCTCCTGTACTGGGGTATCAATATCTCATTATGAAAAGGCATTAAATCAATCAATCAATCCATCCATCCATCCAGCCTGTTATTGATAAGGCAGAGAGTAACCCAGGATGGGGAGTCAGTCCATTGCAGGCCAGGTTTTGAATCAATTTAGCACAACTGAGATCTTAAATTGTATTAAAATTCAATCCTTAGGTTATTTAAATAATCCCATTGTAGTTATAGCAATTTAACCCATATAAATTCTTTGTAGGTTTACTGTATTGGGAACCTTATTATTCCAATGGAAAGCGTAACAAAAAATAATGCAACATTACATATTAATCAAAGAACAATACATTCTGATTTATGCTGTTTTGGAAATGTTGAGTGAGAGGAGCAGGTAACGATGAACAAAGTCAACAACAGGGACTAGGAACCAGGAACTATGCTTTAACAAAACAGAACAACCTAACTAGTTATCATTTATATCACACAGATTAACTGATGGCATAATGCAGATCTGCAGCTATGACCCATAGCAAACTTTATTTGGGGTGGGGGGGGGATTCAGTGACCATAGGTCTGGTGGGGTTGTCCTCCTGAGGGCATTTCCCGAATGCTGAAGCTAATTTCCAGGGGGGTTAAAACTCAAGGTTTTACTAACTGGTTTGACTGGTCCAGAGAAGTGGGGTCCATGGAAACCAGCTTATCGTGAACTTGAGTGGGAGGGGACTACAGTCCCTGGGTTTGAGAAAGAGTGTGCCCACTCTGGAGAAGGTAGTTCATGATGAACAGGAAGTTACTTGACTAATGAAGATCTGTTTATCCCTGTCACACACACACACACACACACACACCTCTTTTCTGAGAAACTGTTCCCAACTGTTCTGTAGTGTTTTTAGACTATATACCACTCATTATTGAAAAATACTAATCTCTCAGTGGAGAGCAATTAGTTCACTGTGCTTAGAGACCTGCTAACAGATTAATATTTTCCTGCTTCTTAGCTATTTTAATACCTATGGCCTAGTTTGCTACTTGAGTGTTTCGCACGTACTGATTCCCATATGCACATTCAGCTGTGAGAAGTACTCCTCTCTTAGTTTGACACTAGTATAAAAATTGATGCATTGTGCTGTTGTCAATAAATTATTCATGAGAATGAGAACTGTATTTAGAAACCACAATAAATTTCAGCAGCAGTGTATGGTCTGTAGTTTACGTTTACTTTTTTGCGTACCTCTCTTGCCACCTACCCACCTTAATCAAGGCTTTCACCATAACACTGGAAATTAAAATGGAAATTAAATAAAAACTATACTAAAACGAGTCATTGTCAGAAGTAAAAGCAATGCACTGAACTAAAACTAAACTGAATTTCCAAATAAAAACCCCACGTCACGTCACACTCTGATGCACACAGCCGATTGCACCCTGTGAGCAACGCAGAGACACAAATTCATTCAACCGGATCCAGGGTGTGAACCAAAAAATGAGCCACAACCCTGCAGATTTCAGGCTACTGTCCCAGACCTCATACGACACATTTATATAAAGACGCTCCTCTACTTACGAACTTTCAACTTACAAACTTTCAGACATACGAATGAAGAGGACTGTAAGTCCAAATTGTGTTCATTGGTCTCCCGTTTCCTACATAATATTTTTTTCCTGCGCGCCAATTCCACCTAGTACGACTTCTGGCCACTACTCCCGCTGTATAGCAGCGTAGCGTGCGTACTCCCAACGTCCTAGTTCCTAGTACTTGCGTATACCCTTAAAATGATGTTGAATAATGACTTACGAACATTTCAAGTTGTAAACGGCCGTTCGGAACGTGTCTCATTCGTAAGTAGAGGAGCGTCTGTGTATAATGTTAAAATATGTCAATAAATTGGGATTCATATTTCTGAAAGGATTATTGAAAAGAAGCAAATATAAATCATAAAGATTCATACTGCAAATCACATCTTCTTTGCCATATAAACATGCTTTCCTTAGTATCAATGTATTACGTATGTTACAGATTTATACAGTATTAGAAAACTGTGCTTTATCTTGCATTAAGATTAGCTGTCTTGTCATGCATTATGGTTTAATCCTGAACTATTTTGCAATACCAGGTTTTTAAAAAATCATCTACTTCTTTGCTCCAATGTATGAAACTGTGCTTAGGAATGTGTAGTATGTATCCTAAAATCTCAGTACTTATACTCAGTAAGTTCAAAATGCAAAATACTATTTGAGTAACACAATTATTATCAGGATAAACTTCAAATACAGGAGATATTTAAAGAAAATGAATGCAAATGAATGCGCATTTTTCCATTAAGGAAAAATTAACTTTTTTTCACACCAAAAGCTTAGCAGACGAGCAAAACCTGCGTCTCTTGCAGAAAACTGAAAAGCAACGTAAGGATAAATCACGCCGTCAAGCACCTTCACGTTGTAACAATGCAGCACAGGAGCTTTCAAAGAAAATGAGCCTCTGGTTTTGCTGTGAAAATTAAGTCATGCTTCATTTTATATATCGATGTACAACGTACCTGATCTCAGAAGAAAAAATGCAGAGTGCCCAGAAATGACCATTAACCTGAAATTTAAATTATTTATAGTTGGGTAACCTATTAAGTCTAAAATTATTTGATCAGTTAGAACAGTCATGCAAATTTTCATGAGCATCCAGAAATAAAGGAGATGCCATACGCTTTACAGTCAGGACCTTTGGTCTGGTGGAGCTTAAATACTGTCAGAACTTCCATCCATTCATGAGATCAGGCTATTGTACAAAACGATCTTCTGTACAGACTCAGAGTTCGCCTGTGTTTCCTTTACAGAGCTGAGCTAGTACTTGCTGGACATTCCGCAGGTGTTACGCAGACTGTAGCAGCAGATGATCTCCTTGAAGGTCTTCCTCATCTCCTGACTACGGAAGGCGTAGATGAGCGGGTCGATGACGGAGTTACACATGATCAAGATGAGGTACATGTTGAAATGGGACATGAAGCAGACACAGTAGATGTTCCTAGGACAGGAAATCATGAGGATGAGGTGGAGGAAGAAGGGCGCCCAGCAGACGATGAAGATCCCTAGGAGGATTGTGAGGGTGATGGCAGCCTTCATGCTGGTGCGCGGGTGGACGGCGTTTTGGCCGGGCAACGCGGCGATGCGCTTGACGTGGGATCGTGCCAGCATGAACATGTGACTGTAGAGCGAGGCCATCAAGAGAAGCATGGCAAAGAACATGGACACCAGGCAGACGATGACGGGCGTGCTGTCCGAGTAGATGATGAAGACGATGCCGCAACCTGTGCAAAAGGTCCAGATGCCAGCGATGATGAAGGTCGCACGCCGCATGGTCATGATGTTATGGTAGCGCAGGGCGTAGAAGATGGTGACGTAGCGGTCCACGGCGATGGCCAGCAGGCTGCACATGGAGGCTACCACGGAGATGCAGATCATGGAATCGAAGACGTTGTCCATCTGCCGGATGAAGTGGTCGCTCACCACCAGCTGACCACTGTTGAGGAGGTAGATGATGATGGTCTCCCAGGCATTGGAGACGCTCACCAGCATGTCCGCCACGGCCAGGCTGCACACGAAGAAGTACATGGGCGAGTGCAGGTTCTTGTTCTTGACGATGGCGCAGATGACCAGGATGTTCTCCAGCAGGCTGACGATGCCCAGGGTGAGGAACACCTCCGTGGCGATGCTCACCTGCTCACAGACCGTGGGCTTCCCCGTGCCGCCGGCCTCGGTCGCGTTGCGTGGTGCAAGGCTGACATTGGGCAGGAAATCTTCCTGCACCGGGGGCCTCTGGGAGATGTTCATCTCGCCTGGGTGGGTCGGGGGCGGGGCTTCCTCAGAACTGTCTCTGAATCACAAGCTCGTCGCAGACATGGTGGATCTCCTTCTTGTGTGATGAACACTGAAATCAGAAAAGCAGAGGATGAAAGCCACCTCTGATGGAAGACGACGGGTGTGACAGTAGCTGTAGGGCAGCAATGTCAAGCTCCAGTCCCAGGGCCCCCCCAGGACTGGAGTTTGACACCCCTGCTATAGGGTATCATCCAACAGCCTGAATGACATGAGAAAACATCAGGGTAATCACAGGATTTGGACAATAAGTATAATAAAAACTCAAGAATTAGTAGCTTTTGGGAACAAACAAGTAAAAACACATGTTTACTAAGTTATAGCAACGTATGACATTACATTATATACTCCATAACACAAAAAATAGTATTCCAAACATCTGTTTGTGGTCTGGCATTCTGTGAAATTGCTTGAGGGACTCATTATAATTTTATAAAAATAACCGGCATTGCAAAAAGTCTTTGTAGATTTGATTTGACAAAGTTTCCTTTGTTGCAGTGTAGCTAAAATGATCAGCAGGGTTTATACGCTGCAGACTGTACAATTAGACAATTCATTGTATCAAACAAAGCAGTATGTAACCAAAGGGTCATAAGGGGTCTTCGCAGAAATACTCCTTATTTCCACTTGCATTGTTTTTTCTCCTTCAAGGAAATTAAATACCTGACAGATCATGCAATATTTTGTTTTAGTGATTTATATTTTACTAATTTCCCAGTAATATTCTGTTACTGCTCTTGATAAACTTGGCTGCTGCTCTCGATCTCCACACATGAGCCCGCGTGCTGTGCATGAATACATCTCAGACCTCCTCCTGGCATCCACCTACAGTCCAGCCCCAGGTTCATTACATATGCAAAGAAAGCAGGATTTCTTTGACTTGGACAAGGTGAAAATCTCTGAATTTCCATTCTGAAAGAGTCCATTCTGGGAAACGGTATAATTCAGATTTTGCTGATATAAATAAGCTACTTTTCTATCTCCGTCATATTTATGAGTCATTCCACACTGGAGATAATTGCCATAGTCACTAATTATTTGAAAATCCTATATTCAACAAGATAGAGCAAAATAAAATGAAAATCATCAAGCTTAATAATACTAGAAAACCTGCTGCAAGCAAAAAATATGAAGTGGATAATGCATTAGAATGAGAATTCCTGCTTCTCTAGTTTGTATTTGTGCCACCTATGCATAACTTGGGGCTTTTTTTCTGTTCTGCACACCTGATCACTTCAGGAACATTCCAGAACATGTGAGTGGTCCATATTGTGTCACACTCCTCCTGAGCATGTAGATGTGGAGCACTGCTTGACAGACTCTCCATCCAAATGCACAAATTACCTGTCAGGCGACTTGACACTTTAATCTGGCCTCAGAAGGTGCTACGGAGAGAAAACCCCCCTCCAAGAAAAGAGTGAGACAAGGCAGAAAAGCGTGTGACATTTTACACTATCTGCACTTTAACTGGTGGCAGTTAAATGATAGCTCCTATTTAACAGATATTTCCCCAGGAATGTTAGTCATTAGCTTCTAAAGAAGTTTGATGGCAATTTATTTCCCTCGACTGTCATTAGCGAACGAGTCCGTGATCACAGACATTCCACCAAAACAATGTTAAAAGGTTAGCATTACCAAAACACGTCAGCTTTCATTATTAGCAATCCAGTTAGTGTCTGCAAACTTCCAGTGTCTGCAAAACAGGCCACTGCGCTGGTGATCTGTTAACCTCACAGTGTGCATCCAGGCTTTGATCTGCTCCTGCTTTGCACTGCTACCCAGTAATGACTATGTAAGATATCATGTAAAATGCCTTAATCGTGAATCAGTTTCAGGTAAATATTTAAACCAAAATATATAAAGCAAAGGAAAGCCACTATTGGGAGAGAGCTCTGAGACCAGCATTTCGTAAAAACCAAGCAGAGTTTTACAAAAGCTGTCATCCCAGTATGATGTGGGTTAATTAGCACTCGTTAAGCTTGCAGCAGAATCAAAAAAGCACATACAATTGGGTCTGACATTAAAAAGTCATCTAAAACCATTACTTGGACAATCATTTTGTCTGACATATATTTCTCAGTCTGACAGCTTATTTTATATAATGAAATATCAAACTGTTGGAAGATCTTTTTGGTTAAAATTATTGCATATTACTTCTTGTTTTATCAGGAAAATAGTCTTAAATTCTTGCATGAAATTACCCACAGAAGACCTTGTGTAAGTACAGACCAATCATTAGCAGACCAATCATTTTTCTGACTATAGAGGCTTAAGATGAAAATCTCAAGTCTCCAATTTTGAATTTAATTTGGTCTTACATGTCAAGTTTAACTGAGGTGAAGCAGAACTTTATTGAGTTCACTCTCACAGAACAAAATGATGGAGAAAAAGGAAATAGGATGGATTCCACAAGGACATATCCTGACAGAGGTATCGGGAAAGTCACATATGGTAACCTCTATCAGAAAAGACAAGAATCATGGATGGATATTACTGAGATATGATGAAAGGGAACGCTAACTCCTGCCCGGCAATCATCCAGAAAAAAAGCATTGTAATCCTTCAACTTTTACACAAAAAGACAGAGACCCAGAATTGCCCAAAACACGAGTAAGAGCACCATCCCGAGGATGAGTAATAATAGGTGTGATGGACCAAAGGTTGCTCAGTGAATTTTGCTAAGATCAGGAGCACCGTAGACTGACATGATCCAACTATGAAACTTCATATTTTTACCTATAAATTGGTCATAATTACTGACATTTCACATGAACAGCTGACCTTCTTCCCATGACCTTTTTCAGTTCCTTTGGAGATCTATAGGGCAAACGTGGAATCTCATTTCTCAGACATCAGTATGAAGACGACTGGCATCTCTTCCAGGATGACCCCTGCTTTATGTCCTGTGTTTCGTGGGATGAGAGCCGGACCCCCCTCACAACCTAACACTGGAGATGCGGTTAGAAGATGGATGGCTGGAAGTATGAGACCAGACCGTCAGTGATGTCATACTGACACACCTCACCAGAGACAAAAATGCTTTCATAATTTCATACCTCAGGAACTTATCTACAAGAATCATTTTAACAGTGAGGGTGTTGTCAGACGTTTACTGCAAGAAACCAATTAAGTGTGAAGTTAACAGCTGAAAGACAGACTACAAGTTCAAAAGATAAATTAATTTTAGAGCATGGGTGGCAGTGATTAGGAACAGAGATAGGTACACCAGATTGTTTATTATACACAGATGAAGCAGCAGCTATCTTTGGCTGGCAACCAAGATTAACATGCTATAGGTAGTCACAAGGTAACCATTAAAAAAAAAAAAACCACCCTTTTAATGACTTATGTACCTCAAAATGACAGGACTCACTGTAATGACAAAACTTGCACTTAACCTTATATTAATACTAGCAGCATGTATTGATTTTACCTTTTACTTAGTTTAATTTGATAAATGATCTTTTAATTAAAAAACAAACATATTGGGGAAAAATGATTGGTGTACTGACCAGAGACATCAATACAGCACAAATCCACTTATTATGATGTTTTCAATATTTTTAATTTGGTTTAAAAATTAGATTAAGATTTTAATGTTATGGATTTTGTTCAACAGACTCCATGTTCTCCTTAATCTGGCAGTGATTTAGCAGTTGGAAGACAGACAGATGGATGGATTATATTTAATAAAATATTTAAAAGATAGAGAATTTATAGCTTTTGGATAAATGAAATAAAGCTACAGTACAGGTTATGGTAAGGGTTAAGTTTAACTAGTTTTAACTTTAGCAATTTAAATATATGAAGCACAAATTATATAACTGGGATTGCTTATGCTAAAACAAGCGCTACACAGTGTATGGGTCACATGATTGTGAGCTTTACGTTTATTTAGCAGGCATTTATCAGAAGTGACATACAATTGAGAAGGAAGGGAAAAACGACTGGGGAAATTAGGGCTTGGAAATTGCTCTATTGATCCAGGGATTTGAACCAACAACCTCCAGGTCATGGACACCGTGCACTAATCAGAGAAGGCAGACACCATATCGTTTCAAATAGGCTGACATTGGTTGTTTTGTCTTGGATAATTTAAATTTATGATGCGTTCCAGTCAACAAACTACTAACTAGAGCTGATACAGAACTGTTTCTAATAACATGATATCATGTTTGATCAGGCTGAGTGCAGTCTATGGCCATTGAGGGACCCTCTGGGGGGGGGTCGACGGGGGCTACAGAACCAAAGGCACAACCAGTGAGTGCGGCTGGAGGTACAGAAGCACGATTAGCTAGATGGACAATTAACTGATATCCGGATGAGCTGTTCTCCACAAAACCTGCCAGATGTTAATTTCTCCTAATACCATTAGGCCAAATTAAATACTGGATGTAATAACAAACAAGTGCGAGTCTGAACTAGATAAGCAGTCATGGAAGATGGGAGGGACGGATTAGAAAAGGCGAGAAAACAAGTGTCAACTTCATAAAAGACTTTAATAGAGTTGTAGCACTGAGAAAGGGCCGTTCCCCTGCATGCGGCGTAGACGCAGTGTTCCGGTACATTCCTCAGGTGTCGATCCTGCTTCATGCGGCAAAAAGCCCTGAGCAATAATGAGGAATATCTGGATACAAACCAATACAATTCTGGGGAATCATGGGAGATGGGGACTTGTCCCGCAGTCTGGGTGTTGGCCGGCTACACGAGATGTCGTGCGGTTTGGGATCAAAAGTCATGCGTCGGAATGATCGCAAGCAGCGGCTGCAGGTTCTAAGAAGAGGAGCGGCGGCTTGCCCCAGGAAATGCGGCGCCGCTCCGCCAGTGATCCAGTACACAAACAGCCGCACAAACAGCCGCTTTGTCTGCTATTCTTAAACGCTTCTGTTTCTGAGGCCAGACTAAGGCGCGAGGTAGCCAGCTGCCTTGGATAATTCGGCTTTTGCATCTGAAACGTGGTGTTCAGCCGCTGGTGATGTAATGGTCGGCCATGTTCCTCTGCTTCCCGTGACTTTTTTACTTTGGGCGCCTTCAGATGCTCGTTTCACTCCTGTATGGGGCCTGGTACCACATAGTTCAAAGAAATGCTTGGCAGGGGGGCATGTTTTCCCAATGTAGAATTTAACTTCATTCACCCTCCAATAAATAAATCATCCATCCTAGGTTGCAGGGGGTCTGTGGCCCATCCCAGAGGCTATGGGCACAAGGTAGGGAACAACCCAGGATGGGGGGCCAGCCCATCACAGGGCACACTCACACCTATGGGTACTACAATTAGCCTCAGCATGTACCCAGAGGAAACCTCATGAAAACATGGGGAGAACCTGCAAACTCCACACACATGTGACCCAGGCAAAGACTCAAACCCAGGTCCCAGAGGTGTGAGGCAATAGTGCTAACCACTGCACCACCATGCCACCCCCTAAACCAAAAATTTCATTAAAATTAGTATGTTGTGTCCCCCTGGATATCAGTCTCTCTCTTACACCTTTGCTTGACTACATTTCTTTTCTGCTTTTTCGTCAACCTCAATCTCTGTCTCTCCTGCTAATTCAATCTTCTCTCCCTACTCAGGTCAGGCCAGCCCACGTCCTCCTGAAAGCAACGTCAGAAGCCATCGTTGTTCTCAACCTCCGGCTCCAGCAGACACAGATCTTCCAAGTCAGGCAAACTCATGTTTAACCATCCAAACATTTTCCACACCTTATCCTATGCAGGGTTGTGCAGGTCCCAAGCCCTTTTATGGACAATCTTTCAACTACACTTCATCTTACATTGTCTTTGGACTGTGGGAGGAAAACAGTGACATTGGGAGAACATGTAAACTACATACACAGAGCCAAGATGGCGACTCGAACTCAACCACGCTAGCCAGCGTACCACCGAGCCGCCCCACCTCGTGCTTATGGCATTTCAAAATCAGGATGGCTTACTGGATCCGGTTAACATGCCATCTTTAAACGTCATGCCAGGGTCTGACCTGGCTGTTGTCCCTGCAGCGATGGCTGTTCCTTGTCGCTTGTTCTCTGTGCCATGGAAGTCGACTAGTTCCTGATAAATAATGTCTGTGACAGCGCAGGGTATTGGATACAAAAATATCTTACGTTTCAAGTTTATTGTCTTACGTACTTCGTACAATTAGATTCTTACTCTCATGTCTTCCGCATACACGCGATTACGATTAAGTTTAAAAATAATAGCAAGTACTACCAGTCGACATTAAAGACGCAGGGACGATAAGGAACACAGAAAATAGCACTGAACAACAAATTAGAAAATGGCACAAAACATTGTTTCATGATACAAAGACATGGTAATAATGTATGTATAATGACTAATGATAGATATGCAATTTACTTATATTCCGTAGTCAATAAGTGTTAGTTGCTAGGTAACTACAGTTATAATAATAATAATAATAATAATAATAATAATAATAATAATAATAATAATAATCAGGAATAATATAAATACATTTGGGTCAACACCACGTGACACATCTTCATTTGTGGATCAAAACATTGTACAAAACAACAAACGAAGCATCTGAGGCTGTTGAAATTATTCCACTGGCAAAGAAACTGTACCGGAAGGCTTGCACACCGGCAAATCCTAAATCCTCTGATCTTGCTGCAATACGAAGATTATTTCTGCTGCATATAACGTAGCAACACAAGAATTCTGCCACGGCGCTATATCTGCACGCACATTGTAGAAAAGCGAAGCAAGTACATCCTTGTACAAACAGTGTGACCAAATTATGTTACATTAATATTTCGATGGAATGCATACTTCTTAAATTATACTAAATATGCTACTTCAAATGTTCCGCTTTCTGAATGTATGTAAAGATGTTTGGCTTTACTTATTCTTTAAATAAACACATTCTGGCAATTGTTTTATTGGCAATGCTTCTGCTTGGTAAGTGCCTAAGTATCTTAACAACTGTTGCTTTTCATTTCGTTCTCGTTTTTCCCCACCCCGTGATGTTTGTGCTCAGAAACAAACACGGATTTTTCATCAATCAAGGAGAATTACTTTGCGGGGGAGGGGGGCAAGGAGGCTGGAATTGATTTTCCCATAGAGTATAATTACTGTGTTCGATTTTAGCCTATGGCACGGCGTTGACTGTGGTTTTTAAGACCCCTCGTTTCTTTTTTTCAGAACTGCTTGGGCGGACAGCGCCTTGGCTGGTCCGCATGTTATCCAGCTCCATACCCCGGCAGGTGCCACAGCTTAGGGGCCTCTAATGGCTCCGCTCGGGGCCAAGAGGGTTACCAAGCTGCTCTAGTCTATTTGAGGTCAGCGGTGCAAAGTCTGTACCCCCATCCAGCACTGGCAATGGTACTGAAAGTTGTGTCACACATTGATTTCAAAGCCCATACGTCCAGAAACTCGCATTAAACCTGCCAAAAAGAAACAATCCGTGACGAACATTTTTGGAATTATCTAAAAAATGGTTACTATTTCAGAATTTACGTAACATGTATTTTAGTTCCTTTAGAAGTACATGCACAATGTTTTGAAATCAGATATTCCTTGTACCGAAACTAATTTTAATATGCGCAGACTACAGTAGTCTGTGTATGACATTCATTTAGCCATGCAGCCATTATTAAAATTTAGTAAGAAACACCGATGATTAAAATAAAGTAATAAAATGCAGTGAAAGTAAATGTGTCGCGGTAAAATGCTTATTGCAATAATTTTATACCCTAAAGCGGCAAATGGTGTCTTGAACAAATGAGACGCATGGTGGAGATTACTGCCTAAAATCTCAGCAATACCGGCTGACCACGTACTTCATACTTATTAAAAGATCACATCTTCATAAGTTCACAATCAACAAGTCGTTACCTTTCTGAGGAATTGGATTCTGGTGCTGGGGCTTTTCCTCTGGCGGTTAGAAAATGCCCCCCGGCTGGCTCCGCGCCTCGCAGAGAGATGCAGTTTCCCCCTGCAGCAATCCAATGCAGCGGGGCTACCCGCACGGCCGACGACATTTATACCCCGACGAGACGCCGAGCGGGGGGCAGCGGAACTCCACCTCCCAAAATTACACCCGTGATGGTGATACATTTACCACCCCACCCCAAAAAGCCTCTTCCTGAGACGAGCTTCGTCAATATTCTCCGCTCCTAATAACAACTACGGCAATTAAGTTGCGCTACAGGAAACTTAAACATGCTAATTGCAATGAGTATTAACAGGCTCGCGGGCGGGACTCTAAGACTATTCCCCAAACCGGCTACTCGAATGTAAAGTAATGTTTAGAAAAAAACAACAAATAATGTACATCCTTCATTTGCCGTTACACTGTTGCTCATACAGGGCTGTGATCAGACCAAGGACGGGGATTTGAGTATGAATGCTAGGGACTTGTGCTGGCCGATACTGCAGGTGCACTTTTTATGTTTAGCGGGGCTGCAGGATTCCTGGCTGATTTGGTCTCTACCCATTGGCATAACCCCCCAAATAATAAAAACAAGCCAGTACAATCCCCTAGACCTTGTTAAATCAGTTAGTTAGACCTTGGGTGGAGACCACAACTCCCCCAGTACTAAACCCAAAGTTACACCCTTGTCCCAACCTATGTTGAAATCAAACCTACATTCTCAGGTCCAACCAAAGCCTGTCCGGAACCAAAGGCACAGACAGATGGAAAGAATCTCCATCCATCCATCCATCCATCCATCCATCCATCCATCCATCATTTATCCTTTGCACCCTTTGAAGTCCTTTCCTTGGCTTCCCCAGCCTAACCCCAACCACCGTCACCACATCACCCCAGCCCGCTCGCTCGGCAAAAACAAGGAATAAAACAGCAGCATTACCAGCGCGCTGACAGAGGGAGAGCAAAACTTACCTGCAGCCGCCATCAAAGGACTGAATTCAGGGAAAATCTAAGCTTTGTCATTAAGGCTGCTTTAATGGCTTATTGGAAGGTTCATCAGGAATTGCTATGAATCTTAAGGGCTCCCTTAAATAATGCTGGTATTTTAATGTTCCCGTTCATACTATAGAAGAATATGCGATACAAAATAACATCAGTGATTTGTGGTCAGTATTACATTATCCATTGTGTGCCTAGGAGTGTGCTGTGGTGGACTGGTGTCCTGTCTAAGATGCCCCCCTCCCCCCCCCAGCCCACCCTATGATTGCTGGAGCATTCTCCAGGCTCACTGCACTGGACAAGGATTTAAAAAAAAATAATTAAATGTAGCATGGACTAATATCTGATAGATCATTAACATGTCTTCTTCTTAGACACCAACAGAAATTGATTATCACATATTCCGTGGTAGATCTGATATAAAAATAAATGTAATGAGGGTAATCTATCGTGAAGAAAGGGCACTTTAATGGGCCAGTTGCTGCTAATTAGATATTGTGACGCCAAACCTTTTAAAAACAGCCTTTTTCATATTCACATATTTAAATATTCAGGCAAAAATTCTCAAGAGAGGAGGGATTGTATTGCTGAAGTTGTCACATTTGCATCTACCCCTCTAGGACCATCATGTGAAAAAATCCCTCATTTCCCAATTCAGATTCCACCCAACTCTGAAAGTTTAAAGATCTTTTGCTGCTTTGTTTGAGATCATCTGAGTCACTGACTGATAGCCCCAACATAACGGGAGTGAGGATCCCTGCGGATACAGCACTTTCTACTAACTCAGAAAAGCTTGGCAAAGAAAGAGGCTTGTGTTAATGTTTTTCAAAACTCTTGGGGGGGGGGGGGGGGCCCATAGGCAAAAACAGTCACGAAAGAACTTGTGACCATCTCAAACACTTTACAGTCTCATAAAACACCGGCTAAATTAAACCGTGGCATCATTTAAAGAAATTTACTAATGATCGGCTTGTTGAGGAAGCCCACAGAGACTGCATGCATTCGTTTGCGTAATTCTGATGAACGTACTCGGTGTAAAGGTACAAATTTACACAGGCAGAAGAACAGACCCCTGTATGTTAGGGCCAGCAGAATAATACATGTTAATAAGCCTTCCTGAAAGGAAAATTTAGACTGATCTGGGTTATTCACTGTCAAAAGTTTTTAATCATAGGTTTCCAGAACTGGCAACAAATGATCCATTTTTATATGATCCTGGCAAACGGTGAAATACATGAAAACAGAGTGGGGGGGGGGGGGGGCTTTTATGCAGCACGAATCATTAATCCCTCACATTAAAATTATATCAGACTCTGATATAAATCACTCAGGTTTTTAGCACAATACATCACAGACAAAATGTGGTCTCTGACCTGGTGTTGCATAAGCAGTTAGAATATAGAAAGATGGATTGATGGATGGAAGTATACAAGTATTATGCAAGTATGTTTATCACAGGGTGAGGTCTATGCTTTTAGGACTATTCCGTGATAGCAGACTTCATAAAAAGGAAATTCTAAAATTAAAGACAACATGCTCAATTAGCAGAAGATTCATTAACCGACTTGATAAACCCCACTGCTTTTTAATGTTAAGATCCTTAAATAATGTCTTCAGAGAGGAGTTATTACATTGAAGCCTTCGACCTTAATCATTTGTTCCTTCTCATTGTTTTAGGTGTATGGTTCAATTTCCACATTATTACTTCAAATTAAAGCCATTCAAACTAGAGAAAAAATTGCAGCAGAATGACCTATTATGTAGTAACCCCGTCAGACCACCAATCAAACCACTAAGGCTTGCTACTGAATTTTTGAATATATATCTGGATTTAATTTACAAAGGTTACACTACCCAACACTACTCAAACCGATATTAAGGAATACCAAGAATTATAATAATTTTGAATATGTATAGGAGCTGTACTTCAAACGGATGAACTACATTCTGCTGAAGGACCAGTAGATTCAGTGCAACATTATAAATCACTTTCAGACTCAAGCCGATTAAAATTGTACTGATGTTACACAGAGGAATCACATAAGAATCAGAAATTAAATGTTGTGTATTACCCAACACCTGATTGTCGTAAAAGAAAGCAAAATGGTTTGGGACAGATGTGTAATATTCAGCTTAAATTCCCATTGTGTGCCAAGAATAGTGAAATTATAAATGTTATTACAAAAATCCATTCTTCTCTATGAAGATATTCATTTGTGCCTCTCACTGCTATGACCCATTTTGAGGATTATGGAGTCAGCACTAGAGGACTCACGCAGATACGCATAGCATGGGAGAGAGTACTGGTTGCTTTGAAACTCCTTTCTAAATTCATATTTTCATATACATTTCTTCCAGAAGTTCCAGCATTTCTGAACTGCATGCCAAGGCTTCAGGCCAGGGGTGTCATAAAAGCGGGGGAAAGTTTTCAAAAACTTTCAAACATAATTCGATTGGTCTGAGTTGAGGGCCCCAAATGACTTGCTTTCATGGGGCCCAAAGCCTCCAGCAGAGTCCCTGCTTCGGGCGCATTCACAGCCTTCACGGTTGGCTGGTTTAAATTGCGACTGGGCATTTAATTAACCAAGTTTTCTTCAGTTAATTGTGTCACTGACTCGTGCGATATGAATGTACATATCCCGTACTCCAACACTCAGATTAACCAAAGTTGAATGTTAATTTATTCTGGTTTGTTAATGCATCAAAAATAATTGCAGAATAGCTTTGTGTCAAGGATGAAATAATTATGTAGAGAACTGCACATGGTGAATAATAAATGGAACATATTATAATGTCTAGCTACAAAGAGAAGAAAATAAGCAAAAAAGGTTACAGGAAGAGTGTTGGCATCACAGTTACAAGCCAAAGCCCGAACTTCTCCTGCTCGTAAGCCAATCCATGGCTAGCTGCTATAGCAACTGCACACTGGGCACTGTGTACCATGCAGCTTGTACCTGGCCGTTAGCGGGTGTATACCATGCAGCTTGTACCTGGCCGTTAGCGGGTGTGAAGCCCACATGGATACAGCGGACAATTCAGGCGGCCCAGCACCTGATGGGGGTGCTGAATACGTAAAATCATACGTACAAATTGGGCAGGGCAGGAGACAGCCAAGGACGTTTTGTCAGGGTGCCCAGAATTTCTGCATAAGCCCTTGTCCACATTCACAGCATTTAAATGACAGTCATTCCATTGTACTGGAAGCAGTCCAATGACACACTTTAAACGCATCACCATTCATTCCCAGGTGGTAAGTCTGCATGTGCAATTATCTGTGTGAGGCAGAGGAATACAGGTGGGCCTGCATCTGTATGGATTCGAGGCCTCTTGATGCATGGAGGCCTGAGATACAGAGATGGAGATGCAAAGTCATTTCCAAGTAACTGTTGCATATAAGTCTATAACATCCACCACTTTTTTATCCTCCAAAATACATTTCTTTTTTTTTCACAATTTTAAAAATAATTCTCTCTACCTGCCTACTGTCTCTGTAAGTGAAAGAGACTTTAAAGCACAGAGTTAAGATTACATTATAGAATTTATGGAGAGAAACATTAAGGATTTATTTAACTTCATATCCAGAACGGAGTATATAAATAATCAAAACAGCTCCCTGTTACTACAAATCCTGGAATTAAAAGCTAAATATGAGAATGTTATATTGCGAAAAATACTGATGATACTTATATAATGAAAAATACTTATATATACATATACTAAAGGGACTGTATTTTAATTAAGTTCAATACACAGAAGCCATTTAAGCATAAATTCAGGTGAACAGCATCAAAGCAAACTGGAAGTGAATAGTTTTTGAGGTTTTTGAGGTTTAATAACGTAATTAAAATAACAGAGGGGAAGGCACCGTGCACAGAAGGAGTGAATCTCTGCATCTCGTTTGAAAATGAAAATTAAAAGGTTTAAAATTTCCACAAAAATGAGTTTTAAAAATGTAAATAGCAGCGCTCCTTCTGAGGTTGGCTGCCAAACTTCATGAAAGTGTTTTGTTTAATCTTAAGACTTAAGAGGTCTTTTGGTTTCAGATATAATGCTAGCTAATTATCCAAACAAAGCACTCATTCACTTATCGTGACGCCAGTGCCCCTAAGGCTGCCACGATAGATCTGGTTTGATCCAGCTTTGCTGCACTTCAAATGCACCACTGTTTTACAGCTGTATCGATCTGATATCACAGCATGAAACTTTCGTTTGATTTCTGTCCTTGTGTAAACCTTAAACCTTGCCCACTTTTTGATCTATATTCACAGTATTTGCAGGCTGTGTATGTGAACTATAGTATGGATGACACAGGTCTTTTACAGCTTTATCTGGAATATTATAGAAATAAATTCAAAAAGCAAAATTGACCAAACGAAATAGGGTTTATTTTCATTCACTTCTTCATTTAATAAAAAGAACAAACTGTTACATGAGCTACACAGTTTCACCCATGAAAACACCATTTCTAAGTGTGAGTAAAAATAAAATAAAATTGTGTAACATACATAGCACACCAAAACAAATTCGATAACACTTCACTTAAGGACATATGTTTTTCGTTTTTAGTATTTTATAAACACATTATAATGCATTATAATGCATTCAGAAATCATTATAAACATGGCTGTAAATATTTATAAAAAGGCAAAAAATTAAACCTATGTTTACTATGAGGTTCTTATCTATAATGCACTATAGATACCTTTATAATGCATTACAAAGCATCCTTAATGCTTATACCAACCATTATAATGCATTATGAAGGTTTTATAGATGAGAGCTTCATAAATATTTATAGCCATGTTTATAATGATTTTTGAATGCATTATTATTTGTTATGAGTGTATTTATAAATTACTAAAAACATGGCCCTAAGTGTTAGCAAAAATTCGTTGTATATAGTTATACTTAGCTAAATAAATGATTTAGAAAGTGTGAACAGGTAATTTCATGAAAATAGCTTAATAAAGAATTTTAATGACTCTGAAATATATATTTAAATTGATGCTTTATTATTTTTTAACAAGGAAATTAAAAAACTGACATTTTCAGCAAATTAAAACAACATAGTGAATTTTGTACCATTATCTTTCAGGAAATAATCTTCATTTCAACATTTCAAAATTGATTCTATTGTTGTAATTAAATTGCTAGTCACTTAAATGCAGAAATGCTTGGGATTGTTTTTGATTATAAAGAAAACATAAAAGTTAACAGGAACTAGGTGGTCCTTTACATAGCATTCAATGCTTCTAATTTCAATTCATGCCTGCACTAAAATAGTAATTGATTATCCAACAAATCCAGCATGACACATTGCCAGGGTCTTATATAATCACTGTATGAATAACAATAAAAGTAATGTTCTTGTTTACTTAGGATGTTTATCTAAATAGCAGATTTAATTTGTCTGTGTTTTCTCATATCGACCTTTATTATTTCTGACCTCCTGAAGTTGCACTCAATCCCTTTTCCACAAAGTTTTTCAAACGAGTTATAAGTTCATTGTCAGTAGATGTTCTGAATATTGTCGAACTTTCTCTGAAAGAAGGAATTCTTCCACAATGCCGTAAAACTGCTATTGTCAGGCTGTTATTGAAGAAAAGTAATCTTGACGGTGCAGCGATTAGTAATTATAGGTCATCTCTAACCTTCTCTTTCTTGGCAAAAAATAGAGAAATCTGTGTCTAATTAATTGATTATCTTACCACTAATAATATCCATAAAGTGTTTCGTTCTGGCTTTTGGGCATGTCACAGTATTGAAACAGCTCTTCTCAATGTGCGAAATTATTTAAGATTAAACAGAAACTCAGGAACCTCTCCATTATTTTCTTCCAGATCTCAGTGCTGCCTTTGACACAGAAGATTTGCATGTCAAGACATTTTGGACAACTGTATGCTTCCAACTTTGTGGAAACAGTTTTCGGAAGGCCCTTTTCTGTTTCCACGTGACTGATCTACCTCAGCCACTCATTTTACTAATACAACTAAGCGTGTTACTCTTAGACAAGGCTGCAGAAGGGCAGAGCGTAAGTGGATAAAAGACGAACTTCAGCTGAAATTTTTAGATATTTTTTAAAGCTCTGTTAAAACAGCTAAGGCTCATTATTAATCAACCAATCAACAAAAATGCCCACAGACCCAAAATACTATTCAGCACAATTAATTCCATCTTAAATCCTACTGTTGCTACTGCTGCTGTCGCCTTTGCTTCTACTTGAAACCTGTGAGAAGTTTGTGAAGTTCTTCACTGAGGCACGTCATCCAATCAGCTTCCTCCAGCAATTTCAGCCTGGGCCCCCTCCCCAGCTCTCTGAGGTGATCTCACAAATGAATGTCACTTACTGTCCCTTAGATTTCAAACCATCGCGTCTTTTTAAGGAAGTTTTCATTACAATCCGTCTCCTTATTCTCTCCATAATTAATAGCTCAGTAACTAGTAGAAACATCCCTTCCAGTTTTACACATGCAATAGTGCAACCTCTATTAAAATAACCTAGCCTAGACCCTAATGACCTTAAAAACTATAGGCCCAAGCTCAAGCTACCATTCATTTCCTAGACACTGGAAAAGGTTGCATTGCCCCAGATAAGCTCCTACTCGAACAAGTTTAAAACCTTTGATAAATTCCAGTCTGGCTTTAAAGCTCGGCAAAGCACAGAATCTGCCCTGCTGAAGGTACAGAATGATATTCCTCTCACTATCGATTCTGGTTCTTGCGCAGTTTCAGTCCAGCTTGATCTCACCGCAGCTTTTAACACGATTGACCATGACATTCTTTTAAAGCGCTTAGAGGCGGAAGTTGGATTGCAGAGCTCTGTGTTAAAATGGTTTACCTCCTACCCAAGAGAAAGAAGCTCCTCAGTCAGAATAGGTAACTGTTCCTCCACCCCCATTAAATGTGACATTCCCCAAGGTTCCATCTTAGGGCCTCTTTTATTCCCCCCTCACTCCCCTATGGCTCTATCTTCGAAAAATACAGTTTTTTGCACCATTGGCATGCAGACACCACAGAGTTTGTCCTCCCAGTTACAGCTGATAGCACCTGCTCTCTGAATAACCTGCTGAGCTGCTTGGCTGGTATTAAGTGCTGGATGGTGAGGAACTTCCGTCAACTAAATGAAAACAAAACTGAAGTGATTACATTTGGAGCCCGAACTCTGTCGTTAGTCTTAACGGCGTGCTTGGCCCTCTGTTCGTGAATTTGCATAATGAAGAGAAAAACCTTGGTGTGCTTTTGGATACCTCATTGAATTTTAACAATTCACAGTGTTGTGAAGGGCAGCTTTTGTCATGTTAGCGCTATCACCAAGTTAGAGCCGATTTAATAATCTCACAAGGACCTGGAAATAGTTATATATAGTTATATATGCTTTTATCGCCTCTCAGCCTGACTGCTGTAATTCCATATATGGGGTTGTCCCATTTCACACTTTCTGAACTTCAAATGATTCAAAATGCACCTGCTAGACTTTTAACTGGAACTGCTGTCACTCATGTTCTATCTCATTTACACTGATCACCTGTGAAATACAGAGTAGATAAAAAAAAATTTCATTTTGTTTTTAAACCACTCAATGGATTAGCCCCACAATACATTTCAGACCTATTAGTACCGCATTCTACCCCCCGGTTACTTAGATCATCCTCTCAACAGCTCCTCACTCACACCTCAAAACTAAAGGTGACCAGACTTTCTCTGTAGCTGTGCCCAGACTTTAGAATAGTCCAGAAAACCTGAGAGCTACTCAGTGTCTTAGTACTTTCAAAACTGCTGAAAATGCATACTTGTAACAACCGACGATAATCAGTTATTTTATTCATTTATTTTCTGCATTTATATTATTTTCTTTTGTGCTTGATTTTAACTTATTGTGCTTTCATCAGCTTTTAAAATGTCTTTAAAGTACTTTGTAAACCCTATGGTGAAAACAGTGCTGTACAAATACTGACTGATTGATTGATTAGTTGATTGAATGATTGATTGATTGACTGATTGAGTGATAAACAGTAACAAACTGTAAATTAACTTCAGAACAAGCCTTCCTAAATCTCTTCACTTCATGGAAATTCACATGAATAATACTTAATAACATACAACATTCTCATTGTGTTATTCTAATTAGATTTTGTTATGAAATACAGGCCTTTGTTTTTTCTATTGTATCCACAAGTCAGTGTGTATTGTGTGTGATTGTTTTTCAGATTGGTGAGTTACAAGACCATTCAGTTATATTTGAATCCAGTTGGGAGACAAAAAGCCGGGCAAAATTTACTGCAGCACCCAATGAGCAGCGGACCCCAGGTCCATTATTTACTGCAGCATCCAATGAGCAGCTGACCCCAGGTCCGTTATTTACTGCAGCATCCAATGAGCAGCGGACCCCAGGTCCATTATTTACTGCAGCATCCAATGAGCAGCGGACCCCAGGTCCGTTATTTACTGCAGCATCCAATGAGCAGCGGACCCCAGGTCCATTATTTACTGCAGCATCCAATG
>JAODJW010000135.1:11042976-11069945 GCA_026777045.1 Hyperopisus bebe | reverse complement strand
TACGGCAGCATCCAATGAGCAGCGGACCCCAGGTCCGTTATTTACGGCAGCATCCAATGAGCAGCGGACCCCAGGTCCGTTATTTACGGCAGCATCCAATGAGCAGCGGACCCCAGGTCTGTTATTTCCTGCAGCATCCAATGAGCAGCGGACCCAAGGTCCGTTATTTCCTGCAGCATCCAATGAGCAGCGGACCCCAGGTCCGTTCAGCAGCGTCACACACAAGGTTCCAGACCCTCCTGTCAGCCGTGACCAGCTCTGGAGCCAATCGGTGGACGTTCACATCTCCGAATCGCTTGCTCTTACCCTCATGTGCTGGACTTGCTCTCTTATAAAGACAGTGCTTTCAGCCATGTGTGGGACATGGTAACGTGTCAATGGATGCATGGGCTGGACATGGAAGCTCAGGAAAGCAGCAATCCAATGGAATTTAAGGCGGCATATTCAAAGTCACATCGCACTGCATCACATGAGAGCAGATGTTAGTAAAATCTCTGAGCTGCACCACACAGCCCATAGCATAACAGACACTTACCTTTTTTGCTCAATAGACACTGCAACTCATTTATGGATGACTTTTGGTATATTTACTTGTCCCGTCTCACGGGAAGTTGACGTGCTGTATATTTCATGACACTCACTGATCAAATAGCATTTGAAACCCATTATTAGCTGCATAACAAAATACCATTATCAGTTTCCTCTAAAGCCTTTGTAGAACCGTACATTCAATTATGAACCACCTGTCAGGCTTTGTTAAGCCCTTACTAAGAATGTCATTGTCTGTTCCCAGAGCATGACAGACACACTCGTGCAGAGCTACTAAAAACTCAAATACAGATGTGTCCCACAGCAGCTGTCATTCTAAAGACACTGCATTCTCACTGTACACTGCACTCTCACTGTACATACATGTAATAACACAGGAGAGGTTAGTCGGGGGCTGCTGAAGGCCAGACATGCACCAGTGTTCAATGACTCATTAACCAGTGACACCCTTTGTTCTATTATCCCAGCTTCTCATCTTCTTATGCTGACAGAATGTCATAATATAATTAAATCAGTAGTTGTGACCTCAGGAAAATGGTCTATGGGGAGAGGTGAGTAATGATTAAACAAAGATTACCCTTAATTCAAGACACTAATGCCGATTCATTTTTCACATGCCAGAGAGGGCGAGCTGGTGAACTCATTCGAGAGCTTTTGAAGTGGTACGGTTCATTTTTCTTGAACAATTTGAACTGCATCATCTTGGCTAAAAAGCGTGTCATTTATATAATTTCTCCACATGTGATTTATATAATAAACTTTCTGAGAAGAGGAATACTTAACACGAAGGTCACATATGTTACAGTCTTCAAAAAAACCTTTTTTTTAAAAAATAGTTGCCACTGACATGACAGGCTTGTTTACCAGAGTGAGTACTGATTCGTCCCAGACTGTCACAGTGCCAAAGCCAGACAGAATATTAAGGAAGCCCACAAGTTTAGTGAAACGTCGGAGTTCACTATGTAGCTACCAGAATTGTCAATCTGATTGATCCCCAGAACAGCCACATTTCATAAAAAGACATGAAATGATGCTTTTTTGCAAGTGACACAAGTACAGGCACAGTTGAGTGCTTCTTTCTGCATCTTATCCTTTGAAACATGCATCCATGCATATATATATATTTGAGAGCAGAACTTGTGGCCAGTCTCAGAGTCAACCATTTAACCAGCAGCCTGGAGTATTTGTTGGGGGGGGGGGGGGGGGTTAAGGGCCATGTTCAAGGGGATCTACCACTAACAGCCACAGAGGTCTAACCCACTCAGCCACCCTCCCCCCCGACTAAATGATACCAAATGCTTCACCAATCAAAGTGGACTCTATCAATTTGATGTGTTTCTCTTTGGGCTTCACAAAGCTCCCACAAAAAACATTTGGCAATCCCTGTATGTCATGCTAGGTAAGAGTCTATACAACTGGATGAATATTTGTATATTCAGGCCTGTTATGAATGAACATTACATTTATATAGCACTTTTCAAGACACCCACAGTACATTACAAAACCACTGTGTAGCCCCCACCTGGATGAAGCAATGGCAGCCATTCTGTGCTGGAACACTGACCATACTTGGTGGTGGTGGTGAAGGGGCAGGAGAGAATTCACCAGTTAGATATAGGAGATGATTAGGAGGCCGGTTTTGATAGGGCTACTGTGGGTAATTTTAGCCAGGACATGGAGGTATCACCCCTGCTCTTCCAAAAGGTGCTGAGGAATCTTTTATGACCTCAGAGAGTCAGGACCTTGGTCTTAAATCTCATCCAAAGGACGACACCATTTTTACAACAGTGTCCCCATCACTGCACTGGGACATTGGGACCCACACAGGTCACAGGATGGGCTAACCTGTGGGTCACACCAGCACCAGACCAGCCTTCCTCGGTGGTCTCCCATCCAAGTACTGGGCTGCCCCAAACCTGCTTAGCTTCAGGTCAAATACCTGCTCTGAACTCCAGGCGGTATGGCGGCTGACGAGTCGCCTCATTACATTGAAGGCAGCCATATGTCCTACAAGCAGTGCTGCAGTTTAGCGCCATAAGCTAGCAAGCTGCACAGTAGCCGACAGAGAAAACAAGGATAAGACTAATAAGAGTGTAACCAAAGCCAAAGTGTAACACTTACTGTCACTCCTATCAGCTTCTCTGCCTGCGTGCCTGATGCCAGCTGTTCATGTTCAGCTTCACCGTTCAACGTTTTAAATCACATGTTGAATAAAACTCCTGTTGCTTGCTGTTTTCTGGCATTTTCAGCCCCTTCTGTCCACATAAAATAAATCTCCTAGCTATTAAAAGTCTGTACCTTTACAAAGTTTATTTCCGTGTTTACATCAGGGCCGGCCCATGGCATAGGCAATATAGGCAAATGCTAAGGGTGCCAACTTTTGAAGAGGCGCCGAACTGCCAGCAAATTTCACTTTGCCTCAAGCGGGGGGGGGGGCGCTGGCAGTGATGCTCGCCTAGGGCGCCACACCGGCTAGGACCGGTACTGGTTTACGTACAGAATAGTCCAAACTAGCACAGCACATCTTCATTTTAGCTCCTCCCACCAGGTCAGCATGACTTTTCCAAAGTTTATTGGCTGAACCATGATCGGGCCACTGCATACCAAGTCCAATGCACGTTTTACACATGTGCTGTGTACAAAAAAAAAACAGTAAAAAGGTGCAGAAGGAACCACACAATGTATTTTTAGAAATAACACAAATGTGAATAATTATGCCCCATGAGCTTTCGATCAACACGTGTTAAGGTCACAAAACCTGCAGCCAAACGAAAGGTATGCTGTTTTTAAATAGCCAGATTCTCTTCAAATAAAAGTGTCATTGATTGACACAGATGCATCTTACTCTTGTGAGATAAATAGCTTTTTTGTTCGGACTACCTGAAAAGTCCATTAGAGATCACTCATCCTCAGATGTATAGATTTAGATCACGAAGGGTTGAAGATGTTCTGCCCAGTATAAAACTTAATGGAGAGGATATTTACAGAACACTTTCTAAGATTGCAGCCTTAGCGTCACTTTAGCAAACAGATGAGGGGGGGGGGGTCACAGCCAATTAGAGTGCAGCACCTTGCTTTCTCCACCATTTACAGAACTTCTCTCCACAAGAAAGTATCCTGGAGAAGAGGCCTTTTCTCATCTTGCTGCATTCTCCAGGAGTGTATGTTTTTAGGGGGAATTAGAGGTGCTGCTTCTCCTCTTGGTTTACTTTGGGTGCTGTGATCCTGATTGTGCACCATCAAGATTTCAGATCAAAAGAAAGGCCACAGGGAAACATTATCGGGCTCGTTCACCATTTCAAGGAGAGCAACATTAAGCACTCAGAAAGCATTTCAATATCATGCAAGCATATATTCTGGTAATGATCCATGCAAAATAATAAAAAAAAAATGTTTTGCATAGATTTGTAAGGCAGCTTCTACAACAGGAGTTATTTCAGGGATACTCAAATACACATAAATTAAAAAGAACTGTTCTGATAAAAATGACATTTAAAAATTTCACGTTTATCTGTTTTTCCTGTTAAAAAAATCCATTGATGTGCAGAACCATCCTGACCATAAACCTGCACGTTTCGTACGACGTTCATGCTCCACTTCATTCTGACTTGTCATGCGATTCGTGCTGAATCGACATTGTGCAGCTTTGAAGGGCAGACCTAAGATCCTTCAAGTTTCTCCACATGTCATAGCTAAGATTTCCAAGCAGTGCTTCTGGAATATTCCCAACGAAAAGCGCACAGTACTGGCACACGGTATAAACACAGTGGTACAAACACCGGCCATCAAAAGCCTTTCCATCCAGTCTCAGACCCATTGTTATCTTTGCTCTGGTTTCGGTCCTCTGTGCATAAAGCCTGGTGAGTCAAAGGAATGAGTCACCCGCATCACAGCCCTGCTCCTATAAGGCTGAAAATGTTCCTCTACAATACCACACTACCTTGAGCTTATTTGTAAAGATCATTAAAAACCACAGGTAAAGAACTTCCACCAAAGGCACAACAGAACACTTAAATTTTACAAAACTAAGAGGGAGATCAAACAGCCAAGCTACCTAGTACATTCTGGAAAATGACCCCTGTCTCTATTCCGTCTGGCAGTAAACAAGGTATGATTAGCAGGCGCGGGAATCAAATTAGCTACGTGATGATTCTCGTCTTATATGATGTTTTATGTGTATAGTAAGGTTGATGAGTGCGGCAGATTAGCTCAGGTGTTTTCCAGTAAATAACAAAACCTCATTCAGATATATAGATGCATGAAAGGCATGAATCGCAACAAACGGGATCGTTATATGCCTTCGTGGCAAGGGGAGGTTGTGTTCCTGTGCCATTTGTTCCGTTTACAGGGCGCTAATTTACTATGAAATGTCAGATCTGAGCATCAAAGTCAAACTATACCTCTGGGTCAATGAGTGGGTTTGACAGTGATCCCAACTGCTCACAAAGGTCAGGATTTAAAACATCCTCCGAGGTTTTGTGCTTTGCTCAGTATAAGACGAGAGAAGTGAAGATGTGATGGTTAAGATGAGACAGTGACATATCGCAGCTACATACACAGAGGACTACAGGAGAGCTGGAGCAAAGAGAGGAAGTGAAGAGGGGAGAATCCTCAGGCATTAAGCTTGTTTAATATTTGAAGCATTTCCTTTGATCATAATGAGTATCTGGGGTTTCAACTGATGGATGTTGGGAGAACCCAGGATGTTGGTCTGGTCCTGGACCAGTAAAGGATAGAGACTGCTCCAGATTGTTCAACAGGGGGGAGTCATATTACTGCCAAACCTAAATTGGGTGTTTTCCTGTCATAATTCTTATCCTGATTGTTGGCAGCATCGTTAAGGCTGCACTGACCATGGAGCATCTGACACGCCATGATATCTGACACGTCACCACATCTCACACGTCACGACACAGTGAGATTTGAGCACTGAGCTCTTGTCCATCACGGTGTGACTGATCCTCTGGAGGTCAAATGCCACAGCACTGTTGGGATCCATTTCCTGTCATCACCAGCGTTCTTCAGGTCTCCACTATTCCCCTTCATCTCACACGTTAACACAGCTAATAATTAATCCTCCTTTGTTAGAGGGAAAAGGACAGTGTGACTGGTGTATCACTTTAATCTGGCTCCCCGTGACAGGAAAAGGGGTTGGGATTGGCCCTTTAGCTCCAGCAAAAGGAACTCTTAATGCTGCAGCATTTGAAGCTATTTTGGATAATTTCATGCTCCCAACTTTGTGGGGACAGTTTGGGGATGGCCCCTTCCTGTTCCAACATGACTGCGCACCAGTGCACAAAGCAAGGTTCATGCATTGTCCCTGCTCTGTGATTTTACATGGCCTACCACTTAGTTGCTGAGTTGCTGTTGTTCCCAATTGCTTACACTTTGTTATAATACCACCAGCAGTTGACCGTGGAATATTTAGTAGCGAGGAAATTTCACGAATGAACTTATTGCACAGGTGGCATCCTATCATGGTACCACGCTTGAATTCACTGAGCTCGTGAGAGCGACCCGTTCTTTCACAAATGTTTGTAGAAGCAGTCTGCATGCCTAGGTGCTTGATATTATACACCTGTGGCTATGGAGGTGATTGTAACACCTGAATTCAATGATTTGGAGGGGTGTCCCAATACTTTTGGTAATACAGTCTAGATATGAATATGAAACAAGGAAGCAATTCATTTTAACTTCTTATTATAGAGACATGAAAGCCCTTCTGGCTCTCAGTCCCTTGCCTACTGTAACATTGCCACTATTGTTAATAAAGATGGAAAAGAAACAAACATTTTTTTAAGTGATCTATTTTGTTTTCAAAACATATGAGAGGGTGCCATCTACTGGTGAGATTTTTAGTAGCTAAGCAAGGCACGACCCCATTGACTATGAGAAGACATAAATAACATTCATTTAATATAAAAGCATTTTCACCCAGTTAAATGACATCTGGCAGATGCATTTATCGAAAGGGAAAGTCTTCAGTAAAAGGTATAATGCATCCAATTTACATAACTGCACTTGGCACGAAACAGCCTGGGTAGTATGCCAGTTAACTGCAGTGCGCAGTCACATGCCTCATGTCTTTGGACTGTGGAATGAACCCGTTTTAATGCAGTCTGGGCTAGGAGTAGAAATCAGACATTAAATCCGGGAGGCGTGAGGCTAAACGGCCATCCACTGAGCTACCACGAACACCTTCATAGTCGATCGACTGACTAATTCATTGCATTATAAAGACATTAGAAGACGTTGTCTCCATCACAATCTCTGATAGTGTGGTACGTGGCTTCTGCAGAATGATTCAATTAACGGTTTCGGAAATGTGTCTGCAGCTCGACCATAATTCACTCTGCCCTGCGAGACCGCCACAGCTGCCGTCACCTGAACCCGGCGATCTTTTGTTAGCCTCGCGGCAGCTGCGGCTCCTCGTGGTGAGCAGCGACAGAAAGACTTCCAGCTGTACAAGTCAAGAGTCATCCTCTAACAACGGCTCCCGGAGGACTCGAAGGATATCGACGGGCTGCAATCTTCTCTACAAATTACACCCCACTCCACATTACTGACCACCCGCAGTCAGCTTAATCTTTCTCCCAACTAGGTGCCACATTTATTTGAACTCTCAGCGAAGACAGACTGTTCTCTGAATCTGTTTGTATGACTCGGCACACTTTTTACCCCACATGCTGCCACTAGAAGTGGATGGTAAGACCACCTGTACCTGCTGGTGTGGCCAGCCATGACCTGGCCTCCAGGGGGTGCTCATGAACACAGCATGGTCACAGATGAAAGCAGTTTCATTTATCTAGGTTTGAAACCAGGCACCAACACAGCATTACAAGACAGGACAACAAGGGAGGAACAGGCTATAGCTGTTTACAGGAAATGTCTGGCACTTTCAAAATAAAAATAAAATAATAATAATAAAAAACCTGTCAAGTAAAAGCAGTGTCAACAGGCTCCAAAATACATTAAATAAAGTTAGGTCTCTCAAAAGCCTACTAAAACCTTTTTAAGGTACAGCGATCAATAAGTTACGACTTGCAGATAAGAAACCAGAACATCCTCTCTAAAGTGAATTATTTAGATCAGAGTTTCTCAATCCTGGTCCCCACAGCCATGTGAGAAATATGTTTTTGGGTCAACATTACCTTTTATTGAATGAATTAACTGTTTGGATGTTTACAGATTTTATTTTTGCTACTTACAATAGTAATACATCCATCCACCTTGCAGCTGCTTATCCTGGTCAGGGGTCTCATGAAACATGGAGTCTGTTCCAAACAGCACAGGACGCGTCCTGTTTGTCATCACTAAGTGTGGGAAGGTGCCCTGAATCCTTGACAGGGAGGGAGGGGCTCCACTTCCATGCATATTGCGAGTCTCCCCCGTCTCCCATCTACCCTGCGTGCCCATCACTGTTCCTTATGAGGGGATCACTCTGCTCTGCAAGCCAAAGCCATCAAACCATCCACTCCAGTAATACACTACCAGCTAAAAAAATTAGCGTGGAGCACGAGCTCAGAGCTGACTCATACGCAGATCGGACAAAAGCCAAGGTCAGCAAGGCTTTGCGGGGTCACTTAATGTCCGGGGGTGGGGGGGTGAAAGATTTCAGTTGTGGTGTAACAGTCATGCAAACACAACAGTCAAAAAAAGCAGAGACTCAAATGTCAAGTCCACTAGTTGTCGAAGTTAGATGCTGACTGCTTCAAGGATGCACTTTTAAATGGTTTATCCCTGCGCAAAAATAAATGACGCAGAAAAGAGCCCAACAGTTTATGACAATAAATCAGACACTTCAATGACTAACAAATTACCAGCAATGACCAATATCACATTTGCTGAAGACAGACATGGCAAGCTGAAATGAGTTAAAGTAAAATGAGAAGTTAAAGCAGTTAAACACAACATGAACCGTCATGACTTTAGAACGGGGGAAGAAGATCTGAGTCATATTCTGCATGAGGACCTGGAGTGGATTAATGTATGTGGGGGGGCCTAGGCAGACATCAGCATGGACACTCTGGGCTTGATGATTCAATGTACTGTTCCATCCATCCTGAACGGAACAGGACCCTGATGTTTGCCAGGGCCCGAGGGAATAGGGAAAAGAGAAACTGGCAACAGTAACAATACTTAAGGATAATAATAATGATGACGAAAGGTAAGGTACTAAGAATACTCATCACTACAGAGTACTATTTTGTGCTACAATATTTGCCAGTGTATATAGTGACAGTGCAAGTGCCAGTAAACATAAATGTTATAATTCAACAATGCTAAAAATTCTTTTGTACTACAAATAAAATAAATGCTATAAATCTGTAAATTCTGTAAATACTATACATACAATAAATACTATAGCACTATAAATTGCAGAGAAACATACATGTTGTCTGGGGCTCATATATCATTAAACAGAGCGACTTTAAGTCAGTAACTATTAGATGTATGTGAATCCTAGGCTATAGTCTAGATTATTCTATGCATTAATCCAACCTGATGGGAACGGCATTTACCCCAAAAGGGAAAACCCACAAATGCAAAAAGAATGAACAAAAAAGAATACTCAAAATCATTGAAAATTGAATAATAATGGATAAAGCAGTGAGAAGAACAATTCTCCATGGAAGCAAGGCCCTCGGGGCGACCAGAGTCACCGGGAGGGGCAATCACAAACACGCGGGTTCCAGGCGTCCACAGCCTCATTAATGACTCTGTGTCACAGAAAGGATAAGGAATGAGACACCCAAAGTGAGCAGTGAGATTTTAATTACAGCATCACAAGGCCAAACCAAGTGCAGGCGGCAGGAAGATGAGAAGCTGAGCAGGGAAAGGAGATATTAAGGTATGTATCATTTCACTGGTTTTCTTCATGGACACCAGATGAATAAAAGGCAGTGCTGGCTTGAATGCCATTAGCAATTATAAAATCACACTTCACAGGGTAGAAACTTCGACTAATTTAATACCACTGGATTATCTGCTAGTTATACCATTAAATAAAGAAAACTGCCCAGTTTGACCAGTGCATTTCACTTCCCAGTCATTATACCGGGCGTTCGTTCTCCAGCTACCACGCATTCTTGACGCTCCTGTTATGGCAGCCCAGACAGGCCATCTGACTCCTTTATCCAGGGCGCAAGCCACAACAGGGAAGTTTCTGCAAACCTCCCAAGTGCACGGACAAATTAGCTGCGGACGGGATTTTTAAAATACTGAGACACAGCCTAATTTCCATATAGATAAAAAAAAAAAAATGCTCTGCTGGTTTGCAGCTGCATAGCAAAAAGGTTGAGATATTGAGATACTTCAAAGCAACTGCTAGAGCCAGAATGTACAGTGAATTAGGAAGTTGACTTGTATGCATTTCTTTCATTTTCTTTGTTTATTACCATCAACTCATTCCATCTGCTACCACACAGACCGGTGATTTTGTAGCGCTCCAGGGTCCTGAATGGAAATGTTTTTACTTAAAAAAGAATTTTAGAAAAATGGGTACAACCTACTTGCCTTTCAGAATGAAATATTTACAACTCAGCTTTGCTGGTGCAGTAAGTTCACTGTGTTGCATGGGTCTGCTCGAATAAGCCAGAGTGCATCATGGGATACATAGAAAGACGTCAGCATCCATAAAGAATGCCTGCAAATCAGGAACTAAGCACCAGTTTGAACCAGTTCATACCAGTGCAGTACAACTTCTCAGGCTATGTTCCTTGTATCCCACAGAGCGCATGGGAAAGCTGTCTATTCCACAGCGAGAGCATCCGGCACTGGGTCTGCCAAAACGACAGTCATACATGTCAACACAGCTGCAATGAAAACAGTAAGATGGTGCACTATAAAATTTGGTGAAAACTGTGAGCCTTCAAAGGGGTGGGGCCTCCTTAAAGTTTTGCAGGGGCGAGGAGGGAAGGCAAAAAGGGTAAAAATCCATAGACCTGACACCTATATACAGTGGCTCGTTTAGCCAGAGCCAGGTCACAATTAATAGTAATTGAAACTTTATTGATCCCCATGGGGAAATTCTCTTTATAGCTCCCCCAAATTGCTCTCTACAGGTGACGGCAAGCCAGCCACAAAGGGCAGTCACCTGTTACCCCGAACTTGCTCTCTGTTGGAAACAGCAAGCTGAGTACAAAAGGCAGCCAGCTGTTGCGGTGCCCAGGGAGCTGGGGGTTAAGGGCCTTATTCAAGGAGGCTGGGCTTGAACCAACAACCTTCTGATCACAAGCACAGAAGCTTAGCCCACTGAGCCTCACACTACCCACCATGAACTGGTTACAGCACCATAAAGACCTTCCCAGCAAACACGTTGACTTTGTTACCATGCTCAACCCAGTTAGAACAGAGGTAGGCAACCCAAATCCTCAATGCCGGTATCCAGCACGTTTTCTATCCTGCTTGATCTCCGATGAACTACATCTGATCTCAGGCAGATATTAACTCATCCGGTTTGGCAGAAAACCTGCTGGATACCAGCACACCAGAATCAGGGTTACCATCTCCTGGATTAGAATTTGGTTTCTAACAGAAAGCCATCTTTCCATTTTCACTATAAATGATGCATTCATTGTTATGTATTTCTCTACAATTCTGCAAATGCTTAAACATACATTTTGTTTCTAGGACTGTTCCATATTATTATGCAAGATATATATTTGTAGGATTTGAGTGACAATGAAAGACATTGTTTGTTTATTTTCTCATATCTTTTTAGACAACTGCTATCCATCTCAGATTGGTTTGTTAATTAGTTTGTCAGACAATCTTAATTAAAGGGAAACCTACTTAAAAAGGCGGTTCCACATTATTGAGCAAGTCACAGTTCTCATGCAGATTGGGGAGCTATCTGAAGAAGAAAGGCGTGAAATGGTGCAATGTCTTGTAAAAGGCATGAAAACAACTGATATTTCACGAAAACTGATCTCTATCATTAAACTGCGAAGAGATTTGTGACTCAGAGAACAGATAAGTTTAGTCAGATAAAGGTTCATTAAGAAAAGTTTCTGTCTGAAAAATTTATGTTATTAAGTGGACAGCTTTAAAAGAGAGCATGCTGACCAGCAAATGGGTGTTTGAAGCTGCTGTTGTCTCTGGGAGTTCCAAGAACCTCATAATACAGGCTGCTCCAGAGGTTGGTAGTGGTGCATAAAGATGTATTCTGGTCACCCCTAACCAAAGCTCACAAAGATAAATGTTCATATTCAGCTCAGAAATACGAGAAGATACATTTTCAGTTGCATTCACTGACGAACGCTTTGCCGTGAGTTCGGGATGGCTGGGGAATGGCCACCCTGTCCCAACAAGACTGCAACGTCAGCAAGGAGGTGGCAAAGTGACGATTTGACCTGGAATGTTGGGCATTTAGTCCATTTAGAGTCACAGATGTTGCCACCACAGGATATGCGGAATTCTTAACTGACCATTTCCTGCACTGGTATAGAAAGAAGCATCACGTTTAACGCAATGAAATTATTAAATTCATGCAGGCAAATGTACCATCCCAGGCTGACTCTTTGGCAGCTATGGGTGTAAATGGAGAAAAAAACATGGTGTGGCTACCATCATCCACTGACCACAACCGTGTGGAGCATCATCAAAAAACGGTCTCAGTCAGGACTGGGAGGCAATACTGGCACCTTCAAATGAAACACAGGCAGGAAGTCAGCATGGGCTTGCAGGTAAAGTGGATGAGAGGGATGTTTAAGTGATCTCAAAGACGCACTCATTTATTAATATTTACCTTGATCTACAAACGTTTTTTGTTGTAAATTGTTTATTTTTGAAAAATGATTTGCCTATACAGCAAATACAAGAGATTTCTGTTATGGGTTCCTTATGACTTATTGAATATTTTAAAACGGCTTTGTACAGAATTTGGTACAATTTATTTTGTGTTCTTCTCAAAACATAACACAAGCCATTGTCATTATCAGTAGTTTTGCCTGTAAAAACATCAACAAAATTGATGAGGATTCAAATTTTTTTTTAATCTTAATCACAACGCTATTTTAAAGACATTGGTGAAATTGGTGGTCTGTATTACACAGACGATCTACAAAATAAAACTGGGCAGCAGGATGAGCAAATAGGCATGACCTTCTCACGCGTGATGGCAGGAGCGTGGTTATGGATGGGTAGACCAAATTTAACCAATCAACAGGGGTTTAAATTCAGGGACCCAGCATAAGGGAGAGAGTATGCTTCACTGGTCCCCAGAATATAATCTTGTAGTATACGTAGCTCCTGAAATTATTATGTTATTATTATTGTTATCATTATCATCATTATTATTATTATTATTAATAATAATAATAATAATAATAATAATATGTATGTATATATCTTTTTCGAACTAGCTCTCACTGTAAATAAGGTTAGAGAACCCGGCCCTACATTGGTGCAACCTTGATGGACTTTCACGTCATGGTTGGACTGCCACCAGGGACCCCCCAAGACCAATGACCCCCCAAAACATTTTGAACACTGATGCCCACCCAACAAACTAAAATGCCCACCCCAGGATGGCATCCTGGTAACACCAGTTTGACAGAACAAGCAAACCAAATAACAGTGAACTAATAAGCCAAAACACTACCAATAGCTGCAAACCCAGTCTAATATAGCTATTCCTAATGCGTCAACATATAAGTAACCACATGTGCTGCCTTGGACTGCTTCGTGATTATCCAAGCACCGTGGCAAAGCATGCTTAGCAGTACTTCCTGTATTGTTCCTTCCTTTCTTGGGCAAGCTCGCTATGCATGCTGGGAATTGGAGTTACAACAGGCGAACTAAACATGTACTGAAATAGGAAATGTAGACTACATTTCCCGAGTACATTGCACATCCAATTTTTACCATGTGGGAGGAACTCTTTCCTAGCAGCAATCTGAATGACAGTAGGGACATGCTTCATTGTTTAAGTTAGCCACTATTAACTGTATTTATAATGGACGAAGAAGAACCGGGAATTTGTGAAGTCGAGTGGATTTACTAAAGTGAGGATGTTTTGCACAGAAAAATTACAGACGGTAAACCCTTAATACTCCATTATGGGCGTTTCGCATACTTTTCTTAGGTTGGTAGTTGCTCAGCCCGACAAACTGGCAGGTGTTCAGAACTGGGCCTCAGCTGTTACTGAAACTGGACTCCAGCTACTTTCCACAATGTTAATATGGATAAGTTAGGAGCCGGAGCTACGTGTTGGTCTGCTGTCCTTCAGAAGGACCTTAATACCAACGACAGAACAGCACATTTACGGTAGTATCTAAACCTAAATTGCCGTAGATCACCGAGTATCGCAGGCTCCGACCTACTTAGCAATATCAAGTGTAAATATTTCACTTATTTTTTTCTTAGAGAAAAGTTAAATAAATTTTGTCTCAATTCATTTTTGTTGCTACATTTGTGTTTGATTAGGACGTTTTTTAGAAGTTAGTCAACTCATTACAGCTTTGGTGTTAAATATATTTTGTTTTTCATTCCAGCATCTGCACTGACTTCACTGGCCATTAATATTATTTAAGGTAACGTGCTTTTATATTTGTGACAGTACTGCATGCACGCAATACCGGCTGTAGTTTGTTTAACCCTTAACTTTCGAAAATGTTCCCATGCGGGAAAACGCGATCAGACGCGTGCATTCTTGCGTTGTGGAAGCGCGCGGCAACGTTTCCACGCAATACCACGTGACCGTTCGGTGACCTGCTTAAAAAGCGCACGTGGCGTTTGCCAACTTTGGTCAGTTGGCTGGCGTGAGATTTTCAATTCAAGTCTTCACACACATGCATACGCATTTACATGTATGTAATAGATCTATTTCCTTGTAAATAGTCTGTAGGGTTTGCAAAGTAACGCTTTAGATGTATCTAATTTTAGGTTTATAATGGAATAAAATAGATTGGCCGTAAGATTTCTTGTGTGAGCCTGAAAGTAAGAATGCGTGACTGTCACACCAGATGCGTGTGGGGTTGTCAATCCTGCATGGGGCAGCTTAAAAACTGTCTGCAGAGTATAGCCTTGGAAATAATGCGTGTATGCCTTTGAGGCTTTCCTGTGTCTTCCTAACATGAGATTCCGGTTATTAAGCCTTTTGAGACTTTTGTATTGCAGACTAACAAATGAAATGCAACAAATTAGCTGAAGCTGTCTGATCAAGACTTTGCCAGTATATGTTATGATGCCCCTCCCTGGATCCTCAGGAGGTGATAACCAGTGGGAGCGGTGATGCAACGTCTCCTTTCCCAGAAGATCTTATGGCAGACGGCTGCCGTGCGGTCTGTGGTCATCTGCCCAGCTGCCCGTGAGCCATCCGCTGTAGCCTCAGCTTTAAGGAGATGGGCCCCATGCTCGTGTTGGCTGAACACATCGGTGACAGTCAGGGCCGCAGAAAAACGCAGCCCTGACCCTAAAGAAGAACCTCAGCCTGCTCCGCCCACGAGTCTGGCAGGGGCCGACCCCACCTACCAGTTAGACTCGTCACAGATGCCTGGCTCGTCCGCAGAAGCAGACCCCCTCCAGGACAGATCCATCGGTCTGGTACAGAGGTTCAAGAAGACCTTCAAACAGTACGGCAAAGTCATGATACCGGTGCATCTTCTGACATCCTGTGTGTGGTTTGGCTCCTTCTACTATGCTGCTATGAAGTAAGTGCACGTAATCTGTTCCCAAGCACAATATATCCTTGGTGTATAAGTGGCTTATTCATTCTTCCACCTGCGTATACTGGTCAGAGTCATGACTGGACAGGATGCCAGCCCACTGCAGGACAGAAATACAAAACGCAAAAATCATACTCAGATTAGAGATACCAGTTAGGCTAACTGCATGTCTTTAGATTGTGGGAGGAAAGCCATGAGACACGGGGAACATGCAAACACACAAACACACATAGTGGAAGTGAGATTGGAACCTCCAACCCTGGCGGTGTGAGGCGGAAGCACTACCCACTGAACTGCCATGCTGCACTATTGTTGGTCTGGTTATTTTTTACGCCCAAGATTTCTTAATGCCACAGATTTTTCTTTGTAATGCAATCTGGTCCTAAAACAAAGTGCTAATTTAGTTACTTTTGGCCAGTTTTAACACGTGACCATTTGCTTATTTATATATTTGTCATTTATCTATTACTATATATTAACTAACTTCCCTGAATTGTGGCAAGTATCTTGAAGCGATTCATCTCCGTCTTTTTCTGTAGGGGAGTGAATGTGGTTCAGTTTCTGGAGTATGCCGGATTTCCTGAAAAAATTGTTAGCTATCTGAGGGATTCCCAAAGTGGCTACGCCATCACAGCCTACGCTATGTACAAAGTAAGGCGGATTTCCTAAGCTTGGAATTCTAGTGCTGTTTGCCATATCTGAACTTCCATAGGGGAAAAGGCATTTGATTTTCAAATTGAGATGTTACATAATTTGACTTTTTGTTCCTTTTTGGAGATCGCTACACCAGCCAGGTATACAGTGACATTGGCCGGAACCTCCATCTCCGTAAAATACCTGCGGAAACACGGGTACCTCTCTACCCCACCACTTGTCAAAGACTATCTCCAGGACAAGATGGAGGAGACAAGGGAGAGGTTCTCCGAGAAAATGGAGGAGACGAAGGAGAGGTTCACCGAAAAGATGGAGGAGACGAAGGAGCTTATCTCAGAAAGAATGGAGGAGACGAAAGAACGCCTTTCAGAGAAGATGGAAGAGACCAAGGACAAGTTTTCCGAAAAACTGCAGGAAACCAAAGACCGGATCTCCTTCCGAAAGAAAGCCGATTAGCTGTGTGTCCCCAAGCCTCCAGGGTGACATGAATCCATTCTGAGATTCAACCACTGAGTCTCAAACAAAAAAAAAATGCAATTGAACTGGGACTGAAAGTAGTTTATAGCTTAAAAATAATGTGTTCAAAGTGATGGCTACCTTTTAAAGAGATCAGAATTGTGCCAATATGTTGTAATCAGTTGTGCATAAAATTGAAGCGATATACTGCTTCTTAAAGTACTTCATTTATGGAATGCGTTTGACTTTCTTTACTGATACGATACTGCATTCACACTTCTAAACTGCACACCTTGTTCCACCCTGGTTGCAGAATGCTAACCTAATGGGTTAAAAGTGTAGGACACCGAGAAAGCACGTTCCCCTGAAAGGTTCAGAAAAAAAGAGAGATCATGCATCTTACTTTAAGCTTCGGAATACAAACATGCCAGGTTGTGAGCAGGTTAAATATTAAAGGAGATGGTAATGCAAACAGTCTGAGTGAATTGGAATGAAATTGTTTCGCGTGAGTGTGCTGTACGTCTAACAAGAGTCTGGGAAAGCTGTTGCACTAAGGTTATGAAATCTTCAAAAGCAGCTCCAGACTGTATCCCCACATGTGCTGTCTGGGATCACTGGACTATGGAGCCAGGTGAGCAATGGAGGTAAATGTTCTGCTCCAAAAACCTTGCACCGATGACAAGCAGAGACCCGGAGGTGCGGTAAAAACAGGCCGCTGAGCGGCAGTGCCAACATTCCAACTACGCAGTTCTAAAATGCCTATGGCGGGTTTGACAGCAAGGTTTAAGATGTTATATCTATATAGCCTTGGATGAGCCAGTAGGCGGGTGATGTTTAAAAACTGCAGCCAGACTTATAAATATGAATCTCTGACCTGTGGCTTCACAGAAGTGACGTCCACTTGGGAGGAAGTGGAAACAAGCAACTGATGGATGCATGTTTCAAATGAGTAACACTCAGGCCGGGGCATTGGGTAGCAGTGTGGAGTGAGCATCAGCTGAAGGTGTTTTCATGGGAAGCCCCAAGATCCAGATTCAGCAGCTGGTCCACTTTCCCGAGACTGGTGGTACGCTTTGTTGGCCCCCGGAGCACAGAATGGACAGCCGCGTGTAAAGGGTGGAGAGATATCAATCAACCCTGTCACTGTGGTCTCCATTCCAGCAGTAACATCTGGCAGGTTTCTGTCTGTCTGTGTTCCTGCTGTGACCTGAGACCGTTAGATCTCCTTTCAGGTCTTACATATCTGGACCCCTGCCCTTGTCACCAAGATGCCACATGTCAGATTCCCCGGCAAGGGATGAGCATCTCTGTCAGGATGAAGGCGCACTGATTTACAGGCCACAAGCTGTCCTCTCGTGCTTTGAGGTTAAGGAGGATTAAACACGTCAATCTTCCATGACCTGCACAAATCACCAGAATCTAGCATCTGAAACGTCTCGGGTTAGACTCCTCCAGAACAGGCCATGCCTTCTGGTCACTAAGCCATGTTGTACATATCCTGTCCCAGATGTTTGATCAATCTTCCTTAGCTTTTGAGCCACAGTATTGCGTTACCTCTGTTAGAACCCGTCTTTTATTCACCACATCTCTTCAAGTGTGGTAATTTCCGGGACTTGATTACAGAGCACTTTAGATTTACATCCTTAATGAATAAATATGTTAACTGCAAAAAATGTCAATGTAACATTTTCTGGCACTGAACTATAAACCTTTAAGAGTTATTTTTAATTGTACTCACCGGTTTCTTCCAAGTGTTCCCACATGATAATCCACAGATCATAAATTATCAGAAACGCCACAAAAAAAGACCAACAATTCAGCATCCGAATAGATCAGCCCCAGCCCCACCCCCAAACAGAAGCAGCTCGTATTATTGGTTTCTTTTTTAAGTTTTAATAATTTTGCTGCAGTTTGACCACAGCATTAAGTACAAGCATAAAATCTTTGACTACAACAGCACTTAGAGCAACATTTTTTGATTTTTTTTTCTGTAAAAGTATTGCAATAACAGACCTTAGGCCTAAAACCTATTACATCACAATCGCTTAAATTAAAAAAAAGGCGAAGTACACGACAGTTTATAAACATCTATATATATCTATATCTATTTATATATAGATATATATAGACAAGTTTTGTAAATAAAGCAATCAAATGTTACAAAGTCCATGATGGAAGGAGTCATGTAGAAACTGTCAAGACTGAAGTAACTGCTGTGACATGGTAAGAACAGAACACGGCTGTGGTCTGTGTCTTCGTTTGTTTATCTGATGCCTGGTGATAAACGTTGGAACGTGCTGACCAATTCTGTTTGAGCCAAAGTTAGTTCTGTAAGCTAGTGCATGGGGGGGGGGGGGTGAGGGGGGTCGAAGGGCCCTTGGAACATTAATTACAATAAACGTCTCAAGATGGCGACTGCTGCCCATTTGGTGCACTGGAAAAACAACAACAAAAAAAAAAAAAAACAAAAGCAAAACAAAAGTAAAAAAAATGGCATTGCTATGTACATTACCTAGAGATAAGAATGAACATGCGCAACGATACTGTACAGTGGAGTCTTAGTATATAAATGAATGAGACTACAATTAAAATGCTTTTCCTACACACCACATACACTGAATATGTATAAAATAGAAAAACAGACTGAGCTGCATTCTGTCCAATTACATCCTGGTTTGTCACACACCTTTCTTACCACAGTGTACAGTTTAGTGCTTCATCCTGATCAGTCGTGTGCTTTTTTTTTTTAAAAAAAAAAGGAAAGTGGGGAAAAAAAAATAAAATTTGCTCAGAGATCATTGAGTGGAAATTGAGAAAACACCCCTAACATTCAGTGTAGGAATCAGAGGAATCCGTCACCAATCAGGCATCCTGCACCAAAGTCGCCAAACAGAAAGTGTCTCGCTTTCACTTTTTCAGGGAATAAATGCTCGGTGCGAGTTTAGGGCAGATGGGAATTCATTTCAAAATAGTGCCACGTGTCCTGTAATGTGTAGGAATGAGTATTTTCTTGGCCTTTCAGATCTTGCAAATAAATTTTATACTACAAATTTGTAAGTTCACACTGACCATTTGTCAGTGGAGTGAACCTTGTTATTTAATAATAATATTAATAATAATAATAATAGTCCCAGTTCAGCTGCTTGGGAAACGCCTACTGGGGGCTGTGGGGTGGGAGCTAAGCGCTAGACCGAATCAAAATTCACACGGTCTGGCGGTGGTGGCCATCTGTGCAGTAGCCTAGGCGAGACGATTCCATGCAAAATGGCTGGCGATGGGAGCCTGTTGTGGTGGAACCTTTCCTGGGTAGACGCCACCGGTGCCCGAAAGGCGTTAAATATCAGAAGCCCAAGAGCAGCCTTGTTTTTATCGGTAAGCGAACTCGAAAGACTTCCATCCCCATGTACCGACGCATCGGTACGGGAGTCTAATATAACAAGCTGGCTTTAAAAAGTCACCCGGGCTTTAAATCCCAAGAAGGCCAGTCTGTCACCTCCACACGCAGTTCACAAAGCAGGACACCCCCTAACTTCACATGTTTAGGTAAAATAAGAACCGACTTCGCTCTGGTTAAATGTGTTTAATACCGGACCAAATGACGGGTCACTAAAGCGAACAGAGAGCACTGTGGTACCAATTCTTTTCTTAAGGAAAAAAAAAAATCTGTTCAATAACATCCTAAATTCAGAACATTAGTTTCATCCTTACTGTAACAGATTATTATTTATAGGAAAATAATATAAGTAGCAATTTGTATTTATTTTTAATCATTTAAGCGTTACTTTGCAAACCCTTTCTTGTTTACAAAAAGACAAAAGCACATTTTGAAGGCATTCGGAAACTGGATGCCACCATGTTAAAATTTTATATCATCTGTACATTATATTACATTATTCACAATGTCCGTTTTATGTTGTTTCTACCCATTGGGTAGGATATGTGCATAATATATTCAAGTTATATACAGCACCTTACAAATAAACATAAAAGAGACAGACTACTGAAAAAAGCACCGTTGGAAGTGAGGCACAACGAAGGTCGGGGCTTGAGTGCAACTGGGTTCCTATATCTGCTCAAACGAGAACATTAGGCACCTTTTTACTCACATAATAGTAACATCCAAACCTCCTCATAGAAAACAGTAAATGAGCATTTCTTTTCCTCCTCGTTTAGCTACGAGAGCAGACAGAAACAAGCAGACGTAGAGAAACAAACAGACGTTAAAATATAACAACAAACAAAAGAGGAACGAAAACGGCTTCAGACATTTTAAAAACGAGTCTATCACGCAACAATCCATATAGGGAAAAGTGACACGGAAAATGACTGACGTCGGCGGTGGCAGCAGCAGCAGCGGCGGTAGCAGCAGCAGTAGCAGCAGCGATATAGAAATAAGAGAACGGACTGCTCTCCGGAGCCAATCAAAACGCAGGGAGTAAGTACGTCACAATAGCAACGAAAGGCTTTCATCTATACTTCTAGAATCCAAGTTGTTACAAAAAGTGAAATAAAAGGAAATTAAAACATAACCCAAGAACACAGTTCATCTTCATTGCTTCCCAAATAGTCTCTAAAGTTGTATAAATAAAGTCTAGGCCAGGGAAACTTGCTATTGATTTTCCTATCTTTTCCCATTCAAGCACACAGGAGGAGGAAGGGGGATCCCTTCGGGGGGGGGAAACATGTATCGGATCCAGGGGAATCCTGTCACATTACAGCCAAACGCCGATACACTGGATAGTCAGCATGTTAACGGCCAATCGGAGTGGCCGAACTGCCCACAGTAGCAGTTTCCTGTCATCCATATGACTGAACCGCACCGGCGTCCCACTGGAAAGCTCCCTCAAATGACCTCCGTGACCCCTCTGAAGCCAGATAATCACGATGTATTAAAAGCGATGAATCAAATAAGCACAACAAGAGCTCAAAAGGAAGTAAAACGTACAGTTCAATTAGAAGGGCTGTGGGCCACGTCAAGCAAGCCCCCCCCCCCCTTCTGGGACACCACACTATGACCAAAGCAAGCCGGACAGTCACTAACACTCAAGGTACCGGGGCCCACAAAGGCTACCATACGAAGGCATGAGGGGCCCCGAGTGAGGCCCCCTGGGGTCCTTTTAAAGGGATCGAGAAGCACTGCTGTATTCAACAAAACATTTAATCAAACTGTGCTGGGTTACGTAGGTGGTAAACATCATAAGAAGCTGGGGTTAGCTTTAATACTGTCAGTAATATAGCGATAGCAGAGGAGAAGGCAACGACGCGTGAAGAAAGGCTAGGTCAGAAGGTCACAGACACCATCGTCACATAGCCCTTGTCTTTGACCACAGTCCAAAACCTGATTATACCAACCGGGGACTCCTCGGGACACGCGGCATGAGCCGAGGGCGAAAGAGCGTTTCCCTGGGGATCCCCGAGCCGTCCGTGTGACAAGCACATGTTGGGCGTACGGGATGCGAGCCGAGCATGTGTGGGGAGAGCGAGGGGCTGTGGGGTGCAGGTATCGGAAAGGTGAAAATGACCCGAGGAGAGGCTGCCTCAAGAATACTGGTGGATGAAGGCCGGACAGGAATAGAGGGAGGGTTTGAATATCATAGACATGTTTTTGTTTTTTTTTTTTATGTCCAATGGCAACTGGTACGTTCATATCTATGGTAGGACATGGATGTCCTAGACCGGTATGTCCCAACTCGGTCCTCGGGGACCCTCAGACAGTTCACGTTTTTGCATGGGAGCTGGGAGGGAGCAAAAACATGGACTGTCTGAGGGTCCCCGAGGACCGGGTTGGGAAACAGTGACCTAGACAGCAAGCAACACCTCTGCTAAACCCCCATCCAGCACAATTATTCTTTAGGCCTTTCATCCAGCAGAATGAGGGCAGAGATTTCGTACTGCGTCTCAGAATGTGAAAGTAAAAAAAAAAAAAAAATCTAAATGTCCCTGTACTAACAACTTGAGTCATGAGGATTTTAGGCTGGATCCGAGTCTCTTGCGTGTTTTCTACAAAAGGAAAAGGATAAACCCCTATTGCTCCCACTGCAAATCTTTGGAGCCAAAATTCCAATCCACAAATGAAACGACAAAGACACACATACGCACATACGCGCACACACACACACACACACACACACACACACACGAGTAAAATACATACAGCAATTCCCTCTTTTCTTTAAACGATAAGATAGTGCAACTTTTAGATAAACATTTCTTTTGAGCATTAAGCAAGTCCTCTCCCCATTGATTTTTTTTTTTTTTTTAACTTCCACTTGAATCTTGGCACTCAGATTTGGATTTCCACTGGTTCATCTTGTTTGTGCACAGATCCCGGTCTTAAGAAGAAAAAAAAAAACAAAAGAAAAACTAAAACAAGTCCTGGGGGGGACTGTTTAGAATCTGTGCTAATAATCTTTATACTCACATGAAGAATAATAATAATAAAAAAAAACAGTAGCTATGAGTCTGAACACTCCACACGGTGTGCGCCCCCCCACAGTTTTAGCGACGTTTAAAAAAAAAAAAAATGTAGGAAAAAAAAAACAAAACAGAAAAAAACTGTAGTCTTGGTTCCTTTACTTCTTGTCTGTTGTCTTTGTAGCGAAGGTCGGTATTCAGTTGTGCATGGGAGTGTTGAGAAAGTGACCACATCCCCTTTTTTTGTGAAGGGCGGGGCCAGACTTGCGTAGCCCCGCCCACCCAGCCCACCTCACACCAGGTCTTCCCGCTGGCCGTCCTTGGCCCTGGCGGGAGCCGTTGTGCTTTCGGGGTCGCCCTGCCGGGTTGTCCTGCGTCCCGCCCCCTGCGTGGGGGGGTTATTGCCGTGCTGGTGAAGAAAGAAGGCGTAGCCAGGGTAGTGGCCCATGACCTCGCTGTAGGCGGGTGGGGGCCCCTCCATTCTGCCGTGGCTGCCGGAGTGGGCAGCACTGATGCCCGAGTTGCTGCTGGGGGGGCGTGGCCCACCCCCAGCGCTGTGCACGTCGATCAGGTCACTGTCAAAGATGGTCCGGTTGGGCGGGGCTCGCACCGACTCCCTGTTGAGCTCCATCTGCTGCTCGGGGTCTCGCAGCTGCAGCGTGCAGGGGCCCTGGTAGGGAGGGGGCTCCTCGCCGTCCGACAGCGAGATGGTGGGCGGCAGGTCGATTTCGTGCTGCAGGTAGGGGTAGGTGGGCTGGAAGCGGCTGAATCTGTCCCGTTGCATAAACGAGGGCGTGGTGAACCTCTCCCTGTTCTGGGGGGCATATGTCACCTGCAGAGACAGGAAAACGGTACCTCAATCAGTACTGGAATGAAGAATGAAGCTGAAGCTCATGCGAATTCCCACCACTGGTGTGGCCTCACTGGGCGACATCACCAAACACTGCGGTCCCCATGTAGACATCATCGGTGGAAACGCAGAGGATTAGTGACACGCGCATGAGCTTGGGGGACACCAGCGCTCATGACGTGTGAATCTGCCCCAATGACCTCATGCTGAAATCTTGTCGTTAGACAGTATGCTTTGGTTGGGGGGGGGGGCGCATACCCTACAACTTACCTCTGCAGCCCCTTGTCGCGACCCGCTGTCTGGTGGCCACAGACACCCATCCTACATAAGAAAAACAGGGGGGTTTGGTTAGGGAGCTCTCTGCCCAATGAGATGCCTCGCTGGGTGGGCCAGGCCACTAGGTGCTTCTGATTGGTCAGTAAGATAACATAACAGCCTTTCAGTTAAATGGACTCCCACATTTAACAGTTGGGGGGCTTGGTTCCCAGCAGGCTCCCTGTACATTTTAGGTGGGGTTTATCATAATGGACTCAATGGCATTACTTGAGCCAAGCTAGGCTAACTGGGCAAGCTAACCAGGATGTGCATTTCAGGCTTCCCATCGGTCAATCCCGTGAGCTGCGTACTACACTGCTACGTGGGACAGCTGGACTCACCGGTTGCAGACTGTCCTCTTGCCTCCTGGCCTGACTCTGCCGGTTGATGAAGGACCAGGTGGAGAGCTTGTAGTGGTTCAGCAGACAAATGATCACGACTACCATCACGGTCATCACCACAATTATAATAATTATCTGAACAAACTCCAGTTCAGCTGGAAAAAAAAAACAAATACAAGAAGAGAAAAACAGGACAATTAATACCCAATGAGCCCATGATAACTTACAAAGTGTACCATACCCACTGCATCTGAGAACCGTCACAAGGAGGCAGCAGAGAGCAATCACAAGTCCTTCCCATTTTCCCCCCTAAATCCTCGAAGAAACTGTCTGTGCTCTCTCAGAGTTATTAAAGCGCTCAGAGAGGACCAGAGCCGGCCGACCATACAGAGGTGCTTCAGATTCGATGCAAAGGAACAATGGGTCCCCTTCAGACGATGGCTGGCCTGGAGCCCCCAACATTAGTGCTGGCTGCGGCCTGACAACAGAACTTTATGTCCAGCGATGAATCATGCACAGAACAACAACGCTTCGGCAGATGAGAGATGAGACACAATAATAACTTCTTGTGCACAGTTCTGTGGTTCAAGGGCATCCCAGGGACGCATTAGCATGATTCTCAATGTACTGTTTTATGGAATGATTTTATTTTTCGATGTACCAAAAAAAAGGCGTTTTGTTTTAGCCGGGGCAAGGCAGGGTCAGAGTAAGGGGTGCGACCGAGGTCCGTCCACAGGGATATGCTCAGTTATTGGGGGGGGGGGGGGGACGGGAGCAAGGCACGGTCAAAGGGGGACCTTGTTCCTGATCCACAGAGTCACTTGGCAAGTAAACGAAGGCAAGAGGGTGGGCGCAGCGCTGGAGGTGGGTCGGCACAGATCGAGCCTTGTCAGAACCTCCAAGGGAAAGGGAGGACGCCTGTTTCTCTGACATGTCAGGGAACAGGTCAGCATGACGGGAGAGTTTAGACGAGACCGTTTGTGGGTTTTGACAAATACCCTTTGGCGGTAAAAACCCGACGCAGGGCAGAGGAGGGGCTGAACCCTTTACAGGAGAGGTGAATCCAAATGAATGTACCGCTCCCTTGACCATGCCCCCACCGACCTGGACAAATGCTTAACGGGGAGCCCCCAGCCACCTCCGTCATAGGTAAAGCCACCTCTTAACCAGGTTAAGCGGTTAAGTTCTCCCACTAAGCAACTGGAGAATATTTGGTAAACAGAACAACTCTGAGTTGCATCTCAGAGGGGATGGGGGGAGGGTGGAGGAAGAGGAACATCCCAGCCTGTTCAGTATGAGAACAGTGTGTACTCGAGTGGTCAAAGAGGGGGGGGTTCCGGCACTGGCTCCGCAGACAGCCCTGCCAGCTCCCGTTCTCACCAGACACCAGGACAGGAAGAGAACACAGTGGTTACTTGGGTCATGGGACAGATTAATTTGTTTGGGGGGGGGGGGGTTCTGTTAATTATAATCTGGGTTCTGTGAAAGGGTGCGGCAGCTTTCTCATTTCTGAAAATGGGTTGTTGGAAGAGAGGGACTAGACAGGAAACAAAATAGACAGATGAGAAGACGCAGAGGGTGACAGCGGACGAGGGGGCGAGAGGAAGCGGACTTAAGATGTCGTCTATCCAAAAACAAAACGCTGATGTGCCAGACGGCTCCTTATGGCCACTGTAAAGCGCCGAGCGTTTGACAAACAACCCTATCGCCCAGTGACCTGCGTCTGGAGTCTGAGCCGCTCATTATAATGCAAATGCGATGAAATACGGTACGGGCTCGCCAAGGCGTGACGCGCTCACGCGGGGGTGAGGAGGCGGGGACACTGATGCACTTCACCTGCCGCGGGCTCCTTTCTCCATGCCACTGGCCAGTCAGCCAAGACAGGCACCGTGTGGATTTTGCTCACCTTTCTGCGGATTGTGTTTGCGTGTGCGGTGGAGGGGGCAGCGGGCAGGAGAGGACGGGAGTCACAGATGCAGAGATGTTAGCTGCAAATCGACAGGCAAAAGCCATGGATGTGGTTCTTGAGAACTTCTGAACCAGACCTGATGCCCACACGTATCTGTAACACCTTCTATATCTGCGGTCAGGTCCTCCAAATTAATTCACTCTGTTTTGGTCAAACGGTGAAGGCAGTCAGATGAAATATAACATAGATCATTGTAGGGGCTCCCCAATCTTTAATGTTGGTTTATACTGCATAAAAATTTCATGTGGCGGGGGTGGGGTTATGGGTGGGTACCGAAAGATTGATTGCCGGGTCATTGTTTTGGAAATTACGCAACTCGCAGTCTTGGGAAGCCCTAACCTATCCAATGTTCTTCACAGAACTTTCAGGAATTACTCTTTCCTGGCTTACAGACATCCTTTGGCACATCTGGTACGTGAAGATTGTGCTGCCAAAGCCATAACTACCTGATAAAAGCAGCTTTGGAAGGAAGCACCAGTGGCAGAATGTGCAAACGTTAAAAGGCCACGGGTCGGTTCATTTCTGCCTGTCCAATGAACCAGAGAAGCACTTGCTATACTGAGAGGAAATACAGAAGAAATAAAAAGGACCCAAACTTCAGCCGACAGAACCTTGCGCTGAATGGACCGAGCTGGCTTACTGTCCCATTGGCCCAGCACACCTTGACAGCGCGCGTGCACGCGCACACACACACACACACACACACACACACACACACACACACACACACACACACACACACACACACACAC
>JAODJW010000135.1:10999318-11014964 GCA_026777045.1 Hyperopisus bebe | reverse complement strand
CCCCCCCCCCCCCCAAACCCCCTCCCCGTGGCTCCCTGTTGAACAGGAACAGCTTGTGCTTCACTCGTCTAGACAGGCTAGGGGGAGGGAAAAAAATAGAGATCGGCGTGAAAGGAGAAAACAGCACGTTTAAAGCTTTCACTTCCTCACTCCTGGGCAGCAATTAGCGTGCACTCTCACACCACTGCGCCACCCGGCTCACAGACAGCGCCACCCGGAGGAGAAATAAAAATAAAAAACAGGCCCAGTTTTCAAGATAAGATGGGAGTAAACTAAATGAGAAATGGGGGCTTGACTTTTAATGAGAGAAAGAGGCATGCATCTCCTGCAGACAGTCACAGCACGACCCTTCTGGCTTTCAGACAAATGATAATTAAGACATTCCAGTGTTTACAGCCTATGGGGCACCAACAGCGTGCCGTAATGCGGCAACACCTAAAACACTGCAAGCGGCGTCTGGCATCTCCGAGGGTGACGGCTGGAATTCATGTGCCATGTTATTGGCCCCGTCTGCTCCGACCCCTTTGGCTGACATGGCTACACCGAGACCCATCTTAACTGCAGGCACGATTATAAACAAAATAAGCCACACCCAACCCGCCACTCCTCACAAACTACAGCCACGATGAGAAATGAGATGAGAGTCACCTGTGAACAGGCGGGGTGAAGCGGCCTCGGAGACACCCTATGCCTTACACACCAGAACACACAGAAGTGACACACCAGAAGTGACAGCCCTCACCCCCAAGAGGGTGTGACCTCCACATTACCTGTCCTGAACAAGCTCCCCCACCCCCACTGGCCTGATCTCAGCGAGTCCCCCATGCCTCCGCTGCACCAAGTGCCAGTAATGAATGCGCTGCAGATGCACGGACGTTGCATGAGGGATCGGGGACATCCTTCCCCTGCCCGCCGCCCCCCCCCCCCCCGGCCCCTGGCTCAGCCGGGATAATTAAGCATGTCTGGGATGTGCTGAGGTGGCAGATTTGACGCACTGAGTGGGAGGGAGGGGAGCGGAGCGAGGGAAGCAAGGAGAGACAGCAGGAGGAAGAGGTGTAGGGGAAAAGAGACAGGAAAGAGGATGTTCAAACTGCATCACCTGCACTGCTGTCCTGCAGCAGGATCCCGAATGAGGGGCTCAGTAACTGGGCAACTGTCTGTCAGATGGGTAGTGAGTGGCGGGCCAATGGAAGTCAAAGCCTTTTAAATCTCATCATACCAAAGGAAACACAGAGGAGCCAAATCCATTTTGCAGAAAGATCAGCAAAGGGTGCTGTATTGGCGACTACATCTCAGGTTAAAATTCCTACTGGACAATGACTTCAGAAACCTCATCAGAAAACACTTCTTAATATTTATCATTATCATCGTGATTGTGTTATAGAAGCCTTTCATTCATATATTGTCGGTTTATATAGCTGGATGTTTAACCGCAGAAATCCTGGGTTTAGAACCAGTAAAGTACCTAAGAAATCTCGAAAGCCAGGATTAAACAAATGGCGTCCCCTGCAGACCCAATTAATAATTAAGAAACGCTTTCCATTGTTTATCAAGAAGACAACTTGAAGACAACTGTGATACTAGAGTCCAATGCTTAACTCGACCAGCAGGTCAGAAACCGAGAACAACCTGAGATGCTGATGTAGGGCCGCGCTATACTGCAGGCTAACGGACACAGCGCAACAAAGGCAGAGCGAAAAAAAAAAAACCTCCTCGTGATCTTAATTTGGATCCATAGGATCCGCCTCTAGGACACTGACAGGCTGTTTCGGGCAAGTAATCTCAGCAAGAAAGTGTTTCCGGAACAAGTCCCGCCTGGCACACTGTGGAACGACAAGGCCTCTCGCTACAGGGTCTCTGCAGGCCGTAGTGCTTTCCTGGCAGTGGTCCCAGGTACTTCACGGCCTGGGCCACCACAGCGGACGAAAGGTCACCGACAGGTTTGACTGAGGTGCGCACGGGAGCGCTCAGGTATCAGTTGGCGACCTGCTCCATACACACCCTTCAATGAGCACTGCTAGGATTAAGCACTCATGATGAACACTCCGTCTCCTCTCTGCTTACACTACCGACTTTCAGTCATTTTCCCCAATTCCTGAATAACCTGAAGGGTCGTTCGATACCAAGCAATTAACAAGCAGACGGACAAAACCCCCCCAAAAAACGAAGGCAGACAGACAAACAGAAAAACACTGGCAAAGACAGACACACATAGGCAAACAAAAACAAAAACGTTCAAAGGGAAGCATAGGAAAGCGGGAGAACATTCTAGGAAAGAAAAACAAACCGCGTAAGGTTAACTTTAGGTTAACGCAAAATAAATGTACCCATGGCAGCCGACAACTAAACACCACCCTTCAAAAGGTAGAGAGCTCATCTGGGCTTTTACTAGGACGCCAAAGTGTGTTTATATATGACTGAATAACAAGGTCACTCGAGCAGAGCACGTAAAAAATATCTCCATTGAAATGTTCTGAAGGGAAATAACTTGATCCATATAAATGAGGCATTAGCGTGGTATTTAAAGACGAACAGAAGTAGTATGCCAATATGCACTTCTTTCATACATATTTAGCATTCAGGTTAAATAAATTACAGCTTTTTTTACAGCGCTGTAGTCAGTAGCGAGGAAAAATTACATTACGTAAACCTTTTCGCAGCACATTGTGTTAGCGGCTTGTCGTTGCTCCGTAAGATCGAAAACTAAAACTCCACGCGGAATTCGGCGCGCGAGAATCAGCTCGCGTAATCCGCGCAGTTCCCGCCGCTAGCCGGCTGTCGCAATCACAGTCTGCCGGCTAATGTAGGTCACGCTAAACTTGCGCTATCACGGTCGGGTGGCCGGGTTTTAAAAGTGCAGGAGGCGAGTAAACAAAACCAAAGCGCAGCCGGGTTCATAACGGGGCCGGGTCAGGAGCGCGGGGGGGGGGTTGGCGACCAAGCCGTGACTCAGCCGCCTCGTCCGCAGGGACACCGCGTTCACACATCGCCCGATCTCCGCACCCTCGGCAAGGCACGGTAAACGATGCTCGTCTCAGAGCCGACTCTTGTTATTCCTCTCAGCCTAAGGAGCCGCTCTCTCAGTTAAAAAAAAAAACTGCTCAGAAGCGGCCAGCGTGGCTCCAGATACTACTGGGCCTCTGCCTCCCTTTAGTGTGCGTATTTCTTAACTCTCTGTGGGCAGCTCTAGGGGAAAGAGGGTGGGAAGGTAACGTGCAGGTTGCATCGAACGGGATTATTTTTTTCCCCTTTTTTGTAATTAAAATACATCTGCTTTGTGAAGATAGCTACAATTCTCTGGTGCAGCCCCACTGCTAGACATTACTAATAAATGGTTTTAGCCTCCTTGAGAGAGAGAGAGAGAGAGAGAGAGCGGGGAGGGGGGAGCCTTCCCCTTGTCTGATGATACAGTACTGCCGTTTTGTATTCAGACCTTCCTTCCTCTACCGTCTGCTGCTTACATTCCATTCCAGGTAGGGGGGCAACACAATGCAGGAAAAAAAAAACAAACTTTGCCCAGAGAGGGGACAGAGCAGAGTAGACAGGGGAGAGAGAGACATAATAATCATGAAACTGGGTGATTTCGGGGAAGAACGTCCAATTCTTTATGTATTACAAAAGTAGGTTCTTCTAAGTCTCGGTAACCTACCAGGAATTAAGATCACAAACCAGTCATTGTAAAAAATTGAGTTTAACTGTCTCATTGTCCTCTGTCTGGCTATCAGACACCTGTAAACCAAAGGCAACACTAATGATACAGCGGAGTACTATGCTGGACACAGCTGAAGTACCATAAGGTTTCCTTCCTTCCCTATCTGTTCCCCTTTCATCATTCTACTCACTGGTGCAGCATGGCTGAAGGTATTTCCCTGATTGAGCTCATCACTGCATCACAGGTGGGAAAGTTCTCCAGCTGGCTTCGGAACACAGCAACCAGTATCTGGGAGGAAACATCAACTCATCCCTGCTGCTTTCCAAAGCCACTTCAGGACAAAGGGGGGAGAGGACACACTCCGATAGAATGGAAGTCGCAGCAGAAGCCATTTCAAATGAAAGTACGTAAGGATACAAGCTAAATACTGACACCTCAATCTCTATAGGTACTGGATGGAACAGTTCCTGCATACAATGCCTGCATACTGCCAGCCAATTCAGAGGAGCAGCATCGCTCACTCAACACGAACTGCGCAGTAAACAAACACACTCTCTAACCTTGATGGTATCGATTTCTTCCCCCTGTTTGCCTACCCATCCTGAATGTACAGGAGTCATGCCCCTCCTCTGCCATTCCAGTGATCGGTCAGGATACCAGGTTTCACATCTTTGAAGAGGGGCATCATGGGGAAAAAATTATGGAAAGATGTGAAGTAATGTGTAAGATGTCCAATTTAAATCAGCAGCTCAAAAAGTATTTCTTCAAGACTTTCCCCTTTAAAATGTATACTGTTAATATGCAAGGACATTATCTTGTTTGGGGTAAGATATGAAGTCCATAAAATTGTTTTTTTAACATTTTTATGGAGCCAAAACATCCACCCATGTATCACAATGTCAAAATTATTTTCCGGCAAAAATAATTACCAGCCAATGTATTATGCAATGCATTTTAAACCAGTAAACAAACTCTGGGGGTAGGAGCCCTCAGAGTTGTGAAGGGGAGCCCATTTACAGCGTTACAAATCTATTAGGAAAAAAATACATTTAAAGCTGGCCTTAATTTCATCAGATTTCAACACAGTTCCATTTCCGAGTTGCCGTTGAAGACTGCAGGAGTTGAAGCATCCTGTGAGGGAAACTCAGGGAGTGGGGAACACCAAGCAATCTCGGGGCAAACCAGCGCCAAAACGGCTTCCACTGCAGTGCACGCCAACACCAGTCTGCCACCTGAAGGCACCTGGGCACCCAGGACGACTAACGATAAGGCTGTAGGAGCTTGAAAAATATATACAATGTTAAAAAGGGAATCTGGGTTTAGGTCTGGAATTGATGCTTATTTACAGCAGTAAAGTGATAACCAATGACATCTCCTGGGGTTTACCTGTGAAAGCATTTGTGGCTGGAAAGTCAGCTTCCTGCATACTGCTGCCCCAGCAAAGCCAGTGATGCCAACGTTAACCAGTCCGAGTGGGTGTGGGCTGCTGGGAGAATCGCGGCCGTCGGCTGCCGTCCATCTCAGCCCCTCAGGACCCCATGGCGCTGTCCTTGGGGGTCCCAGCCAGAAGGGGTGAGCTCGCTGTTTGTCAACACTGGGACAGGCTCTCAGGGAAGGGGGGGCAGGGGAGGGAGGGAGGGAGTAGGGGGCGTAGAGATGGATAGTACGATGGAGGGTTTCTGATCCAAATGCCAGTGATCTCCTGATATTCAGCCTCAAGACACGTGGTTGGGGGGTGCACGTGTGCCGGTGAGGAGAAAGGAGAGGGGTGGGGGAGCAGGAAGAGGGGCTAGAGTTATCCCCCCAGCCAGAAACACCCGGCCATTGCTGAACGAAGGTCCCAGTGGCCGAAATCACCGGTGTGGACGTCAGCTTCCTCAGTGACGTGCCTGCTTCACCGCAGCTCGGACTGGCATGCCGGCCCTCGTCCCGGATGCAGTAGCTTGAACCGGTGCTGGCAATTGCAAGGAGCTGAGAGGAGAGAGAGAAGGAGAGAGAACAAATGAAATGCGACATCATTCCCAAAGGAACAGGGTCTCTCGATAACCCACGGCCTTTGGGCATTCATACAGAAATGAAGAGACACATGGCACAGAAGAATAGAGGCAGGGAAACCCCAGTCCCCCGCCCCCACCCACCTACTGTGACACTCAAAAAACAAAGTTTGAAAAAGGCAAAACACGATGACCCTCTTGTTTTTTTGTTCAGATGCAAAAAAAAACATGACAGGGCAGCACTTTGAAGTGGGAAGATAAACAGAGCCGAAGGTGGCGTGTACTGAGAAAAACATTTCCATTTCAAAAGCAGCGTTTGTCTGGGAATAAAGGGAGGTCTGTTCGCGAAGATGAACAACACGGCGCTAGTTAAAAATACTGAAGATAAAAAAAAAACACAACAGGACAGCACAAAGCACTCTTTGGCAACCAGGCTGACAGGGCCAACAGATTCTAGATGACAGACTTTAATCGGGACTCTTTTATATGCTTTTAGACACGGGTGGGGGGTAAGTTCGGGTAATAGAATACGGTACAAGTCCATTGGAATTATGAGAATTACGTGTGTGTACGATACAGAGAGTAACGGGCTGTTAATCTTGCGTAGGGGAGGCTTTGGTGAACTCTTACGACGTACTGCAGCCAAATTCCAAAATGGCGCCAAGGAATCCTTGATTTTCTTTGCGACGAAGACAGAAACCATGCGGCCCGAAGTGAAAGCAGCACATCGGATCAGGAAGGATGCAAATCCGCGAAGGATTCTCTCACAGACAGGAACCCGTTAAAACATGACAGGCCTGCTAAGGAAACCTTACACAAAAATCTGAGAACGGTACCAATCGTGGAAGAGATTTTTACAAAGGATCAAAACACTTTCGATCGCATGCTCAGAGAATGTCTGACTGTACATACTGTGAAGTCTTAACACTGCAGGCAGACTTTAAGGCCTGTTCTTCCAGCACTTGTGAATATATTATTATTAACACCATGCAGAACAGTGCACCACCTGGGTGCGCACACTGCTGGTCACTGAACCAGCATAAGATGATCACTGCCCTTAGCAATGGACTAAATTCTGCACACTTGTGTTGGTCACAGGAAAAGTAACAACCGGACAATGTATAACACCAGCACTTTCTCCCCAGAACTGCCAGTTGGCCTTATGGTCCTAATTGGGGAAGAAATCCCAGAGTATGGTGCATGTGACTGTCTAAATTTATCTCCACACTACATCCTTTACTTCTAATTTTAACATGACCCCGCTGCCTCATAATGAGGATCACACTGCAGAAGTCTTAGCGGGAATTCCATATCTCTGACATGGGCTCCAGTACGTCAGTGAACTGGCCAGGCCAAACCCTGCAGCTGGTCCCAAGTACAGCTGAGCCCCCACCTTCCCTGACAAAGAAAAAATATACAGCACTCTGCAAAAATGTTGGGGTGCTGAAGAAAGCTATGCTTAAATTACCCTGATGTTGACGTAAACCTACGATTTTATGTCTCTCAAAGTATGTTGGCTTAGACGTTTGAAAAGCCCTCCAAAAGTCACCCCAGTATTTGCAGTAACCATCCAATATACCCATGCATTTTTTGACTTGAACACAAGCACACTATGTTTAGCTAAGCAGTACCTCATCAAGTTAATTAAAGTGAGCCGGTGGTGAAATTTAGTGAATACATGGAATTGCTGTGGTACCCCAGAGGGGGTCTGGGAACTGAAGTGGTGTTCATCTAGTCACCCAAGAAGATTTCAGTAACATTCTGGAGAAAATTTCTCATTAGTTTTTATTGTCAGTTTGCATTTATTCTAATGATATACTGTGTTTCTGAATAAGTATACACTTACTACCCAAAAAAGATTAGCTTTAAACATTTTCTTTGACTTTTGCACAGTACTGAATTCTCACACAGACACACACACAGGTTTGTAATTATATCTTTGTGGGGACTGTCTATTCATTCCTATGGGGAAAATGCTAATCCCACCATGATGACCTTAAGCCCTACCCAGCCCTATCCCTAACCATAAGTAACCAGACAAATTACAAGTCTTTCAGCATTTTTACTTTTTTTCCCCACAGATATTTCTGGGGATCTGAAAAATGGTCCCCACAAAGTCAAAATAACAGGTTTTCATTACACACGCACACGCAAATACAAACTTAAATATTAGCATAATTACATTGTTTTGGTAACAATTCTACCTAAATAATTTAATTGATCAAGATTTAAAATACAAGCAGTAGAATTATATTATAGATTATACTGCTTTCTGTTTAATAAATGCATTTAATAAACAACACAGAAACCATAAATCTAAGTCAGAAAACTTTTTTTAAAATCTGAGTGAACATCTAATTAGGTTCGGCATCGATTTACAATTAAAATGTAGTAACAGATAGCAAAGCACTTGTCTCAGAACCTTAAATTGAAAGCAAATTGGGCAAAATAAATACTGCTATAAATCATCTGGCAAGATGAAATGGGCATCACTGTTGATGACATTTCTAGAAGTTACCACAAAGTCGGGGGGGGGGGAGGGGGGGCAGAGGAATGTCATCCCGGGTCTGACTGAGCTGTATCACCCTTCCGTCTCACCATCATCTCCATCGTCTTGGAGGGTGAGAGAGAGAGGGAGCGAGAGAGAGAGGGAGGGAGAGAGCATTTCTTGGGAAAAGCATGTCATGTTACCCTAGATACCCTGAAACGTGTGGTCACACAGGTGCACGGAGCATTAAAGAGAGAGGCTGAAATATAGAGACAGACGAGAGAGAGAGAAAGAGAGACAGACAGAGAGAGAGAGAGAGAGAGACAGAGAAACGAGAGAGACACCCCCACGAGTCAAAGGCACGGCTCCGTGTCGCAAAGCAGCATTCCACGAAGAAGCAGGATTTCATCCAAATCAAACAGACAAAGTGCCAGAGAAACCATCTAGGTTATTTCACAGTGAGAGCCCCCCCGCCCCATTCATTTTCAGAACAATGTGATTATTACATAAAAAATGCTTGAATCAAAGTCCTAATTTAAAAAAAAAGAGGAAAACATTCAACTGGCGAGCAGCATTGAAGAGAAAGCTAAACTTTTTTTGGTTGTTCAGTTGTGTTTGGGGATTGACTTATTTGCCGGACTTGAATATCTGCCACTTTTTTCTATGCAGAGCCGGAAAGGACAAGAAAAAGAGGGAATTACAGAACGGCAGAGTCAGGAAGACAAATGTGAGGGAACAGACTCTTATTTAGAGGCATAACTTATCTAACCATCTCATGTTACGGGACCGTGAAACAAAACAGCAACAAAATCTTAACATATATCGTAATATATAGCGTTAATAAACATTTTTCTGAATCTGAAGAGAGCTTTGATAAGGCTGCAGCAGTCCACTGAGAAGGTTCCACTATCCATTTTACTTGACTACAGCCGGTCTCAGCGGTACCGATGCTGTCAGATGGACGGAACGCTCCCATTTCAAAGCACCCCCCCACCCCCACCCCCACGCTGTTCACCAGACAGGTCCCTGAACAGAACACTCCACAGACGGGGTTTATACAGAACATGTCAACACCTGTGGGCCTCAAGCAAGGATGTCCATTTAAAACCAATAGGCCTGGCTGTCAGAAAAGAAGGGAAAAGAAAGGATAAACAAACAAAAAACCTACTGCAATGCCATTCTGTTATTTGCTAAGGACATGGAAAGACCAAGGTAATATTCGCATTTAATTGAGAGGCTGAATGACCATGCTACATTCATGTTCGATGTAAGAAACAGGAAATAACCTTACAAATACAGAATTAATAGTTTTCTCTAAGTTGCTCTGGCCTATAGATTCCCATGAATTTTAAAGTTGTCATCCTGTGGAGTAAAAACATTCTTTTTTTTTTGTAACACATATTGGTTTCAAAAAAGGACATTAAACGCCCATTGGGGTGGGCCAATGTAACTGCATCCTTCCGTAAACAGTCGCCAGTCTGAGGAAGTTCCGTAACCTTAGGAACGCACCATCAGCATCTGGTGTTAATATGGTGTGAGGATGGGAGGGGAGTGCAGAAAGGAGGATCGATGAGGGGGATAATTCCACAGCGTGGCAGTTAAACGCGATGCCGGGCAGAGAGACTCCTTTCACATGCCGAGTGGCTCTGATGGAGACAACAGACAGGCAGAAAGCGGAAGAGCGCAGATGGAGAGGCCTACTGCAGCACGCGCTCATTATGAAAGGTTTGCAGGAAAGGGTCTTTTTATTCTTATTTGTATTAATATAGATATTTTTTTTTACCAAGCAGTGGTTTTAAAAATACACAGAGACACACAAGCTGTGCTTATAAATGATCAGCAGGAACTGAGCAGGGGGACAGAAGATCCCTCACACACACAGGTGAGGAAAGGCCTAACAAGTACACTCCGTACTGCCAAGGCACCTAGGAGGACAAATATTTATGTAAAGGGGGGGGGGAGAAAAAAATCCATCTCATCTGAAGGAGAGTGCCATGACGAGAAGAAACAGAGCAGCCTCTCTTCCGAGAGAGAGAGAGAAGGAGAGAGAGTGAGAGGGAGGGAAGGAGGTGAACGTGGATAGAAAATGAATTCGCAGACCAAATATTCTGGAGGAGTCAGGTATTGAATACACAAAGTCTGAAAGATATAGCGGCTTTGTGGTCTGTGCAGAAAGCTTAGATAAACACCCCCCCACACACACACCCACGCCCATACACCAGGCACATGTTTTCATTTGACTCTACAGGGTGTGGGTGCCTGAAAGTTTAGGGGTCACCAGGGAACATTCCAGAATCATGAATTATTTCTGTGATATTTCCTGTAGAATATCACCAGCAAATTGCAAAGCTATACATATGTATGGCATCGGTCTTCTCTCACATACACACCTTGGGCGTGATTCTGCGGGTTACTCTTCACCTGCTCATAGAAGCGTGCACATTTCTGACCAATGACTGTGAAGGCCAGGCAGCACCCAGCAGACGTCACTGGTATGTGCAAATGGACAATTAGAGAAGAATCACACGTTTATTCTTATTTTAGCTTTGCATAATGGGATTTCAGGGCCATCAGCCATTTGTCTACTTTCCTCCACTGCTTAATGTTGCTTAACAGTGAAATCACTCGAATGTTGTTTACTTGCGAATGCAATACACTCATACATAAATTATTATACTTATTGTTGAGTAAGAATTAATTATGAGAGACACTTGAGGGTGAAAGATTGAAAAGCAGCATTATCCTGATTTAAATCGGAATCGTGTCCTGCTTTCAGAGTAAACAATTTAAACGCTCGAGTTCTGTTTCAGTCGGCGTTACACATCGTATACACGCATATCTAATAGGGGCTATTTAAAGACACCGGTTCCACATTAAATGAAACAATTATACTAGCAAATTGGCAAAATTGTCATTTTGTCTGCACTAACTACTTGGCAAGTACCTCAGGAACGTACACAGTGCCTTTGATTGACAGGTGCTTATTGGCGCCTAAGAAAGGGGACAAAACAAAGACGAAGTTGACAGGCAGCAGCGCATCCAAGCTGCAAGTTCAGTATCTCACGCCGGCTAGCCCCTCCCCCACGGCGCCGTTCCCGGTCGCTACACAACGTCAGACATCGCCGGCTAGTGGCTGTCAGTGCATGACCCATTGGTTAGGCCCTGTGGGAACACCCGACAGACTGTGTGGGGGGGTGGGGGATTCAAACCGGATAAGAGTAAGACGTAATTTTCGCACCAATATACACGTCTCGTATCTGTCACAAAAGAACCATGGCGAGCCAGCAGTGTACCGTCTAAACAATCACAGGAAAAAAAAAAAATAGCTTTTCCATGACAACTGCTTCCCCTCAGCCGAACAATTCTGTCAGTACGCAAATGGGAGGGTATAGGCTGTCCCCACCCTAGCCCTGTGGGGACACGCATGCACTAGGCAGGGGTGTATTTTAGTGGGTACAAGCACCTCATGCTTCCAGGGGTGAGGGGTTCGAATCCTGCCCCTGCCGTGTGTGCGTGCAGACTTTGAATGTTCTCCCCGAGTTGTGTGTCTTTCTTCTGGCTGCACTGGCTGTTTTCTCCATGCAGGCAGGCTAATAGGTAGCTCTGTAAGGTATGACCTCATGAATGCGTACTCTGATAGACCAGCATCACATCCAGGGCGTCTTTTGCCCTGTACTGGCTGGAATAGACTCCAGGTCCCCGATGATCCTGACCAAGATAAGCTTTTGGATGGATCACAAAAAACAGCCGACTTATGCCCTTGCGATCACAAAGTACTGAGATCCCACAACCCAAACCAGGATAAACGATTAGAATATGGATCCATGGATGAATAGAAGTACTGATGAATATGGGTAATTTAAAAAGCCTTTAGTTTCTGGTCAAAGTGTGTTTTGATTTCATTGATATTTACTTTCTTTTTGAGGCCACCACACGCTGAGAAACATCTCAAATGGCACGCAAACGGACCAGCAGCTGCCTTCCGCTCTCAATTGTAGAGCAGACAGATAATTCTGGTCGGCGTAAATACGGTCCGGGTTGCTCTGATCACCCCATACATCCTGGGTAGGTCAGAATGTTTGGGGCCCAGAGACTGAGAATGTTTAGGGCCCACAGACTGCAACATCTTCTTAACCAACCAACATTTATTCCTATGTCCGCCGTACGCCCCCCCCCCCGTCCCAAATCGATGACAAACCAACCTCTCATACTGGGCTGTGTAGTCAAAATAATGACAGATGAGCCTTCACACGCTGAAAAGCTTTCTGACGTTCACATCTCCGGGGCAAACTTTGGTGCGAAGCAGAGTCTCCGTTACTCAGAATCTGCCGGCGGGTGAAGGAGGAAGACGTCTCGAGGCGAAATCCGGAATGATGTATCGGGCTGTCTCACCAGGCGGAGAGATGCGGCGGCGGCGGGCGGCGGAATACATTACCGCTCGCTCAACGGCCTGCCGTTTGCGGCACGACGCGAGCATTTTCGCCAAACTTTCAAAACAGCTTCCCGCACAACCTCTAGCCCTAATTCTTCAAGTCACTGCAGGCATTTCGCGGAATTAAATTGCGACTTCCTGTCACAGATCCCGGGGTCTAATGCACACTGTGTCATCACACCCCATCGGAAACAAACTTCAGGGGGATCAGGCTTAAGGTTGAGGGCCCAAATAAACAAAGCTGACAATTCAGCGGTTATCCTGATATTTCGTCCATGTCAGGGACGCCACACTTAGGATATGCGAAGAAGATTAGATCGATAGCTAGATAGACAGAGAAATAGAGAGCTGGGGGGGGGGGAGGGAAACACAGAATCAAGTGAAAAAAATCAACACTCCACAAGTGTTAATATATCCAACAAGTAAGATATATTAAAAATGTGTGTGAGACGTAACAAAGCATTTTATGTAAGCAGACACCTAAACAGCTGGCTTGGGAGCCTGAGTACACGCACCTGCAAATAGGACACAGCGAGCGTCTCTCTAGTTCAAGCTGTTTTACAGCAGGAGGGATGCAGCCAATTGACCATTGGACAAGACCTATCGTCCCCTAAAACCAGCGTGGCAGAGCACCCCGCTCCCAAACTTTTATAATAACCACACAAGGCATTGCACACCGGTCCTTGGAAGGCCAGCCCATAACTCCCAGGATTCAGTTTTCAACAAATGGGGGGGGGGGGGGGGTGTCCCTCCCTCCCCTGTGTCGCACATTTTAATTAGCTAGAGTGCCTTACAGCAGCGTGTTCGGAGTGACGGCGAACCTCGGGGCTACGCTGTAATTCTGACATTGATCAACGAGCTAACAACTTCTCCACTTTGTGCATAACAAAGAGCAGGCTGCCATTGGAAAAGGAAAGAAAAAAACTGTAAAGGCCTAGGGTTCTCCTGTACGAAACAATGTAAATGTTAAGGTTCTCCTGTACGCCATTCATCAGATGAAAATGTAAGTGTTTAAAAAAAAAAACTGATTAGGATGACCAAGTACTAAAATCCGGGCACCAGGCTCTCATATGTAAAAATATCACGCGCATTTACGTAAAAATCATGAAGCTCTTCTGCTACTTCGAAAGTAAGGAGAAAAAAGGGTGTCAGATGCAGGAGATGCGTAATGGGCCTGGAACGCGGTGACGACGCCGGAATTCTGCTCACCCGGAGCCTGGAGGACTTGGGAACACCGGCTGGGGAAACCCTGGCTTTGTGTGGTGCTGAAGCAGCCAGCTTCCCAGTCCCTAATCCACACACACTGCCATCCAACCCCACAGCAAACGAGGCGCTGAAGAGTCATGGAGGAGCTGCAGCGCGTGTGGGCGAGTGGCAGAGGGTACGGTCTACAGTATCCCCAAGGTCAAAACTCTACCCCATCTTACCACCCTGGCTATTCTGATCACATGAGATCTCAGTGGAGACACCCCCCCCACCAACCTAGGAGAGGAACAGCTCCCACAAAAGGGCCCATACCCAAGATATGCTCTACTGCCACCATGGCAAGGGAGAACACAGGCATATCCAACAGGCACACACCCACCTGTCCCAGGGTATTGATATCTCTCTCTCTCTCACACACACACACACCTGTGCTCATATCTTTGTGGGGACCATCCATTCATTTCTATTTGCAAAACCCTAGTCCCAACAATGACAACCTTAACCCCTACCCATCCCTAACCTTAACCACAAGTAATCAAACAAAATTTTTTTTAGTTCTATGATTGCAGTCTCAGATTTTTATAAAGCTGAACTTCCCCTTGGGGGCTCAAAAAAAAAAAACGATCCCCACAACATCAAAATAGCAGGTTTTTAATCACATTTTGGGGGTGTTTGGTCCCCACAATGTAATGCATGTCTGACCCACACACACACACATATATACCTGACTATGATTCTGTACATCATCACATATACTGACTTATAAGGTCTCTCAGACACGTGCTTGAACAAACAGGCAAAAAAATATGGGCCCAGTTTCAGACAGAAGCACACAGTTCTGCAGTCTGTCTCTCCCCCTCACTCTCACACACATACGTGCGAGCACAAACACATGCACACACAAAAATACACACGCAGAAGGTCACTGGCGCACACACACACACGCAGACACATGCGCACACACGCAGACACACACACAGGAACAGACCAAGACACGGAGGTCATGATGCAAAAAGGGGACGCCCTGCTCGGGCTGGATTTCACTTTCACTCTGAGGAATGGGCGAATGATCCCCCCCCCCAGTGTCGCCCCCGCCTGTCTGGGCCGTGCGATTGATTGGGCCCGTCTGAGAGAGTCACTTGAGCGTTGCAATGCCTCTGATGGCACGGGGCTGATTTAACGAGCCCCCCCCCTCCTCCCCCACCCTCGCCCGGACCGCCCGGGATCGCATTTCCACCCAGACAGTGCGGGAGAGCAGCCCAGCAGACGTCGCGGATGTGGCTGGGGGGCAGAGGGGGGGTTTGTTAAGGGGGCCAGGTGGAAATACACAGAAATTATTAAAGTCACAGACCCAAAACCTAGCAAAATCCTCCTTCGTCATCATCATCCTCAGTCCATGTGCATCTGTCTGTCTGTGTGTGTTTGTGGGGGGGGGGTGCCTGATTTACTACCCCCACACCCCAAGACCACCTCTTCGTCTCTCGCTCCCACAGACAAAACCCGCAGCACAGACCCTCTGTCTGTCACCCTCGTCGCTGGGATATTTGCCAGATGCCTGGACGCATGTCCTGTTTCACACTGTGGCCAGTCTGAGCTTCTATCCGCTCAGCCCAGAGGTCAGAGGGCATGACCCCAGAGCTCCAGCCATGTAGAGGAAATTACCAGAGTCGCTCAGGTGTCATGACCCAACCATGACCCCTCCCCCGTCCAAACAAGTGCCCCCCCCCCCTCACAACAGCACCATCCCCTTTCTTGTCTTCAGGTCAAATTCAAACCCAAAGCCAGCCCTCAGATCCCACCTAAGCAGGTCTGCCCCCCCACACCTCATCCTCAGAAAAACCCGGGAAGGCAGACTTCCCCCCCCCCCCCCCCGC
>JAODJW010000135.1:10970605-10980622 GCA_026777045.1 Hyperopisus bebe | reverse complement strand
AGCTGCTCTGGCAGGACGCTCCAGGACACCCGGGGCTCAGCCGGCTGATTCAGGGCCGAATCGGCAACACCGAGGGACAGGGGGGGGCCCTGGGGGCCCTTTACAGGCAAGACGTCCAATGAGACATTGCTGATGTGACGGTCCGAGTTTCCAAAGCCACTGTGGAGGGGGGGAGGACAGTCAGTCGATTTGGGTTTTAAAGCACCGTCCTTACAATCAGGAGACAATACAGGTGAGTGATACAATGCAGGACTCGGCTGTAGATACAAAGAGGGTTGTCAGTGAAAGTGCAATGAGTGTGGGACTCAGACACATTAATGCTATACATCACCAGACCCTAAGCTGCAAGAGCTTCCAAAACATCAGAAAGTAATAGGTATAGAAAAATTATTCCCAATCTAGGCCTTAGGCTGTCCCGGAGGGAGCAAAAATATGGACCAGCTGTGGGCCCCGATGACTAGATTGGGAAACACTGGTACAGAATATCAGCGGACCCAGGCATGGGAATCCAGAGGCTACCTGTCAGACTCAGAGCCGTGCCGGGGGGAGGGCCGCACGGACTCGACACAGTCGCTTTCCCCGGAATCGGAGACGTCGACGGTGCCCAGCACGGTCAGAACCACCTTGCTCATGTTGCTGTAGAAGAGTTGTGCCTCATTGGGTCTCTGCGGAAGGTCGTACACTGCAAGCACAAAAACGTACCTGAAAACTCGCAAATCTAAAAACTGGCAGATGCCCGGGAACCGCTGCTCACACGCAACACTGCTCCTTACCTTCCAGCACCTGCTCTTCGCCGAGGAAAGGCTCGTCAAAGCTCAGGTCCTTCAGGAGGCCGCTGTCGGACAGCAGCTTGCGGCCCGCGTCTGGTCTGCTGCGCAGGAGCCTGGGGGGAGGAGGCCAAGGCGAGAAAAGAAAAAACACATTATCGCAGTAAATCAGGATGGAATTATATAAAAGGACCGATCGCATCTTAGAACCAAACCGAAGTCTTCCGAACGGGGCCAGTGACCCAGATGCCGGAGGCCGTCCTCACCAACGAGAACTCGGACAAGCACCTTCCCTGGACCGTACCTCCTGTACTGCTGCCGTGAGACCTCGTCCCCACAGAAGAAGCAGACCGTGGCCAGCAGGGCGGTGGCAGACTGGCAGAGGCTGTGCTCCCTGGACGTCGCTTTCAGCAGGATGGTCACCACCTGCAAATATGCCCAGTCAGCGCAGGCCTGGCCCTTCCCAGCGTGACCACAGCGGGTCTGTGGTCTGTAGCCCCTATGCCAATTACTACAAAAGGACCAACTCCAGTCTTTAGGGCTTTTTATGTGAACTCGCTACTTTGTTCGAGCTACAAACCACAACCATTAGCTAATGATATAAAAGCCAACAGTCCCGCTCTCATATCCTGCCTCCAAGGTATAATTCTGAACTTCTAACACTGGAGTCTTTAAATGCTAACTGCAGTTTGCTAAGTGTTCCCTTAAAGGTAGCCAGGGGTGAAGCAGGGGACTCACTGTACCTCCTGGGTGCGCTCCTTGAGCACGAACTGCGGGGGCGACAGGCTGATGACGGAGGCATCCATGCGCATGCGCGCCTGCAGGTCAGCGTAGGCCGCGGCCTTAATGAAGGCGGCCCGCGAGCCTGTGTTGCGTACGCTCACGCACACCTTGCTGACTCCACCCACGGACACGCCGGCCATCGTCACCACGTAGCTGTCGGACAACTTCCGCGCCTCCTCCAGGATGATGTTGCTGGTCCCACCGTAGCCTGATAAAGGGATCTGAGGGGGGGTTCCCCAATGTAAAAGTGAAACAATCCATCCAAAAACACCAAAGAGATATGCTGCCATTGTGGGGGAGGGGCATAGTTATCAAAGTGCGGGGGACAAAAGCAAGAGTGTCATTAACGAAATGCTCCCCAAAATGTGATAAAAACAGAGCAGATAAAGTTAGTCCTGAGGCAAACAGCCAAAGAGCAGCCCTCAGACAGGACCGAAGTGGGAAGGACAGGGAGACGGGCACAGGACCGAAGTGGGAAGGACAGGAAGACGGGCACAGGACCGAAGAGGGAAGGACAGGGAGACGGGCACAGGACCGAAGTGGGAAGGACAGGGAGACAGGCACAGGACCGAAGAGGGAAGGACAGGAAGACGGGCACAGGACCGAAGTGGGAAGGACAGGGAGACGGGCACAGGACCGAAGAGGGAAGGACAGGGAGACGGGCACAGGACTTGGCGGAGGCCGAGCTGCAGCAGAGCCACACCGTGAACTTGACGCCTGGCTGGGAGGAGCAGACGCCAGACTGCTTGATCTCCAGCTTGGCCAACATGCAGGCCACGCGGGTCGGGGCGAACAGGAGGTGCACGGCCACGTCCTCCCGGGGCCTCATGGTCACCTCCCTGTGCCGGCTGAGCCGCTCCTCGGGGCCAAAGGTGCTCTGGAGCTGAGGGTCAGACAAGACATAAGACAGGGAGCAGACATTTCATTCCACTACTGGATGATCTGAGAACCTTGTAGTGGAACAGGACAGATACACAAAACATCTGGAAGTGCCTGGAGAGAAATGGGGTATCAACACCGTCGTGGGAGGAAGTACCAAGGCGGGCCTCACCTGAAAACAGTCCTGGTCCTGACCTCGGATCAGAAGGCGCAGTTGCTGCGTGGAGCCCGGGGAGTTGTTGCGAAGGACCAGCTTCTGCTGCCTGAAATGCGACGCACACAAAAAGCAGTTGTCCCAGGAGAGCTGCTTTAAATAGGACAAAAATCCCTAATACTTCTAAACGGGCCATGAGCAAGTTTCTTTTCATAACTTGGCAAGTCAGCCGAGAGGAATTCAAAGGCAAACATCTGGCAGCAACGTCAGCAGCTTCATTGTTCTGGTACCCAATAAATCCTGTGAGACGGAGATGGCACGGGGGGGAACGTATTGGGTCGGCTTACTTACACAACCCTGCCCAAGGTGACCCCTCCCCAAGCCATGAACTGTTTGTTGGAGAGAATAGGGGGAACCTCGCTGCTTTTCACGACCCCCACAGGGGGCACTTTCACCGGCGACGGACGCTTCCCAGAATCCTCTGGGGTGACTTCCCCTTTCAACATGACTTCGTACTGAGGCCCCGAGGGCAGCACCAGGATGGTGAGCATGCTGGAGGGCCAGAAGAACGGCAGGTCAGCGGTAGGTGGGGTTCAAGAGAAAATAAGCAAGTGTGGAAGAATGCCGGCGAGACGGCAGACGCAGAGGGAGCGAAGGAGCGATGCTTACGTCTCCCTGTACTTCCCATCGCCCTGAGCATGGAAGGAGACTGCAACTCCCTGCTCCTCCCCCTCACGCAGAACGAGGTCCTCCGGTTTAACCGAGAAGCAGCCGTCAGTGTCGGTGCTCTGCAGGAAAGGCAAGGAGAGCGCATGACTGACAGCCCCACAAGCTGGGCGCCGTGAGGCACGGGGGCCGTGGGGGACGAACCTTCAGCTTCAGCTGCACGTCGATGTTGCCCGCGTTCTTCAGAGGCAGGATCTGCCTGCTGGTCTTTCCCAACGGCGCTGCGAGGTAGACGCTCTGCAGAGACCGGGGAAAATATCAAGAGGTTTGCATCCAAACTTTCCCGCGGCTGATAAACAGAGTGCTTTTGATTTCACTTTATAGGTCAGCGGTCTACCAAGTGTGAAATTTACACCACTGTGCAAGGCTTTCAGTTAAACCACACCCCTGGGGAAAACCCCCATGATTACCTCTCACGTGACCTTTACGTGATACATTACCCTCTAATGACCTTTAAAACTACAGGGTAATAGAAGAGGAATGTTGCACCATACTGTCCCTACCTGCATATCCTTGGGAGCGTGTACGCGGGCGATACCAGCCCTGGCCCTCAGCGGGACGCTCTTGATCACCTGACTGGGCCCTGGGCTGTCCAGCTCTACGTCCACCCGAGCAACGTACTCCTCTGCTGGGCCGAGCTCTCCTGCGGCCGAGGACAGAGAGGGCCGTCAGTACCGCATGCATACCAATAGGGGGCAGTCCTGAGCAACAGCGGAACTTACCCGAGCAGGGGGTGTAGCGCTGTGGGGCGTGGAAATGAACCCACAGCATGAAGCTTTCTAGATTCTGAGAGAGAAAAACAACACAGACTATTTTTTTTTTAACAGCAGAGGGGAAAGAGAAGAAAGCTGAACATAGGAGTTTCTAAAAAACCGAGGGAGACCAAGGCTCAAATATCCAAACCGTTATTTTCCACAAACAGACGCGTCCAGTGGATTTTAGGTCTCTGGGAAACAGGGCATCAGTGAGACTAAGGTATGGAGGTCACTCACATCCCCATAGCCGGCGTGCATCACGTGGTTCATGACAGAGGGGGCCGCCAGGGGGGGCAGACCACCCGCGTGGAGCGGTCCGTCCGCCGGCGCAGTGACCGAGCTCTTTGAGAAGGTGAAGCAGCGCCAGGCGTTGGCGTTCTGCGGCACACGTGTCAAAAACAGAAGGTATTAGTGGAACGAGGTCGGCGAAAACAGGTCGGCGCTGAGCTATAAGATGGCAGCTAGGGGGCATAACCTCGCTGCTTTAGAAGGCAGGCCATGTATACAATTACTGCTACAAGGTGTCTGGTGACAGCTACGAAAGACTGAGCACGACTGCTAAAGGCATTAGCATGAGAAGCCAAGCCAGTGCATTTACTGGGCACCGGGCATATTAGCTTGTTAGCCAGCAGGCAGCCGGAAGCACGTCTAACAAAAATAGCTATAAAATGAATATAGCTGCTAGCATGCGGTGCTACACAAGCAAAATGACGCGGAGTGACTAACTGCTACATTTGACACGCGTGGTAAGGTGAGCAGCCAGAGAAGGGGGGCCCTCTCACCGCGCTGATGACCAGCCGGACGGGCACCGTGGCGCGGGTCCTGTTGACGAGCTTCAGGGGAAGGGCTTTGGCGCTGCCGCCCACTAGGTCCCCAAACGCCAGGCATCCAGACGGTCCCACGTCCACCTAGATATTAGAGACGCACCAGTCAACCGACTATCGGAACCAGCCACTTTCCGCTCCTGACACACAACTGGCCGATTTTGTGTTTATTTCGGCCGATCTGGGTTCCGGCAATGTACACCCAATGCACACAAGCTGCAGCCATTTGTGTGGAAATATGTGGAAAAGTCGGTGCAAAGGAAAAGTTAATTGAGCAGGATGTACAGCAAACACGATTAGATCTGACGTGTGCATCACCTAATAGAGTATGATGAGTATCTTAAACGAGTTGATGGTGCTAAATACACAAAAGCTTCAGCTCTCACTTATCTATGGGCATTGGTCAGGGGTGGGCAGTCTTATCCGCAACCCACGTACACTGCGGCCCTTTCTGGATATGATTGCCCACCCCTGGTACAGGCAAGGCTTTAGAAAACCCAAAGGTATGGCAGAGATGGTAAAAAAGCACGATCCATTACAAACAAAGTAATGGAATTCATTGCATTAGATGACCAGTGGTTTTCGATGGCTTGGTTCCTGTATCCCAGTAGAAAAGCACCATGGGTACAGCAGTGATTAAAGTTCTGCAGCCTCACCTCAATGGAGGGGTTTTCAGCTACAGCAACGAGGACCACCCTCTTGGCAAAGACCTCCACCCGCGTTCCGGCAGCGACCGCTGCAGAGGCAGGCCACGACGACACGCTGATAACGCATTTGTAGACTCCGGCCTGGGGTGGGATGAACAGCACCTTCTGCTCTTCGGTGCTCTTGGGCCCGATGATGGTCTTGCTCTTCACAATGAGCCACTGGATGGGAAGCACGTCCACCTGCATTTGGGACAGCACCAGCGTCACCGCCGGGCCAGTCGCTGGGAAACTGAACACGGAAACTAGTGCTGAACACACCACTCACCTTTTCGCCGTCGATGGACAGGCCGGAGACGGAGATGCCAACCTGCACCCATCGCTCGGTGGGGTTGAAGATGCTCATTGTGGTCTGGGAGGCGATGCCCACACAGCATGCAGTAGGAAACTTCAGCTCCTCGGGGACGATGACTTAACAACAGAGTAAACGGAGTTTAAGGTGCGTTACAATTCCACAGCAAGCACTGACATTACCCAAGATGAACGCTACTGGGAATGGATTGATCCACATTTTTTTAGTCTGATTCTGATACACAATGGTTGATACAGATACAAGAGCTCTGGTACAATATTTTATATACATGCACATAGTTTATATTCATATTTTTAAACTAGTAAATACAGAAGAAATAATGTATGCTGAAAAATCTTTAATTTGGCTAGTAGAAACATACATAACGCACTGTTCCACCTCGTTGGTACATCTTGTTTGAAGCGTTTGAGGCATTTTACAGCTGTTTGAATATCTTCCAAGCAAGTGGTGAATGCTTAAAATGTCCCACAATTTCTCTCCCACTGTTAACACCACTAACACTACGATCGCAGCCCCTTGTGGATCACAAGCTGTAGCGATTGTGCAAAGCAGCCCAGAGTGGCAGCTCCCAAACCCACAACGATTTTTTTTCACTCTCGTCTTGCACACGCAATTTTCCACTAAACGCTACTCTCATCCCTCAGAACTTTTTTTTTTTTACAAAGATAATAGTTTCAAGTGTAAAATACTTCCAGATAATCACCCTGCTATCAAATGTTCTTACGCTCCTCGTACTGCGAAGGGCATGCGCATGACATCAGAGGCGGAAGTCACTGCGTTCACACCCACTGAGCGGCAGTGTTAGCATGCTGCTTGAATGCTGCAAAAACACATCTAAAATGGGATAAAGGCTGTTGCGCGACATTGTACAAATTGATTTAAAAAGAAAGAGGAGCTCTTTTTACAGACTGAGTATTGAATGTAGATCGTCACATATGGCCGATACGCAATCCATCTAATAGGTCGGGATCGGTGCCGATACCGATCCAAATATCAGATCGGTGCATCTCTAAAGACTGCCCTTTCTCTCTCAGAATGAAGGACTGAAAAAGACTGATAAGATTCAGTCTATTATGATGTTTGACACTCACAAATCCAAAGGAACCCATCAAAATAAAAAGTGAGGTTTGGTTCACCTTGTTCTGCAGCCCACATGGTCAGAGCTTCCAGGTCATGCTGGGTGTAGGGTTTGCCCAGGCCAGAGACCAAGGGCGGCTGGTGGATTGGGCCAGGGTGCAGGTAGTTGGCAGGTAGGCCTGAGGCACTCAAGGGTATGGAACCAGGAATATGTCCCACAGTTGGGTTGGCACCGGGGGGCCCATAAAGTCCTGAGGCACCACCCATGTGGTATGTCTGCACAGGCAGCTCGACCCCCAGGTACTGCTGATTTAGCTGGGGACTGAAGAGTGGCTGGCCAGGATGAAGGGCCGGAACAGCGGGGGGCAGATCCAGCAGGGAACCCTGGGGCTTGAAGCCAGTGATTGGGACATAGCGCAAATCGTCCGTGCCGAAGGCTGCCCTGGGGTACGTCTCTCTGGGCCACTGCTGGGAGGCCTGGTCACCGGTTCCGGGCTGCTGGATGTTGATATTGCTGGAGTACCCAGAATCCCCTGGGGCTGCTTTCCGCTGGCTGGGCTCCGAGTGACGCTTGTGCTTCCCACCGTCTGGCACCAGACCCCTGAAGTCACACTCGCTCTGCCTGCGGGTTCCTGGATCAGGGCTCTTCTCCCGTAGGCGACAGTCCTGGTTCCTCGTTGGACCCTTCATATGATTATAAAGGTTCTGAGTGAGGTCCGGCTCCACTGGCGGGGTAGGACTTGCCCTGACGATGGTGGTGCTCAGCGCCAGGCTGCCGTTGGCCTGAGAGACGAAGAGAGTGATCAGCCCTGCTAACTCGCATCCTACGCTCAAACTTAACTAGACCTCAATCTGGAAGGAGATCCACAGAATCTGACTGACTATCGGTGTCAGTGCAAGAAACCAGGTTTTGAACATCTTTAAAACGGAGCCTCGGCTGAAGAAAGATCTGTAGATGCAAGATCACATTCTGGGGGAGGAGCTTCTGAGCCCCCATCCTCAACTCACCCTCACCTTGTGTTTCTCGGGTGTTGGCAGGCAGGTGCTGTCGCTCATGGAGACGTACGTGAGTCTGCTAAGGCTGGGACTAGAGCAGACAGATTCGGGGGACAGGGGCTCCTGGGATCGCTTCCCTGCCAGCCCTCCGACGGAGGCAGGGGAGGACGGTGCCCTGAGAGACGGCGACACCAGAAGGGGGCGTCAGAGAGAGGTGCCACGGCACCAAATGTCAAGCCGCAGACCAGAAGGGGGCGCTGAGAACACTCGAGTCACATGGGAAGAGGCACGGCTGCTTTACCTGCTACTGCTGGGGATGGAGGTCTGGCTTGGTGACGAGTGTGTGAGCGGGGAGGTCGAGGGTCTGAACGTGCACTGGGTCTCCTCCACGGCCGCAGCAGGCAGGTCTCGGGGGAAACCTTGCTTCTCGCCTGTGTGTGCGCGGGTGTGACAGAGAGAAAGGGGGTGGGCCAATCAGAAAACCACAAGAACGTACGCACGCAGGCACCATTCAGTAAGAGATTAAGCATCATTGGGCTTGGTTCAGCGACAAACGTCCTTTACCCTCACTGGAGGACATTGTAGCCTCCCCGGCAAAACAGACGTGCTTTTCTGTGGTCCCAGGCTGTGGTCCAGGGTTCTTCCCTGCTGTATTTCTGGTGACTGAGCTGGTCCTGTCCACCACCCGACCTATACTCCTCTGCTTCTGGGAGCTTGATGTAGCATCCCTGCTAGAGGGTGGTCCAGAATATGCCCCCTGCTGGCCAGGAGAAGGTGCTGCGGTGGGAGCAATCTCCACGCTGGACACACGAGGTCTGACGGTGCCCATCCTCACACCCCCGTTCCCAGCGGTGGTGTGAGACCCTGGCTTGCCTGGGGCCTCAGAGATGGCTGGCGCTATCTGGGCCGGGGGCGAGGGTTCTGGCACCTGCCTGCTTACAAGGGCTTTGGCCCTGGGGATGCTGCTCCTCTTAGCGCCGGCAGAGATCCCGCCAGACGGCGTGTCGCACCCCGAAGGCCAGACTTCGGCCTGCCCTTCAGGTGGAGTGCTGGTAGCCAGGTCCTCCCGCTGCAGAGGCGTGGACCTCCTGAGAGAGTCACCAAGGCCACTGAGGATATCAAAGCTGTAGGGGGAGACTGAGAGGTTGCCGTCACTGCCAGAAACCTCGGCCTTCCTCAGGTACTTCTCCATGTCCAGGGCGCTCAGCTCCCCAGCATACACGCTCATTTGCAGCGTCCCCGCTAGGCCACTCCGGTCCCCCTGCAGGGACGTGGGAGAATGCGGGGATGCCTCTGCCCCGCCCCCCTCCTGCCTGACCTTTGCCTTGCTCCGCTTGGACAGCTCCATGATCATGGCGGCTAGCTGCGCGGGGTCAGAGCTGACTGATGCGTCAGCGATGGCAGAAGCGATGGTGCTGATACTGAGCGCCAACTTGCTATTGCTATGGAGGGAGTCTGGGCTCACCGTCGGTGCACTTTGACTCCCGGCAGCTGGTGAGGAAGCCACCTTTAAGAGGCAGGCACAAGGCAGCATAAGCATTAAGCATCCTTCCATCCATCCGCCCATCCAGGGCCGCACTGTACTCAGACTTTGACCCAGGCTATCAAATATAAACACAGAACCTTTTAACTCCCTTAACTGCCAAGTAAACTACATACAAATTCGAAAAACAAAGACAGAAACGGCTCCTGCAGACCTCAAACGTTTTTCCGACATCGCCTGGGTGCGCTTGTCCATTTTCCCCTCCTCCTTCTCCCTCCTCCAGCGTCTTGTCCAAGTCTTCTACATGTTCAACAGTGTACAAGAGTCAGAAGAAACATGGAAGAAAGTGGGTGACTACTGACAACCGGCGCAAACCAACAGCAGGCTGGATACGTGGCGTACCTGGGGTCATGGTCTTATCGGCGTCACTGTGAAGTGAACCGCCCCGCGAAGAGAAGTCGGAGGTTCGGATAAGCGCAAAGGGCTCCCTCTTCTCTGGGGAAGTGATGACGTAACCGAAGGAGGGCTGGGTAGAAGGGGGCAGGGCGCTTTAATC
>JAODJW010000135.1:10946633-10959373 GCA_026777045.1 Hyperopisus bebe | reverse complement strand
CACATACTACATGGGGACACTAACCCTGATGAATTCTGACCAGGCTCCTAAACAGCTTATTGCTTCCATGATGGTTTCATTTTGTAGTTTTGTCAAAACAAGATCAATACAATTTTATCCGCCAAAACACATTTAAAAGTGAGACTGAACTAAATGGAATTTTATAAAAGTACAGTAGTCCCCCAATATCCGTGGGTGATACGTTCCAAGACAATGGATAGCTGAAACCGTGGATAACAACAAGCCGTCCGTGAACCCCATATATAACCAGATTTTTGTGTACATACAGTAAGGCATCACCAACATTAAATACAGTAATGTAACTAAAGTACATTGCGGCACATGCTCAAATGAAAGGGATTCTGACATTTTAACCTTTTTCTGGAGACGATATAGCAATGAAATGTTGCATTTTACAGTGAAAAATACTGTATGGTGTATTACATCATGTATTGCATCATGCACTGCATCATGTACTGCATCATGCACTGCATCACGTCATAACAGTAACAGGAAAAATCTGTTTTGAAATATCTTGTGGGTACTCCCAGGCTTACACCCTGTGCTCATGTGGCAGCAATTTTAAACTTATGAACTGTTCTCTAATTTTTTAGCTTTTATTCCGGACTGAAAGTGATCTGTCTGTAATGTTGACTTAATAATCCAGTCGATTTTTAAGATTTATCAAGAATTGTACTTAAGACATTTTAATCCTAAAATTCAGATTATTGGATTTTAGACGTTTTAATGACCCATGTAAACCCTGTTAAACCGAGGTTTACCCCAAACCATCCTAAAACCTATACTTTTTTTTTTAGACTTTAGAATGAATTGAATGTTTATAAAATGCAGTTAAAATCTCACTATCAGTTTCCACCAGCAATTTATACCGCATTATTCTGACTTGCAGTTGTCAATTAAAACCAATATATATTGAACACCCCTTTAAGGTGGAGAGGTGGCTCTGAGGTTAGGGATCAGCGAAGGTTGTTGGTTCAAATGCTGTGAATGCCTGGAGTGATTCTACTCCATTGAGCCCTTGAGCAAGGCCCTTAACCTGCAATTGCTTCATCCTGGGTATGACGTTAATCTACATCCAGCCCTATGAGGAGCTCCTCCAACTTACAGGGAAATTTGGGGGTTGGTGGCAGGATTAGCCTCTAACCACTGGGAAAAACTCACTGGTCCATTCGGACTAGTGTGGCGCTGAGGTATCACCCACCTCATGGCTGCACTCAGATTCTCATCCCTGAGGTGTTTTGTCGTGTGCTGGCTGTGGCAATGCATTGTAATCAGCCCCTTACCTCTATATTAAACACTAAGTCCAAATAGTAGCAAACTGACAATCCAATTGTTTTATTGTCCCCATTTTTTTAATGCAAATGTGCCATCAAAACTGAGGCTGGTTCATTATCCCACATTAAAATTTCAAATCAAATTTAATACAAGTTAAAAACACCACTACTGACACTACACTCAGGAGAGAAGATGATACAGTTTTTCTTCAGCAGAGCACAAAGGAACGAGAAATTATAAAACCAGGATTTCAGCATTTAAACCAAGTTCCAAGGCATCCAGTGAATATTTTCAGTTTACTACTCTGAAAGACCCGAGACATTAGAAGATCAGCCCTGAAGGTTGACAGGACTGTTACCACTAATCCGCGAAACACCTCCTGGAAACACAGGGGGAGTCATATGGAACAGTCATAAGGAGGATTCTGGGCAGTGGCCTGAAACAAACAAATATGATTCACTTTTTTCCAGTGCTCACAGGCTACTGGAAAAGGACATCTGTCTCTAGCTTTATGCAGTGTTTCATATAAACCATTTGAATGACTATGAGCAGCTATTAGAAAACAATGCATTTCATGCTGTCTCTACTTAACCACTAATTTTAAGAAAACTACATTTTTGTTCAGTTTTGGAGACCTGCTTTCTACAGGGCGGAACTAGAAGAAATAAGCAAACGATTGCTAAGAAAGATAAACTTTTTGCACCAGCCTTTCTAGCACAGTGTAAATTGACCAGATTTATGGTGAGCGACTTTAAAAGACCCCTTATCACAGCCCGACATCTTGGGATTTTATTAGAAGGAAAAGCTTCACTCCAGCACCTTCAGATCTAACCTGTTCAGTGGAGGAGGGAGTTCATTCCGTGCAATCCCGACCACCCATGACGACTGGAGAGTCCATTTCCAGGAATGTACAAGCCTGCCAGGAGCCCACACACTTCCTACAAGGCACGGAGCTCTTGTTTTCACATGCAGTCTCAGGGCACTTAAGTACTTACAAAAACAACAGCCATTTGTTCAAATACATGGAGAACATCACTATGCATTTATTTTCAGTAGAGTATGTCTGTGACCAAATGGGGGCGCCATGCCACAGTGGTTGGCACTGTTGCCTCACACCTCCGTGGGATTGGAGTCTCTGCCCCGGCTCAGTGTGTGTGGAATTTGTATGTGTGGGTTTCCTTCGGGGTCTCCGGTTACCCCCCGCAGTCCAAAACCATGCTAAGGTGAACTGGACCTACCAAACTGTTCACAGGCATGACTGATGCGTTATGGCGTGATCCCTCATCCCTACTCCCTGCCATGTACCAGTAGCTTCAAGACTAGGCTCCAGACCCCCACAACCCTGCCAAGGTCCCCCATCCCAGGTGAATAACGTACCCATTTTGCGGGTGTCGCCGCTCAGATTGGCTGTGCGCCACCAACTCTTCTTGTAGTTATTTGGTGAATAGAAAGGGCATTTTGAGAGTTCTGAGATGCCTTTGTGTTCCGCAAACGAGAAGCTACCAGAAAGGAGAACTAGTCCGACTCATCCCAGGATAACGCGAACCCAGCATAGACCACCTGACTCTGAGGACTTAAACTTAGGGTGGTAACAAAGACACTCCCCCACTCGAACACTGGCAAACATCTCAGTGGGAACAAACAGGAACAGAGCTATCTAAACATCTGGACAAACATTCAGTCAAAGAAAATCCTTGTTTTCTACAAAAGTCAAACTGGGGGGGTGGAGGTCATTTAACCTAACAAAGACAACACTCCCACCCTATGAAATCTGACTGACTCGTTTGTGGCTGTCCAGGCCAACAGCATGTAGGCAGTAGGGTTGGTAGACATGAGATTTTTCCCTTTTGTCTGGAAGAAGGAACCCCAGTTATCTCCTGTGTCATGACACCAACTGGCCCCCCGACCTCCTAGAAGGTGACATCACGGCCCTGCCCAGCCACTACATATGGAAGCTTCAGCTGTCAAACACGGGTGTGACCAGCATCCTCCAGCTTGCAAAGTAAAGCCCATCTCATGCAAAATGATGCTCTAAAGTCAGGATGGGTGTTATGGAAATAATTCCCTGATATTAAGAGATCCTATGCGAGTACAAAGGAAGACTGCAATGTCAAACATGCAAAGCGATGCAGAGCAGCCACAGTCTTGATCCTTCAACTAAAACTTAAATTATAAATACATATACAGGTGTCCATCGACTTAGGTCCAGCTTTCATCCCGGAAGAGAGCATGCATGTCAGTCTGGACGTTTCTTGATCATTATAGGGGTGACATCAAATATACTGTATAAGATACAATATCACACATATACTAAAGCTCTATAGTGGCAGTGCAGTTTATTTGTTTAGGTTCTTGCCGTATGCCACACATGTGGTAAAATACATCAGCTAACGGCCACCACGGCTGCTTTGGACGCCTGTTGATACATTTTATTAAGGCTCTCAGGGAACATAAACATGATCAAACATTACTCGATAGGACGAAAGTTAACAGATAACCGTATAACGTTCTTTTAAACAAATTAATACAATAAAACAGTACTGCTGAATAAAAGTAGTAAAAGTTCAATATTGAAGTTCTTTTTTTTTTTTTTTTTGCAAATTTAGTTTTGACGTTTAAAACCTTAAGTTCTAGGAATGGATTCTAAGCATTAACCAGGGATCTTACTGTACTGCAAAATGCCAATTGTGGCCAAATTATTCAATTTTATTAGATAAACTCAGTGCTTTACACGAAATAGAGTTAAAAAGAAATGATTAAATGATTAGATCAATTCCGAGAAAGGGCAGGAAATTTAATGAATCCCTGCCAACACAGCAGAATTCCCGGAACCCCAGCACACATGACCTGCCGTGTAGTAAGTGGTGCTTATCGAAACAGATTCCCACACAAGGCTGAAGATCCCCACTGGTGAGATCAGCAGAGTGTTATATAATCCATAGCCATTCCACCTCACAGCCCCATCCTCTCCAATATTCAAGAGAAACACAAAGGGGGGGGAGGGGGGTACCCAAAACAAAAAGCTATAAGTCAAAATAAAACCGTCGGTCTGCCTAGACGGGTATTCAGAAGTGGCTGGAGCTAATACAGGTACCATTGGCTAGCTTAATTGCAATCAGCACCTCGTACACACACTCCTTGCCATCAGTGAAGCATGCAGTCACCCTTTTTTATTTATGAATTTAATAGGCACCTTTATCAAAAACAATATACGTTTTAAAAGCCTGGCTCAAGGGCCCAACTGTAAAATCACTGCGCCATCCCTGGAACTTGAACTGACATCCCTGGAACTTGAACTGGCAACCTACTACTCACAGGCACAGTCTCCTAACTTACTGAGCCACACACAACCAATGTACAGTACTTAGGGACTGCGTCACCTGAGGATTTGACTTAACCAAGGCAGATTTTCAACCCACAGGAACACAATCAGGAGGGAAACGATAAGTCAGAGATATGTACACATGCATTGAGGATCAGAACCGTCAGGCCAATAGAGTCGCAGGGACTGGCTAGAATCGCTCAACAGCAGCTAATCACAAACGGACCTGGTACTGCCACTGTCACAATACCGCGAGGGGTGGCACAATTTACGTTACCTAGCAGCAGTCTGGTAAGTAGCGGAAAAGACCAACACCTATCCGAATTCCAGCTGGCCACAAGTGTTCTGCCACACTGACCCATATTGTGCAAGGTACATTGTTCCGCTGGTGATTCACACTACAAGTCCACTCCAATTAGGACATTAGAGAAGATTAGCATGACAACTTTAGTGTCAGTGTTGGGCTGACTTGGCAGGAAGGTCTGTAAGGAGTTTAAGTAATTAACTTTTTCCAAACACACCCACATTAGATCACTAATCAGGGGAACGTGGTTTATGCAATTCAATCAGAAATGAGTCGGAGGTCACGGGGTAATTACTGTACATGGATGATGCATTATATTTTTTTCATTCACAAATTCCGTGATTAGCAATACTGGTAAGGTAATGTCATACACAACTATAATAAAATAACTAACTTTTCAAGTCGTACGATAAACTACAGAAGTGGTCTTTGTGCTCCACTACAGCTGTTCGGCTACCTAACATGTCCTATAAACCTCTGTTCACAAAGGGCGACTTTGACAAACTCATCTGTACATTTTCACGATCCTCGCACTTATTCCAGGACGGGGTAAGCGTCATTAATGGCTAGGGTAACATCACATTCCGGTACCTATGCCCATTATATCAACTTGCGTGACAAAGAGACCGCACTGAGGTATCCCTATTATAATTATTAATGCTTTTAAAAGCATTCATGCAATGACGAGTAATGAACAAACACAATCAAAAGGAGCCCTAAAACGACACAGGATGAAGCCAAGTGTTATCTGAAACGCAACCACACATAACGAAACACTACCGTCACCTACGGGAATTCCTTACGAAACGAAAGACGGCTCGTTTTCTATTTGATAGGCGCCCGGGCTTGTGGTTGTTCGCGGAATATGACTAAGAACCGTAGAGGGTCAGGAAGAATCGGCCGCTATTAGCAGCGTCAAAAGCCCATGAAAGCCGGCTGGAGAAACAGGATTAGAAGCGGCGAGTGCGACCGGCGCTCGTACCACGCATGCGCCGAAGGGCGCCACACGCGCTCAGCAACGACACGGACGCGCAGTTCGCTTCGCGGTGTTCCGGCGAATGGCCGAGCCAGGGTATAGGCGGCGAGCTGGCCTGTGACCGGAGCCTTTCTTCAGTAATACCCAGCTGGAACAGGGCTAGCCCGAGAGCAAGATGGACCGTGAGTTGAACGACGCCGATTCGGCGGAGCGATGGCACAACCTATACATCGTAAGTTCACCGGGTTTCGGCTATGCTCGTCCAGACCAAATCATGCTGTAGGTAGAGACGTCGGAATGTCTCCACTTTCATAGGAAGTTCAAGGGCCGCAGGTTTTCCGTGTAAACACCGATTTTACGCCAAATACATGACAAATGAAATTTAAATGCTATGAAATAAAATGATACGCGACGACATCAGCCGTACGGTTTGAGTCGCTAGGTTTGTTTTTTAAAAAATCGCGTCCGTCTGTATTTGACCGGTTCGTTTTATCAGTTCAGTTACGCATCTGGCGTGGAGGCAATGTAACGCGCAGGGGAAGCGTGCACGCGGTGCGGGATCGGTGTAAAGCTCGGGGAGGCTCAGGAACGCGCATGCGGTGTGACGCTCGGGGGAGCCCTGGGGTGCTGAGAGACCCTTAAGTATTTTCATTTAGCTGTGAGATAATGATCTTACGCTTAGTTCAATAAAGCTAAACATTACAAGACGGGGAAACCAACTTTCAGCAGTATTTTATATAAATGTCAGTTATGTAAACACTCTTGTGAAATAATCAGATTATGTATGAGCAGTATTTTCCCTAAAGCAGTCATTTATGTAACTGTAATATAAACAAAGTGACCGTGTTACAATGTAGTTCTGAAGGTACCTTCCAGACGTGTGTTTCAGATAGTAATGTGAACTGAACACCGCGATGCGTGGGACGCCTGTCGCAGGAAAGGCCATTAATTGTTTTGGGCTTTTTTAAGTTAGAGGAATGCAAACAATAGCGAACTACGTTTGTGCATAGTTTATCGTTTATCGTATATTTATCGTTAATAAAGATAATAAAGCACTAAGATATTGGCAAAATGGTAATAATGATATTAATACTAGCTGTATAGCATGCCTTTGTTTCTATAAAAAATGTGAGTTTGTTGTGCTGTTATTTGAAAAAAATGATTAATGAATTCGATTTAGTTTCAGTGCCTGTAAAGAAATTCATCAGCTGCAAATGCAAGAATCTGGGTAATTCAGCTGAACCCAGAGAGCAAAGAATAAAAATGCAGGACACGGGGGGGAAATAAATACTGGAATACCCCCAAAAAATATGTGCAGCTCGTTTTGTTATGAGTGTATTACACGAACTGATTTTGATGTGTGTTTGTGCTCAGGAAATCCGTGACCAGTCACATGAATGTTCGTACAGAGTGGCGAAATACCCAGAGAATCGTAATCTGAATAGATACAGAGATGTCAGTCCATGTGAGTAACAAAAAACCTGCCTTTTGTCATTAAATGCAAGTATTCGTCCAGGTATTGTTTACTGTAATCCCATTTAATACTTTGTTTTTAAATTACATTTTTTCTCAGATGCAGCTTTATGATTTATTGTTTTTTTTTATTGCCTAAACTATATATTTTACTCTAAAGTCAGATGTTGGTTAAAAATATGACGAAATAATATATTTTGGGTGCCTTTGGGATTCTGATGTGCTATTCGCATATAGAATTTATAGTTTATGCATTTTCTTGTCCTTTAATTTAGACGATCACAGTCGAGTTAAACTAAAAAATTCAGAAAATGACTATATCAACGCAAGTTTAATTGTAATGGATGAAGCCCAAAGAAGCTACATCTTAACTCAGGTAAGTGCATTGTCAGCTATTCTGGAAGGTTACACTGGCTCATTTTGATGTGGGTGGTATTTTGGATGTGTCTGTCTGCTGCTGGTTCTCACTTTGTGTATGTGGGCCGCCTCCAGCTTCTCTGGTTTCCTCCCACAGTCCAGAAACATGTGCTTAGGTGAAGCGGTGCCTTTAATCTGCCCATTTGTGCATGTGAATGTGTGTCTTGCGATGGACTGTCATCTCATCCAGGGGAGCCCACCCCACCCCGTTTTGTGCCCCGATCCTCCTGGGGATTTGGAAGTGGCTGGATATTTATATCTAGTTTTTTGTTTGGTCTTTTTTATCCACTAAACTGAGGTGCTGAGAATAGACGTCAGTGTAACAAAAAAGACTCCACGTGATCTGTGAATTTTGAGTTGCTTGTTAAAATTTGTGGTCCTTAAAATAATTTTGAAAATAATGTTTTTTAAATGGCCCTTGTCGTTTTGCCAAATTCACTTGCATGTTTAACGCACTAACACAACAGGACGTTTGTTTTGAGGTAGTGTTGTTTTTTTATTATTTAATTGAGTTATTTGAGTTAGTCTGAGTAGAATCAGCAAACCATCTGTTTATGAGTCCACCAATATTCTACCTACTGCCCTCCAGGCTCCAGTAACCATAAACTTATATGGGTTGTTATTTATAAATTATATTATTTTTTATTTTTTTGTTCTGTGATTATTTTGTGATTCCCAGAAAACTTGTCACATAAATGAACTGCTTATCACTCCTGTGGGCATAGAGACAGAGAAGAAACTTTTTTTTTTTTTTTTCCTTTTCTGTGAACTGTCACTGTAATCAAACATTACTCGCACAGGGATTAAATAACACTTCTGACACAAAAGTTCTTCTCCGTAGATTGGGTTTCATCTAGCAACGATCATGTGTGGGACACAAAAACCACAGTGTTCCACCCGACCGCTAATGACTTGTGTTTCGAAAGGAATCCTCAAAACACTGAAAGATGTTTTGCTTCTCCGGAACGAAGGATGAACAGGTTTCAGAAGGGTGATGAATTTGCTCCACGATGGCGCTGAATCTGCTTGCAGTGTTTTTAATTTTATTTATTTCTTTTTTTCCTTTCCAGGGACCTTTGAGAAACACATGTGGTCATTTTTGGTTAATGATCTGGGAACAGGGGACAAAGGCTGTAATCATGCTAAACAGAATTATGGAGAAAGGATCCGTGAGTACACTCAACTCTTTGAATGTATTTATTTATATTTTGAAGGGTTGGGATCATATTAGTTTAAGCCCGCTGTGTATCTAACAGAAAAACCCTGAAGGGAAATTGACCCCGTTTTTCAAGAAGCGTCCTCAGAGGGAAATATGCTTGTCCTCGTGCTTTGATTTCTGCTAAGGAAGGAAGAGGTTTCGAATAATTGCTCTGGAGAGCTGCATCCTGCGAAAGCAGTGCGTGTGTCTGCGTTCTAGCTGAAACACGAACAAAGGCACCTGCAAGTGCTAAAGAGAGCCAGAAGGGAGGCCGCCAGGTGCGGCATCGACGGCTTGTGCAGCCAGACTCGTCCTGTGCCCTCTTGTAGCTCTGCCACATTAGCAGGACTCCTGGTTGAGGGACACTGGCCATCCTGAGGCAAAGGCTCCTAGCCAGTGGTCTCTTTACAAGAAGCAGTTGTTTGGAGTGGAGTGGAGTGGGGTGGGGGGATGGGGGGGGGGTAAACAAAGCAGGTCAAGGCTGAGATTGGTTATGGACAATCTAATTTTCTGCTTGAGGTAAACTGAGATTCCCTGAATGGCTGTTCGGAAGAAGAGTTGGCTGATTATAACGCGTCTCTTTCACAACGAATGATGCGGTGACTAAGGGAGCGAATGTCGACTCGCTGTGATTCAGATTGCCCCGAATGACGGAAATGCGGCAAGCGAGTATAAGAGCAGCTCGTCGCTGAACAGTGGAGATGCTTTTCTGACAAGTGCAGAGCCCCTTACTCATGACACTCAGTACATTTACAATTACATGCTCAGCTAAGTCAAGCTCCAGTTATAGCTCAAGTAAGCCTTTGTGAAGTGACTTTAAGTATCTAGAGAAGCGCTATATAAAATAAATGTGTTATTATAATCAGACTACTGTCCTTGTCCCAGTATACATGCATGGGAAGGGAATCGATTTATTGACCAAAGTATGTCCGACTCCACTACAATAGGGGGCGATATGGCTCCTTTAAGCTTGTTAGTACTGGGCTTTTTCCTATCAAGTCACTGATGTAAAAAATAATAAAATTAATAATAAGCTATGTGTGGACAAATGAAGTGACAAGCTTTAATTGCGATCTGGTTAGAAGAACAGATTCAAGTTCAGGATAGCATAGCAAGAAATAAAGCATTTTGTATAATTTTAAGACGGCACGGTATTGGAAATTTTTCAAATATTGCAGTGTGATTTTGTTGTCATAAATATTAAGGCATTTATGAAAAAACAATAGGAGTGATTTAAACGGCAAGGATGATTCATTGTGTCGGAGACCTTTCTGACCCAAAGGTCAGAAAAGGCCTGATCTTAATCTGACTAGAGATGTACGAATTGAGTATGCATAACATACGATGTTGGTATTACTATTGCACATCGTCCAGCCCTATAACATACTACAGCCATTTTTCAAATCCAGTATAAATTGCACTGCCTTACATTGTGATGTCATTCAGCACTAATACCATTTTTTACGCTAGTGGAAAATGGCTGAACTTGGTGTGGAACCTGTTGTGGTGGGAAAAACGCCCTTTGCTTGAGCTGAGAATTGGACAGCCGTTCAGAGCACATTTTGTATGTGCTGTAGGTTTTTTTTAAATTTTATTTTTAAACAAATGAGATGCACGCTATTCCTTGTGGCTACGGTGTTATTTGAAGGCACACGACACTGCCGTGTGGTCCTGAAGTGCACCAGTAACACGGCCTCTGCTATGCTCCCAAACTGCTTCTGTTACTTCTTGGTCAAAGCCTCCTCGGGGGTGGGAATGAGGAGCATGCACAGAGAGCCTAGGCCAGTTTCAGTCCTATTGAATGCATACATGTAGGAGTAATCGATTATCAGGGTGTCTAATCCCAGTTATGAGAAAATAATTTTAGTACGATTTCAGTCGTACTAACATGTTACTTTGTATTTTAAAAGTCCGGTTTTAGTCGGACTGACACAGTTTGATTTTCTTAGCGTGCATGTAAACGTGCGGACTGTCTACTTCCTGACTCGGGGTATGGAGGGTGACTGGGCAGGCCGGGGTACCTAAAACCTTACACCGGTGGCGTAGTTGGACCGTTGGGTCGTGGAGACTTGAATCGAGATCCAGTAGTAGCAGGGTTATAAGTAAGAATCTAAATCACGATGATAATTATAGCTAGTATTAATGCTATTACCAATCCTTTTTAATAAGTGTTCTGTGACCTCACCTCCCAGGGTGGGGGTTCATTTGAATCCGTCTCTGAATTGGCTACTGCTGTTTGTTGGCATACCTGGTGTTGCCCTGGTGTCCCACCCAGCGTGTAGCCCCCTCCCCTAAGGGGGCTCCATTTGCACCATGACTCGGATGAGTAGTTATGGAAAGTTATGGACAGATGTGCCTTTTTCTTCCATTCATGTTTTTCCTGTAATAGTTATCTAATATTAATGTATGTCACATAAATGAAGGGTGTTACCAGAGTAACCGTGGGGGGGGGTTAGTGTGTGCTTGTGTTTTTTTTTTCTTCTCAATAAATACTCACTAAAGTCAGGTTTTTGCCTTTTTCCCCACACAGGAAAAGTGTGCGCAGTACTGGCCGTCAGCGCAGGAGTGTGAGATGGCTTTTCCGGACACAAATTTTACTGTGAAGCTGATTTCAGAGGATGTCAAGTCCTACTACACAACACGAGTGCTGAAGCTGCAGAACCTGGCTGTGAGTATGTTCGCCGGGAAGGCCTGCCTGTGGGCATTGTATCTGTGACTCTCCCCAAAATAGATATTCACTATTGCTTCTGACTTTGAAGATTCTTTTGTAGTTGAAAAGTTTAGCTTTGACCGTTCCACTACCTTTTCGTGACCCTTGTCTTATTTTGTTTAGACTGGGGAATCCAGAGAAATCTACCATTTTCATTATACCACGTGGCCAGACTTCGGGGTCCCTGAGTCTCCAGCCTCCTTCCTGAACTTCCTGTTCAAGGTCCGGGAATCGGGCTCCCTGGAGACGGAATACGGGCCGTCCGTCGTGCACTGCAGCGCTGGGATTGGCCGCTCGGGGACGTTCTCGCTGGTGGACACCTGTCTCGTTCTGGTGAGGTCCGCAGCCTGCCACCATCCACACCCATGGCAGAAGTGAGCAGATTGAAATCTAGTTGATGAGACGATATTGTAAGGGCAATAGTGCATGAAGTAAAGACATTCACATGCGTTTTTGGTCTTGTTGAGATGTGAGAAGTATGACAAATACAATGGATATGATTAATAGTTGAAAGTAGGTCTCTTGACTAGTACCGACACCGTTCTAGATGGAGAAGAGGAAAGACCCATCCACAGTGGACATCCAGAAGATCCTTCTGGATATGAGGCGGTACCGTATGGGCTTGATCCAGACCCCTGACCAGCTCCGCTTCTCCTACATGGCTGTGAAGGAAGGTTCCCAGTACATCACAGGGGACAGGTCTGTGCAGGTATCTGTGCAGGTATGTGGTGGGGGGTTTGGGGCTGGGTGGGGGGCGTCCGCCACAGCAGGTTACATGGCTTGGCGCACAAACACCACATGCACTACAGTTAATTCAGCGTAAGAATATTTGTTTTGATATACGCTATATGGACAAAAGTATTGGGGCACGCCTCTTAATCATTGATTTCAGGTGGTTCATTCAGAGCCATTGCCACAGGTGTATAAAATCAAGCCACCCAGCCATGCAGTCAGGTTTACAAACATTTGTGAAAGAATGGGTCGTCCTGAAGGACTCAATGAATTCAAGCATGGTGCTGTCATAGGATGCCACCTTTGCAATAA
>JAODJW010000135.1:10934451-10945355 GCA_026777045.1 Hyperopisus bebe | reverse complement strand
CAAGCTTCCTCTGGCATTAACCCCAGTACAAAGACTGTGCACCAGGACCTTCATGGAATGGGCTTCAATAGCCGGGCAGCTGCATGCAAACCTCACATCACCTAGTTTAATGGCAAGCGTCAGATGCAGTGGTGTAAAGCACGCTGACACTGGATTCTGGAGCCGTGGAAATGTGTTCTGTGGAATGATGAATCACACGTTTCTGTCTGGCAGTCTGATGGATGATTCTGGGTTTGGCGGATACCAGGAGAATGTTACCTGCCAGACTACATCGTCCTGTAAAGTTTGGTGGAGGAGGGATAATGGTATGGGGTTGTGTTTCAGGGGTTGGCTTAAGCCCCTTAGTTCCAGTGAAGGGAACTCTTAATGCTTCAGCATACCAAGACATTTTGGACAATTCTGAGCCTCCTACTTTATGGGAACACTTTGGTGAAGGCCCTTTGCTGTTCCAGTGTGACTGTGCCCCAGTGCACGAAGGAAGGTTCATAAAGACATGGTTGGGTGAGTTTGATGTGGAGGAACTTGACTGGCCCCCACAGAGCCCTGACCTCAACCCCATCAAACACCTTTGGGATGAATTAGGACAGAGACTGTGAGCCAGGCCTTCACGTCCAACATCAGTGCCTGACCTCACAAATGCTCTTCGGGATGAATGGGCAATAATGCCCACAGACACAGTCCAACATCTTGTGGAAAGTCTTCCCAGAAGAGCGGCAGCTGTTATAGCTGCAGAGGGGGGACCAACTCCATACTGATGCCTATGGATTTCTTGTAGGTGAAATTGCCTGGTGTCCCAATACTTTGTCAGTATAATGTGTATCATTGTGTTGCTAATATCATCACAGGTAGAGGGCATAATTTCTTTAATATTTTAATAAAATCAGCCTTCATATCCCCCCATGCATTTTGTTTGCTGTCCTAAAACCTGCAGGTGAAAAGTATAATAAGATTAGCGCAGGCAGCTGTCCTGGATGCCATGTTGTGTAATAAGCCTCTTCAGGCAGAGTTTGTCATTATTGGGTCCCTGTGAGTCACTAAAAGGCAGGTAAAAGACCTTTGGACATGGAGATTAGGGTGCTGGAATATAGGTCAGTTGTCCACATGGGGGGGGGGTGATATGGTTGGAGGGGCTGAAGCCATGGATCTCTGTTTGATGAATCGGTTTTCCCTGCCTTCACCTCCTTGCTTGCTGGCCTCCATCGTTCAGCAACAGTGGCAGGAACTTTCGAAGGAGAACGTGGAGCCGAAGCCAGAGTCCCCCCCGCTGTTCCCGCCGTGTCCTGTCAGCAGAGCCAATGGCAGCCAGGAGACTCCCTCAAGGCCCGCGGGACGTCCCGAGGAGTGGCCGACGGGGAAGGCTGCACCACAGCCAGGGGGCGGGACCGCGAGGAGGTGAGTCCAAGATGGCCGGCCTCGCATCTATGGCGCATGTGGGTCCCCGCCGTCCCTGACCTCTGACCCGCGCTCTCCGTCCTCGCAGCCTGCGCCAGAGGCACCGGGAGGAGCGCCGAGCCGGAACGACGGAGCGCGTGCAGCAGATCAAGCAGAGGCTGAGCGACACCGAGCAGCGGAGGAAAAGGTGGTTGTACTGGAAACCTGTGGTCCTGGCGACGGGGGCAGGAGTAGCTCTGGCGGTCGGACTCTACGCTGTCTGGGGACTCCTCTCCCAGTGAGACTCCCCATGGGGGTGCATCCTGCTCCCTCTTGTCAAAGGGACGGGGCTTTTTTATTGTTAATTTTATTGTAACCCCTCCTTACACACACACACACACACACACACACAGTGACAAGGAAAGAGCTTTCAGGTGTTGACACACTAGGTCACATGATCTACGCCCAGCAAACACAGGAGACCATGGAATGGGCACCTCAGGACCTTGTATAGAAGCAGATGTGCTCGTGTGCTGTAGGAGGCTCCGCTTAGCGGCGGAGTGAAGCCCCGTTTATCTTTGTCTTTTTGTAGCCGTGCGATTTCTCTTATGCTTCTGAGGAAGATCTCCGAATTGTACTTCATTGTAAGAGTTAATTCCACTCTCAGCAGCTAAAATGGAGAAAGTTTTTTTTTTTTTTTTTTTTCCCTCTTCTAAATTCCTCTACGCCTCTGTTTATTGTTTCAAAATGACAGCAGTGCAGTTCGCAATTAGACGAACAAATTCAGGTGCTGGTAGGAAACCCCATGTGGAGCATTTTTACACAAAACATCTGAATGTGACCAGGACCAGTGAATGTAGCGTTTCATTTGTAGACGTCTGAGCAAAGTTACGTTGCCGTACCAGAGGTGGACCTCATGCCCGTGTCCAGGTTCATTTTACTGGAAACATAAGTTACTGGTTGATGGGCGTCTTCTTTCGTCTATTCGGGGGGGGGGTAAACATTCTTATGGCCAGATGAGGTTAATTTATCATTCATCTTTTTGGGAAACCAAATAAAAACGTGCGGAAAACTTAAATGCTAAATTCAGTATTTGTTTTATTTTGGCCGATTTGGAATATATTTTTTTATGGCTTATAACTGCTCAAATCCAGTTAGTGACACTGCGACCTCATAAGGACCTCATCCATAGGTCTCTCCCACATGATGTTCCGGAACATTTCCTTGCTTTTCTCACAGGTGTCAAATACTGGGAGTGATGCGAGTGCTTTCAAACGTGACATTTTTTACAGATGAAACTTTTTGGTCTGGTTGTTAACCAGATTTTTTTTTTGTTTGTTTGACTCCACTGGTACCTTTTTTTCACCACAGTTACCAGCACAAACTTGGGGTATTTATTTGTTTGTAAATAATATTTGCATATGGTGTTATATGCTCTGTTTACAAAATGTATATACAAATGGAGACAAATAAAAGAATTGGGATCCATGAAAGGATAGTGACTGGGCTAAGGAGGCAGTGATTGGCAGTGTGAGATAATCCCTTCCAGTACAGCTTTCAGAACATATGGCAACTTGAGTCTCAATCAGTGACTAGCTGTGTTCTCATCACTGTCATTATTATGGGATTAACTAGACAGCACCGTTACTAAGATTCCAGGTTTGGTTAGAGCTGCCCATTGGGAATCAAGGGGAAGGAATCACCCAGAGAAGATTTCTTTGTCCACATTTAGTCTGTAGTTAATAAGGTGATTTCTGGCTTTTAACTTTTTCGTTTTATTACAGGTATTTATGAGTATAATACCTTTTTAAATGGGCTGATCAGGAAAACCCTTTATAAACACGTGCCTTTAAAGCAATTCACAAACTTTTAGTTTTTAAGCAGGAAATGCCAAGGTCGTGGGTATGTTTATTGTCTGGTCATTCTCTATTTGGTGCGCATCAGTGTTTTTTCATGTTGAAGCCTGTTAGCTCTCACTTTATTATGAGCAAAAAGGCTTTCGTTTGTCAGGTCAGTTACAGGAGGGGGCTGGAGTCTGGCACACAGACTTGGAGAGGTAAAACTGGAGTTGTGAATGTGTAGCAGAGCACCAGGGGGCGCTGTTCTTCCTCTCCTTAGATCAGCTGACCATCTTGACCAATCGGCTCACTTCATTGCTGTTACGTGCTGTTTAAAGCCCATAAGCGCCCCAGATCTTGAAATGGACCACCAGTTTTTTTTTTTTTAAATAAGATTCAGAAACGGTCAAACTGCACATACACATTTTTTATTTCTTCTATTTTGTTTTTGGCAGAATGGCATTTTTCTTCAGCATCACTGTCCTCATGTTTTGAAACCTCACGCTTTCCCACGGGTGGTGTTTGTGGAATTTCAGAATCGGCTTCTTGAGCCTTATGTGGTAGGGGTGCGGTAGGTTACATCAGATGGCTCTGCAGTCCTGCTCTGCAGTTTGTTTGGCATGGCTGGGCGCTTCTTGTCGTGACTTGAACGGAGGTGGTTTCTATGGTTTGCTTGGAGAACGTGGGCGTCCTGCCAGGGCTCTACTTAGAGAGTGAAGTGAAGCATCATGGGAAACATTTGTGCTTTTCCTTGAATTTCTTCTTAAACCCACTGTCAGTGTCATTGTGAGGACTGCTTCCCACTTTAAAGAATCCCAATACGTCCAGCTTGTGGTTTCCATTCTGTGTTCATTCTCCTGGCTCCCATATTCAGTCGCTGTTCAGTCACAGTTCTCCATTCTGACAGCATGGATGTAGACGTCAGAACTTTTTCAAGCAGGTCTTGTGAAAACGGTCTTACAGTGCTGGGTCCTCAAGATGAAAGCACAGCAATGGTGTGGCATCAGTGTGTAGAACCTTTGTGCTTGAGATGTTGGTCCCGCTCTTCTGACATTTGTGACCTGAACAAAGAGTTGGTGTTGGCCCCGCCCCCTCTCGTCTGTCAGAAGAAGCCAAGGCAGCTGCTGTCACATAGTTGAGCCTGAGTAAATCAATCCGATTCCCCCATCAGGAAGTGTGATTACTACTCTGTTTGGGGACCAGACATTGAGGCCGTGCTAATGGTTCCTGCTGACCCTGCTTGCCTAATGACTGGGACTGCTGTGAAGCTGGGTCTCTGTCCCCTTCTGTGACGTATACTCTAGGCCGGAAACTTGTACTGTATGTAACGGTCCTGACTCGTCGTACTGACAGCCTGACAGACACTGAACCCGGACCTTTTTTCACCCCTTGCTGAAGAGATACACGACCAAAGTATTTTGCGTACTGTAATTACACAGTGTTCCAGGTCAGGCTGCATGCGCAGGCCCCGTTGGCGCATTCATGCGGACTGTCAGCGTGCAGCAGCTGTTGCCCTTGCCAAAGCCATTAAAGAATAACACGTGGCAGTGTGTGCGTGTGTGTTTGGTCGCCTGGCACCTTGGCCCCTGCCGTGGGCCCGGATGTCCTCCGCCAAGGGGGATGAACGCCACGCTTCCTGCGTGTGTGCGTGCTGCAGCCTGGATGATCGCCCCCCCGTTGTTAAATCGGCTTGTACCCCACCCCCTACTCCCATTTACAGTTTTGTAAGCCTCATTTCGTATTTAATAAACATGTCAGAATTAACAGCCTGGCTTCGCTTGTTCCTTCGTACACGTTTCCGCTTCTGTGCTGTTTTCATTTGCAATATGTGTGTCAGGCATGAACTTCATAGTCTCTCACGGTTTTCTATATTTTAGAATGGGATTTGCTCACAGGACAGAACCCTTTGGGTCGCCCCGATGGATTTGAGCGTTTTTATTTTGCCCTAAGATTAGTCATGTTTTAAGGTGTGACTAAAACTAAGACTGTGAGAGAACCCCCCCCTTTACAACCCAAGTCTCCCTTAAGAAGAGCCTGTCTGGTTCTGGCCTACCTGTCTTCATAAACATCAGTTGCTATAACATGTTTTCATTTATTATTATTATTATTACTCTTTGAAGCCTGAAAAACAGGCTTATCGGTGCATAGCCATCCATCCATCTTCCAAGCCATTATCCTGACTGAGGGCCCTGGATCCCATCCCAGGCAGCAATAAGGCAGAATGCCTGGATGGTGTGTCTAAATCTGACATGCATAATAATCCAATCATAACAGACACCTGGGAGTTAAAGTGATTCTAAAAGTAACTACTACTTTGCCTATTGACTGTTTGAGTTACTGAGTTACTCTCCTAATGTTATAGTGGGGTAGGGCAGCAATGCTGCCCCCTATGGGGACTTTCAGGGATGTCTTCCAGCTGATGTCGGGCCCCTGTGGATCAAAACGCATGAGTCCTGTGCGCAGTCTTGCATCTTTTAGCTCAGAGGGGTGTGTGCTGAACCTCATTTTGTCTTTCGTGTGTGTGTGTGTGTTTGTTTGTTCTATCTCTTTTCCATTGTGTTGTGTGGCAGGCAGAGGAGGAGCGACCCCTGGGTGTGTCCATGCTGAGGGGCAGTGGGGTGGAGGGCAGGGATCACATCTGCCCAGCGCCCTCCCAAGCTCCCCCTCTCGCTGTTTACAATATCAGCACCGTTTGGATTAAGCACACATTCAGAAAGCATCATTACGTTTGGATTATTATTCTTGTTTGCTCCTGCTTTCCAGAACAAAACAACCATACATTTTCAAGTTTGACATTTTGTTTTTGTTCTGTATGGAAAATGTGTAATATTTAAAAATGAAAATGAGGAATTTTCTATGTATGTATGCAGACCCAGGTGTGAATTTTAGAATGGGGTCTCCTTTTCATGCTTTTCCTAATGTAGAGTTTTCATCTTTAATTGTACAGGTGAGCTATTAAAACTCAAATATCCACGACCAAAAATAGCCTGTTTGAATGGAAACACAAGGAAATGAGACGTCACATGCAAAGTGAAATGAAAACAACTGTATTTGTTTAATGATGTGCGATGTTTTGCTGATTAATGTCACACGCACACATATATTCTATTAATTCACAAGTCATATAATCAGAGCGGTACTTTCTGCTCCTACAAACAGCCCCCACAACCAGCTGCAACCAGCTTCAGGGGAAAAAAAAAATGTCACAGCTACCAAACCCCAGCAGTGACACAGTCTAGCTGTCTAGCAAAATGCCTACTTTTGGCCTGTAGGAGGAGACCCAAGCAGGCAGGGTCATGCCAAAACTTTACAACGGGCAGGTTCTCCCCCTTGACAAGTCAAAACAAAATTTGCACTCGGCCGAGTCAGTGATTGAAAAGGGCCACTCAGGACGTTAAAAGGGGGGAACTTTCAGTCATCCAGGCAAAAGAGGCAGATGGCCCCGGTACCCAACTAACTAACTCCATACATACAGTACAGAGCAGGGACAGGACTCAAGCACCAAATTCATAGGTGTGAGATTATCTGCTGAGTCACCATAACACCTAAAACCAAAACGTGAGCAAAATGACATATTACTTTACTGTCAGACAAGTCCGAAATGTTTCTTGCATCACAGCAGCTCCTTTTGCAACATTTAAAATAAAACACAAATTAAGACAGAGACACAATACATTCATTTAACATATCACAACCACGAAAGACAACATTCGACACATATTTGACCTGTGGTTAGATTCCATATTTAAGATTGATGCACAAAACAGTGCTTCGGTGTAATCTTATTAAATTGTGGAGTAACATGCTAGATTTTAGGTGTAGATTGCTGATTTTGCATGATTTTAATTACACACGAAAATAAGGAACAATCACCTTTTCTCAACGAACAAAGGCCAGTAAGTATTGCAGCCCAGTAGTCTGAGTGATGTGAAGCAGTGATGCTTATGACTGCTTAGACTCCGTGCTGATGGTGAGAGTGGAAGGGCCAGAGGCTGCAGCACAATCAGATTTGAACGCAATAAAAAAGGTTAGATGGCAGTACACTCACTCCTGTTCATAGCTAGCCGCGGACACGCACCCCCGGCTGCCCACTCGGCCCTATGAGTCACCGTTTCCTTGTGTGTTTTCACCTCAATTAGCAGGTATAATTAGATGCACCTGTTTTCTGTCACATTCCAGGAACCGGGGCTGATATTTCCAGAAAAGGCCATGAGGTAATTCCATCAATCCGATGAGATGGCTAAAGGCATTAGGCAGAAAGGGCAGTCCTTTCAGAAGGCATATGCTCCGTAATTCGCATCGTGGAACGCCGAAATCTGATTTTATTACAGCAATAATAATGCAAATATTTAAAGAGGCATATTCCTTCATTTTCTGATCACCAACAAGTAATTTTAGATGTTTCCAGCCCCTGATTTTGAGCCCAAGAGAATCCGTTAGCTATGTCTGTATACTTAACAGCCATTCGTCGCTGTATTTGGAGGGTGTAACATTCATTTTGGAGATGCAGCAATACTTTTCGCCAAGTACCTCATGAAATTACAGCATGCTCACATTCAAATGAATGGTTTATGCCAGTAGTAGATCACAGTGTAAATAGCGTAAATTTTGACAGTTAAATTTTAGAAATTAAAAGATGAAACTATGTCGTAAATTTACTAACTAGAGGAGGTCATTCAGCCCATCAAGCTCGTCTAAAATCTTATCTAGCTCTGACTTAAAGGAACCCAGGGTTTTAGCTTGCACTACACTAACAGGCATGGGTGTAAATTACGGGGGGGGGTTGTAGCCCCCACAATAAATCAAAACCAGCTAATGGAAGCCCAATAATCCCTGAAATTGGTGGAGACCTCAACCCCCCCCCCCAAAGTTCCAGCCAAAGTTACGCCCTTGCTCACAGGAAGGCTATTTCATACTCTAACTACACGCTGTGTAAAAAAAAATGCTTTCTCAAATTCATTTTAAAATATTCTGCAAATTTCCACCTATGGCCACGAGTTCTAGTATTTAAATTAACATTGAAGTAGCCATTTGGCTGAACAGCATCCAGACCTGTTAGAATCTTATATACCAAGATCATGTCTCCCTTTAGTCTCCTTTGCTCGAGGTTAAACAGATTGAGCTCAGCTAACCTCTCCTCATAAGACATTCCTCTAAGACCAGGAATCATTCTCGTAGCCCTACGTTGCACCCAAGGCTGCAATGTCCTTTTTAAGGTATGGTGACCAAACCTGCACACAATATTCTAGGTGGGATCTTACCAAGGAATTACATAATCATAGCATCACCTTACTTGACTTAAACTCCAAACACCTAGAGACCCAACATCCTATTGGCCTTTTTTATTGGTTCCCCACACTGGTGAGAGTGGGACATGGAACTATCAACATACACACCAAGGTCTTTTTCATAATCAGCTACTTTTATTTCAGTGTAACCCATAAAATATTTGTACTTTATATTTCTGCTCCCTGCATGGATTACCTTACATTTATCTACAGTAAATTTCATCTACCAGGTATCAGCCCAATCACTAATTAAATCAAGATCCCGTTGTAGCTTCTGTGCTGCTAAATCAGTATCTGCTACACCACCCACCTTGGTGTCTGTCTGCAAATTTAACCAGTTTACTGTATGTATTGGTGTTAATATCATTGATGCAAATAAGGAACAATAGTGGTCCTAAAATTGAACCCTGCGGTACCCCACGATGAACGCAGGCCCACTGTGACATTGTGCCTTGTTTGTAAATTTCTTATGTTCTTACTCGCTGCTTCCTGTCAGTTAACCAGTTTTCCATCCAAGCTGCTACAGTTCCTAAAATCCCTGTAGCTTTGAGCTTAAGCCAGAGCCGTTTGTGGGGGACAACATCAAACACCTTCTGGAAATCTAAGCAGATCATATCGTAGGCCTTTTTGCGATCAATTTCTCTTGTAGCTTCCTCAAAAAACTCAGTAAAAAGTACAATAGTTAAACAGGATCTACTTCTCCTAAATCCACGTTGGCTATCCCTCAGAATGTTATTTGAATTCAGGTAATCTACCATTTTCACTTGGATTATAGCTTTTATTACTTTTCCAGTTATGCAAGTCAATTTAAAGTTCTCCATTTCACCCACAGAGCTAGGCTAAATTTAATTCCTGAAGCACCTTCGGCAAATATACAGCAGCAGATGAATTAAAGGTTTGTCAACTGATTTTTGCAACAATAGATTTTTGCGGCAAGCATTTAAGGGGAGGGGATGTACACGGCGATCCAAGGGGGAAAGAAAACTCGCTTAACTGACGCCACTTAGAATCCGGGGAATTGACTGGCCGCAACATTCGCACTTACATACTACTTCCACCAGGTGGAGCAATGGACAATCGATAAATGTGTGTTGATTCATCAGAACTTTTTGAGGGATGCAACAATTCTAAAATAAAATTTATATGCAAAGATTTGGTCATAAAATGTTTAACCAAACATGAACAATAATCCATTATCTCTTTATTTTTCGGGGAAGTATACTTATATGTGTAGGCTGCTTGTGTTATGAGTTGTACGATCGGTTTGCAGTCACAGTCATCGTCACCCCTGGTATGACGGTTTTTGTTCCAGATAAGCACCTAACTGCACAGTCATATGAATTCTGACTTTAAATTGATATGTCATGGTTTATGAAAGTGAGGGGTGTTGAAAGCGGAGTGCACTATAAAAAGCAAATCTTTTTAACAGCGCAAAACAAACCTTAAAAGACCGCGGTCCTTAACCGACTCTTTTGTGTTTCCGCCCTCCATTAATTGTCTTTTATTCACTATTCGTTTATACCAGGCCTGTTCTAAGCTGCCAGTAGTCAAACACTTATGTAATATAATAAATAAAATAAGGTACATTATATAATTTTAATTAACTGTGTGCTGTGAATTGGCGCAACTATATTAATTACACCTGACCCGCACCGTCACAATTCTGCGGACTGCAGCAACTCATCCGGTAATCTGGCTTGACCTAAAAGGGTTCACAGTGTCAAACTCAAAGCCTGAAAGACGTTAAATTGATTGTGAAAATCACCAGTCCCGGAGTGAATGAAGTGACAAATACTAATTTTGCCAACTGCAGTAAGCAATAAACCGATGCGCTTATTGTGCAACAAAATCATTGTTATAAGAAAAGAATACAACGTAAATACTGTAAATATTTACAATATAAATAACTAAATTATGATGCAATACATGCTGATGCATAGATGTTTTAATGTTATATTGCAATATAAAGTCATGCTGCCACAAAGTCTTTAGTGTGGCCCAGTGGTTGTCTTACTTAGCCCATTTGCCACTTAAGTTGAACAGCCTTGGTTTATACCACTGCATGTCAGGTAAGGACACTTTATTCTTTGGAAAAGAACTGAAACAAATGCCATTATATGTCACGGCTCTGGGAAAAAACTTCATGTCACACTTCTGAATATGACCCAGAGTGACTGACTGCTGAATAATTGGTTTTACTTTTTCCTGGTGCAACCTATCATTTAATCTATCATAAAATCATTTTATGATTTAATGATTTTATGATTTAATCTATCATAAGATGACAGCACGTGTGAGTGCTGCGGTTTAGTGCTCTCTAGTTCGGCTGGAACAGAAGCTGCTGGTGTCCTTCTACCGGTCAGTCATCGAAAGCATACTCACCTTCAGCATCACAGTGTGGTATGCG
>JAODJW010000135.1:10916624-10934351 GCA_026777045.1 Hyperopisus bebe | reverse complement strand
ACTGACCAAGAGTGGCAACTCTAAATTTCGTTGTGTTTGATACCATGTATTTTATGCAATGACAAATAAAGCTTCTACTCATTTGGGAAAGAAAAGGTGTCCCAATAAAAGCCGAGCACTATAACTGATGTATTATAGTAATATTTACCGAAATATTTGATATTGTTACTAGATATGACCAGGTTTAAAGGACACGTCTCATACTCACGACCCCCTAGAGCCAAGCGCCATACCGAAGTGACGCCAAAGAAAAAAATAACTCATCGTATCACGTGATCGCGCATAAGTTGGGTCCTTCCTGTTTTTTTAGGCCGAATGTCGCGGCGGTTGTCTATGTATGTGCCTGATATAAAAGCGGACGTGCAATTTAAATTTATGAGGAACTGTATCTAGCGACATATCCGAGATAATTAGGTACAATATAAATTACACATGTAAAACGTTGGTATCTGTCTCTTTGTAATTAATAACACTATTGTTTAAAAATAAGCCAGGCCTGACTGAGAGGATATTCCCGCTGGCTTTTCCGCCACAGTTTAAACTGACAGTTGTAGAGGGAAGAGTGTATTTGTGTAGTTACGCTCCGAAAATATGGAAAGCGGTAGTGAATATATATCTCAGAAGGTGTTTTTGATTTGACACGTGACTTAACTTTAACACTGAGATCGGACGCTCAGAGACTTGGTCTTATGGTTAGTCAACCAAGGAGATCAACGGAGACTGAAACGGTGTTAAGTTTAGATCCGGTGCTAACATGTCGCTGCCGCCGGAGAAAGCTTCCGAGCTCAAGCAAATCATTCACAACCATTTAACTAAGGTGGGGATTTACTTATTCAGCATGGATTCGGTGGCAGTCAGAGCTTGGCAGGTTGTCATCAGCTGTTAGCTAACGGACATTCTTTGATGTTAAAGGCTGGAAAGCAGGAGATTGTTTTACCCGTATGTGCGGGGTGACGACTGCAGCAAGGCAGTCTGTATTATAAATGTTATGAGCATATTTGGTTTTATTTGCAGCAAGGATGTCAGGACATCGTTGGCAGTCTTGTTGATATATTGTTCGTTTTACGCAGATGGACATTCACGGTAAGATAAGAGACGTGCTGGCAGAGACGGTGAGAGAGGAGCTGGGGCCGGAGCACCGCGCACTATCCGAGGCGGACTTCATACGAGCCCTGCAGCGCCGGGGCATCGTCGACGACCTGATGAAGCAGCTGCAGTTTTCGAAGGTGCCAGATGTTAACAAGTGAAACTTGTACAGAAACTGCCAATGACCCCTTTACTGCAAGGCGGGCAACTAAATTTAATCAAAATCATAACTGTGACGTACAGCGGATTATGCATTATATAACATAGGACATTAATATTTTCAGCATCACAGTAATTTTATAGCTATCAGATTAGTCATAGTTAAGGTAGACATTGTTGATCAATTTATTGGACAAGGTAGAAGGACCTCTTGGCACCGTTGTCCAGAGCGATATTCGAGACCATTAGAGTAACATGATGGAATGTACAGAGCACTTGGCAGAAAGTGACTTGTTTGTGGATGATCTTCTTCCTTGCTAGGAGGTCAGCCCAGAATTATCTCCCAAGCCAGCCACTCACTATGTCGATACTGAGGGGACACAGCTGAGGAAAGGTCAGTGTTTTTTTTATTTTGTTTTTTTTTCCACATCATCTGTGTGTTAGTGTGCAGTAGTCTGCTGCTGAATTGCGGGTAAAAGACAGTGAAATGTTTTTGTCCCTAAGAATCAAACAGAAATTACTGCTTCATCTGTCACATTAATATTCGTACTATATACTAACTACAATAGTACATACTGATATAAATATGATATCCATTTGGATACAAAGGCACAATTGCATTCTGTAATCTTCTGCTTCATTGGTTTTCTGTGTACTGTTTCTCCAGCCAACATTGACCCATCGAGGAGATACCTGTACCTGCAGGTGCTCGGGGGGAAGGCTTTTCTGGAGCACCTGCAGGAGCCGGCTGCCTTACCTGGGCAGGTGTGCTCCACCTTCACCCTGTACCTGCACTTCAGGAATCAGCGCTTCCGCTCCAAGCCCGTTCCCTGTGCCTGTGAGCCAGACTTGATGGAAGGTTTCCTGCTGGAGGTGCACAGGGAGACCGCCGGTGTGTGTCTCTCGTCACTGGCCCTCCCCCCAACCCAACCACCGCCACACTGCTGTAAACATTCCTCAGGCTCTGTGGTTCTTCAGCATCTCAGTTCAGAGCTGCACATGAAGCCGTAGTTAATGAAAACGATGTGATCACTGGAATATTGTATTAAATATTGAGGAGCTCAAACTGGGAAGAATATGAATATGTTTGACATTGTGTTTTTGTGGGGAGGGAAGCTGGAATATCTGCATATTTTTTGTCTTGGATTAAAAATAATTTATCTCAATTGTATTTGTTACACAATCCTTATCCAGGGGAGGGCAGCAAAATGGCCGACGCGACCGCCATGCTGTCTATCTGCGACCCGGTGCACATGGTGCTGATCAAGACAGACCCGGCTGGGGAGACTGCACTCGTCTCCTCCCACTTCCTAGACTGGCGTTCCATCCTCAGCTCTCCGAGTGGGAAAACCAGTCTGGCCGTGGAGCTTCTGGGAGTGGGTAGGGAAGTGTGTGACCTTTTAATGAAGAATTTACATGCAGGGTGTCTGTTGCCCATATGTGCAAAAGTGATCGATGATGGTGTGAGCAGGCTGTGTGTGTCATGAGTGTGCAAGGTAAGAGAGATATCTGTCCTGTATGTGTGTAAGACATGAATGTAGCATGAATGAAACCTCCTTTCTGGTTGCGCTGCTGTAAATAGAGCAGTGTTGGGGTGCGTGGTTGTGTGTGACCCCCACACCAGGGATTCCCAACCCCTGGTCCCAGTATTCCACCAGGCCACAGAAATGGTGGGGGTTTTTTTTTGGAGGGGGTATTGGTTGCTTTCCAAAAATAAACTATAAATATTCAGTTTTTCAGCCGTCATGTTCATGCATTCTCTTCACAAAACAATGACAGTTAAAAAGCGATCAATCTGTCCCTGACCCCCACCCCCGCACCTCCCCCCCGTCACAGCTTTACTGGCCAATGAAATTTTTGTTTGATGTGAACTGGTCCACGAACATCAAAGGATTGGTAACCGCTACCTTACACAACCAGAGTTAGACCTCCACCGTGTGTCTGGATATTTAGTCTCTCTCTCTTCTCTTGCCCCCCATCTCATCCCCTCATTGGATGAACAGGCAGTGAATGTAAAGTTCCAGCCGGTGTCCTGAATGTGAAACTGGAGCTGTACCCGCCCCTCAGGGACACCTTAAGCCAGGATGTTGTCGGCACACAGGTGGGGTATGTCGCTCCATGTAGCCGTGCTCTGCCAGCATACACAGTGCAGGATGCGTGCTCTAGGTTTTATTCATGGTGCTTTTCCACTGGCATTCAGGAACCGAGTTGTACCACGACAAGACATTACTTACAGAGCGGCTGGAGCTCGCTTCGGTTTTCCACTGCATAAAGGTCGGCTTGGTAAAGGTGTTGCCTGGCTTGGAGAGTGACAGTGATGTGAAACTTATGAGCCACCTATTTACTGTTCACACCGTGTACATGATGATTACTATGTGCTAATTTCCGCTAGCATGTCTGTGAGAATCGCCATGTTATGTAATTATCAAACACTAGCGAAGTTGGCGTTAGCTTGTATGAATCTGCATTATGAATCCATTCCGTTCAGCCGTCTCCTAGTACTTTAAGTAAAAGGTTGGAAATTTTCAAGTTCCAAGTTATCAGGAATGTATCAATACATTGTGATGTGTGATACTAGTAATAAAGAATAATATATAGAATATGTTCTTTTTCCTGTCAGATAATCCATGCATGTTGACACAGATCACTGGTATCTCCATGCATTTTGACCAGTCAGATAGTGGGGATTAGGGCTGCCAGTAATGACTATTTTTTGGTGGAATAATCTATGAACTATTTTACCTATTAGTTAATTAATCTAAACGATTAATTTACTTCCAGAAAATCAAATTGACAGTAATTTAATTTTACCTCGACAACAACGAACTGTGTCATTGCAGCACTTCATATAAAGGATGCTGGGTTTTCGATAATTCGATAAGCAGATTAATAGTAGTCTTAAAAATATTAATGAGATGCGTATTGCGACGCCCAAAAGTTAGTAATCAGTTTAAATTCAGTGGATGCTTATTAAATTCGGTTAATGGAGCATGCCACATGCTACTGTTTTGGTAAATCATGTCGCTCCGTAGCCAGCATCTTTTCAAAGAAGAGATATTGTGGTTAAACTATGTAGAAAGATGGTGATATGCCGGTACTTTTGCAGATTAAATTCGGACACTTTTTTTTTTTTTTTTTGGTAATTACAAGGACAAAAGATATGAAAAAAACATTTGTTATAATGAACTGAAGCAATTTAGAAATCATGAAGGTAATTTCATCAAAATAATTAAAAAAAAAACGATGCATCGATTTTAAAATACTAATGTAAATGTCTTTTCAGCGTCAACGTCATCGGCTACGTCGATTAATCTCCCCTAGTGTTGACGCAACCAGCTTAGATTAATCACGCTTTTCCCACTGCTAATAAGCAGGGCCATGTCAGTGCAGGTATGGCTTGGATATGGCTGGGGTACGACTTCTATAATTTATGATGGCTGGAAATCGAGTACCGCTCACTACTTAGTGACAGTGGAAAAGGTCATTAATTTCTTAGCAGATTTTTCTGTTTGTAGTGACTGAACCTTTACCCCTTGGCACAGCAAGCCATTAACTTCAGGTTTAGCTCTTTATTCAAAGGTACAGCAACAACAGGTGGCCACAAATGGCTATTGGAGCATAAGTTGTTTTTGTACGATGCCACCTGCTGGCTGATTGTGAATTTACATTTTTATTTTCCTTGCCCGCTTTTATGCTCCTCCGTCCTTGTGTTGTATCTGTGACTATGCAGCCCACAGCGAACCGACCCGATGTGTTTGCATGAAAAGTGCCGAGTCCCCGCTTTCCTGTAGTGACCCTAACTGGCATTTGCAGCAATCCGTGGAGCGGCAGAGAAGAGCAGAGAGGGAGCGCTTGTTTTTAGTCTACGCCAAGCAGTGGTGGAGGGAGTTCTTGGAGATCCGTCCGTCACACCAGACCAAGCTGGTTAAGATCTTTGCCCAGGTTAGGAGAACCCCACCCCCCAACACTCCCCCATGTGTGAGGCTCTGCTGCCCCATGACTGTGTGACAGCCATCTCTCTTCCCCCCCCACTTGCCCCGTGTACTGCCTCGCAGGACGAAAATGGTGTGAACCGGCCCGTGTGCTCCTACGTGCATGTCCTCCGCGCGGGCCGCATCCTGGAAAGCCCCCGGCAGGCGGCCCGCTTTGTCAGCCTGCTGCCGCTGGAGAGAGCCCCCGTGGTGGGGGGTGGGGGCCGCCATGAGCAATGGTGCAGCTTACTGGCCTTCCTCTGCAGGAACAAGGTAATGCTGGTTAATTTCACACTTAACAATACTCTGGGATATATATGTAGATATTCTTACATACACACACATATATCGTTGGACATAATGGTGATAATTTTTCGTGACCGGTTGCAATTGTATCCACGATAAGCATTTATCGCAAGAATCGCAATACAGGTCTACATGATACGATCATTATAGCAACAAAACACAAAAAAACAGACTGATGTGAAAAATCAATTTCAGCCTGCATAATCTCAGCCCGGTCTCACCTTTTTGTCAGGTATCTGTCTCAGTCGATCTGAACTTAGTGACTAGGTCTTGAAGTAAAAGCTTAATTGATCTCCTCTAACCAGTTAGTTAACTTGATTAAAAAAAAACAAACAATATAAAACCAGACTGCTAAAAACATTGTAGTGTTTCAGTCCTCAGGGGCCCGCAGTTGCGTAGGAAAGGCAGGGGTCCCCGAGCGCCAGTTTGAGAGAAACTGAAATATCGCACGTGCGTCACACGTCTATAGAAGGGGCAGCTACGCGGTCAAGTACGCAGTGTGTGCAGCATTGGGATATCAGGAAGAATTGGTTCCAGAAAAGCTTCTGCGATGATCGAGTAGCAATGGCATGGATTTGAGAAACCTTACATGCAGCAATCTACAGCTATTTGCAAACTTTGCAAAGATACCGTTCGTTCGGCAACACCGCTAGTGTTTTTAACGTTACATATAACGTGCAAAATGTGTTTGGGCCATATCGCCCACCTCTACATGGAAGTATATGGGCATATGTTTTATATTATGTTTTCTATGAAAATGTTAATATGCTGATATGTTTGCACTTCTGATAATATAATTACATTTCTATACAATCACAGTTTTATCCATGATAATTTTTTTCCTCAAAAATAAAGTTACATTTTGAAGCTGCTACCCCATTTTCCAGGGGGGCTGTATCAGGAGAATTCAGTGGACAGAGAGCAAAGTATGCAGTGTGTCCTCTGACAGCTGATGTGAAACAACCAGACCAGTTTTGTCTGGATGATGTACGGTTAAAAAAATCCCAGAGCTGCTAGTAGTTTTTTTTCTGGAATCTTCTGCCGGCTGCGCCTGTGGGCACTCCTGTGCTTTCATCTCTAAAATCATACTCTTCGACTCCTGTGGGTTGGAGTGCAGCTCGCCACGCTGTGATTTATTGGTTCTGTCGCCGCTAAATTAATTCTAAGGCTATCCCGGGACCTCTTTGGACTGTGTGGTCCATATTAATGGTTCTGTGAGCCATCCGTCATCCTGACCGCACCGGCCTTGGCCCAGTGCAACGCGGGTCAGCTTCTGGAGAAGCGGCTTGGGGATAGACTCTGACTGGAACGCTGCCCTGAGAAATGTTTGTTCGCCCGGCATGCTTGTGGATTCCCCCATGATCTAGTTACTTTTTCAAGCATTTGACTTCTGACTTACCAGGTAATACAGTGAGTTAAACCCTAGTTCCTTTGGTAAGCATTGGGGATTGGAATTCCACCCAGAAATGAGACTTAATTTTCTTGATTGCCAAGCCTTGCCCTGCTTATTCAAAGACTGTCAGCCGCTGACAGCTAAAGATGCGTCTTTTGCATTATTTATGTTTCTCTGAAGAAACTGAGTGACCTGTACGCTGCTGCCTGTTTATAGGTTGTTCTGCTGTGTTTACTTTTAAGGAAGGCCCCTCCCATCCCAGTCTGTGTTGCCGTTTCCCTTAAATCTTGAATCTCATGAATCTGCTGTACAGGGGGGCGGTGTAGGTGAGGTTCGCTGAGGGTGTGAATCTGTCCGATGCCTGCATAGTGTGCTGGAAACGCCCAGGAAAAATACGAGGGGTGACTGAGTTAAAAGTCCTTTTACCCAGGAAACCACAAAGATCTTCTTTCCAGGCCGGTGTGTGTGCGTGTGGTCGGTGCTTGGCACTGAGGACTGACGTCTGTCTGCGTTTCCAGGGCGACTGCGAGGACCACGCCACCCTCCTGTGCAGCCTGCTGCTCGGCTTCGGCCTGGATGCCTACGTGTGCGTGGGCACCAAAGCCAAGGCCGTGCCCCACGCCTGGGTGATGACCTGTGGCACCGAAGGTTCCGTCACCTTCTGGGAGAGTCTTACTGGGCACAGGTATCTATGCCCGGAATTAAGTACCAGGAAGTTGTATTTACGTGCAGATTACCCTTAAAATGACTGATTGTGGACGATTGTCCTGGCATGGATATGTGCAATGGGAATAGTGCATGAAACAAGTATTGAATTTCAAAGGCACTAGTTTCTTGTGTCATTGGCATTTCTGTGGATTATTTGTTTTATGTGTACAACAAACCTGTGGTGTTTGGCAGATACCTGCACCAGCCCATCAACCCAGACGACCCTCCTCTCGCGCCCCAGCCCCGCCCCTCGTACCCGTACAGAACGGTAGGCTGCGTGTTCAACCACAAGTCCTTCCTGGCCAACTGCCAGCCCTCGGATGCCGTGGAGCTGTGCGTCTTTGACCTGCGGGAGCCGTCACTGTGGAAGTCCATGAGCGAGGACGCCCTGCTCTCCGTGTGCGCCCTGGGATCCGGCTCCTCAGTGCCCGCCCCGCCCCCGCTCTGCAGCCCTGCGTTGGATCCAGCTGCTGCCAGCAACCACCTGGAGCTGGAGATGCGCTTGCTGGTGTCTGAGCACAGGAAGGTACCATCTGCTCATCGATGGTCTGAGTCTCTTAGCTGACCCTCTATGGAGTGGATCTTTGGTACGCTTAAAACTGTACATTTAACTGCGGTTGCTCTGATTTAAGTTCTTTAAAGATAAAACCACAGTACCTACTTGGGACTTGAACCAGCAACCTTACGAGTCTATAGCTTTAACTGCTACACTGCTGCCTGCCCTTTCTCGCTGACTCTAGTGCAGCCTGGCTGACGGAACCAGGCAAACTCCTCTGCTCAGGTGCTCTCCTGTTTCCAGGACCTGGGTATGACCACAGCGTGGGACGACCAGCTGTCCTACCTGCTGTCGGCAGCGCTGTCGGCCTACGAGCTGGAGCGCAGCACGGGGGTGTCCTGCGGGAACGAGGAGTTCCAGGACGCAGTGCGGCGGGCAGTACCCGACGGCCACACCTTCAAGGGCTTCCCCATCCACTTCACGCACCGCAATGCCCGCAGGGCGTTCGCCACCAGCATGCGGTAGGCAGGGCTGCAGGTTGGGGGAGCGCTGTGGCACTCAATTTCACACTTAACAGTATTCTGGGAAAGTGGCAGGTGACGGCCCTTTTGTGACCTAACAGGTCTCCGTTCTGTGACGAGATATTGTGTTGCCGTGGTGACCAGGTGAGGCTGGCGGTCCGAGTGCGGGTCTATACCTACGCCGAGTCTGCGTGCGCCGTCTGGATCATGTTTGCCTGCAAGTACCGCTCAGTACTGTGACATCTCACCCCTGGGAAGAGACCGATGAACTGTATTAATCGCCAAGAGGCAATTAAGGATGCTGTTTGGCATCTGGAACCAAACATGTGCTTACCTGTTTTTGGTACATATTGTACATATTCCTGCTTTTTTAAATGTAAACCATGTTTCCTTTGTATTGGGTATATAAAGCTCTATTTTTGTAAAACCGTATGTGTTTTATTTATCAAACGTAAACTGTATGTTGAATAATGTGCAGCATTGATGCTTTGCAGTAAGGCCTTTATAATTTAGTATAAATTGGACAATAGCCAAAAGAGCAAAGAATTCAATTGTGTGGGTTCTCCCTCCTCCATTATCCCAGCAGAATAGTCTTTTAAAGTGCTCAGAGACCATGACAGCCAAATCCTTAATCTGTAGAGAGTCCCCCCACCTCATACAGTTCCCCGGTTGGGTATCCTGTCCTCCGCATAGACTGGTGTCTCTGGATCATCTGTGACTTTTTCTGTCAGATATCAAGGAGAACAAGCCGCCTACCTGTGTGGGAGTCAATCTTGATATAGATCAGGGGTGGCCAGTCTCGTCCAGAAAGGGCTGCTGTGTTCGCCGGTTTCACTGCAACTCCCTATTTAGATTACTAATTAGGGGAGTGATTGACTGAAGAGTCCTCACACCTGGGTTTGAACAGCTGATCTAAAGGTTAGTGCTAAAACCTGCACGCACACTGGCCCTTTGCAGATGAGATTGGCCACCCCTTATGCAGATGGTACAGCTGCTGTTTAACTAGCGGTTTGTCCTACTTTGGTCATTTCCTAGTCAGACAGCTAAATGGTGGTCAACCCTGATCTCATCAATAGCTGTGGGATAATGTTTTCTGTCTTACCTAACCCTTACGTTATTTTTCAGGCTGCAAGGCGCCTAAACTAGCCTTTTAAGTGCTCAGGTGCGATTTATGACGGAGTAGAGAGAGCGACTTTAAGGACCTGAAAGCGTCACCTGGTCACACAAAACTGTTCCATAACCATATATTCAGTGTTTAGCTAATCAATTGGTTATTGGCTGGAATATTCTTTTAAGAATATTATGTAAGTAATGTGGTAATGAAGCACAGCGGTATAAACGTTAGAATTCACGGAAGTTGTAGCGAGGGATTAGCACGGGATATCACATCTCCGGTGCGCCGGTTAACATAAGTTTCTGCCGAAAGAAAAATCAGAAGCAACCCCGGATCTATTTGAAAGTTTTACAACGTGTTTGCAAGTTACGTTTTTATTGCCCCCCTTTGCATACTGACCGCACGGTAATTGTAAAGGCGGGTGTATTTTATGTCCTATCCACAAGGCGGCGGTTAAGTACTGTCAATGGAGAGTTCTCCATGTACGCTTTAAAAATGGGAAATAAAATGCTAATTTGCTCAAAAGACAATTATCACGTTTTAATTCTCAATTATTGTCAGGAAATGAGTTCAAGTTTAATATACTTTGGATATAAGAATATAAAAGGTCAATAGTGAATGATAAAAATTCCCCACAATATATTGAAATTTGTTCCGACAATGGAAATTTTGTATTTTGACAGTTATAGTCCAATTCTGTGTTAAGTTAAATATATTATTTTTTAACGTTTTATATCATCTCATTAATTTGATTTAGTGGTGATTTATGGCTTAGTCAAATAGGGAACATCAAAGTGAGCCCAGTCAGGACCTGTCCGGGCGAAGGCAAAGGAGGGCAAACCCAACATCTCACTGAAGTCAGAGTGTGCATATCCATCCATCCATCCATCCATCCATCTAGCGATCCATACATCTACACTGGAGGGTGGAGTTTAACTCCAGAAGCGTTGGACTCAGGTCAGGGAAACAGTAACATAAAATCTAACCAGATTAGTTGGGTATCCGCCTGTATTTAACTTGATGATTTTAGAGTGTATTTACTTATTTGTTTTTCTTAATTAATTTTGATTTGTGCTTTTAGCAAACCACCTTTTGGAAGTTTTTATAGACTTATTCTTTCTGACGGCTTTTGAATGATTGTATTAAAATCCTGTCACTCGTGCTGTACGTTGACTGAATATCTGAGTGTCGCATTCGTCTGCTTCAAAGAAAACAATCAATCAATCAATACTTCCATCCATCCATCCATCCATCCATCTTCTTTTCATGGTCAGTATCTGTACGGATGTCAGTCCTATATGTGTGGATCAGAATATAACGTTGAAGACGAAACTTGGAATTTAACTAAGGTTTAAAATTCCTATACGTGTGTATAAAGCAATCATCCATTACGAGGTATTTTAGTTAACTGGATAAAGTTGGAAGGCTTACTTAAGTAACCAGTAGTTTCTGACAGAAAACCTGTCATTAAATTAGACTGTCTTAATTTATTGAAGTTATACAAACATTTAATTAATACATATAATTAACATGTAATTAGTATTTTTTAATTAAGGAGCCGTCTTAATTTAAAAACTCCACGGCGTCCCGCCAATCGTCCCGATCTCGTCGCCCGGCCGCGACGCAGCGGTGTGACTGAGGCAAACGTCGGCATCAGCCCGGATTTTATAGGCATGCCAGGGCATCCAATTTATTCAATTTCGCTGCGAGCAAATTTGCAATTCCGTGTTTATCCCAAAGTTGTTGAATATGCGGATTGGAGGGGGGAGGGCTAGGCAAAGCTAATGAATAATTCCATCCTTACCGACGCGCGTGCCTCCGCACCTTATTACGGAGCGGGAAGGGAGGAAGTGATGGTGAAAGGAAGCGCCTGACGTGGGGAATCTCGGGTATTTTTCGCCCCATATTAAGCAGAATCGCTCAGGTGTAATTGTCTAATAGGCCCCGCGAGATGGCAGCGCGCGGGAACAGGTGCGCGGGGAGAAGCTCGCGCCTTGCTCTCACCTTGCCGGAGCCTTATTAGCGGCTGCTCGGCAGGTTCGGGCGGTGGCGCATCATGCGAGATTATGATGGAAACATCAGCTACCGGCGTGTGACCCCGACCAACCTTCATCAGTGCCCTTAAATGAGCATTGAACTTTCACCTGAAACAACCGCAGTAGAATCACACCAGTGAGTGCAGTGTGCGCACATTTTAAAATGCCTGACAGGTCTCTGAAACGCTTGCAGTACCGTGTGTGCTGTGTACTAATATTTAGCACAGTGTGCACTGCAAAATTTATAATGCACCTGTAAAGTATTCGTCATTGCCGGATATGACAGCTGGAGATTTAGCATACCTATGTCAGGCCTAATCTTACAGAGTCACATTCAGGACTTAAATATAACATTTCAGATGCCTAGTTCTTCATCTCTCCTGCTATATTTTGGTACAACGCCTATAAATCACACCAAGATTGAGGGGTTGGTCTTCGTCACGCATCCCGGGGCCTGCTTCAAACGGCGATGCTCATTTGCAGAAATTGGAGGTGATGAATGACTAAAGCACTTCTAAAAGGAAGTCGTTGACAGGACACGCTTTCCATCTCAGTCTCATATCTGTTTCTTCCCTCAGTCTAGGTACTTTTTTGTTGTTTAGCAGGCATTTTTTATCCAAAGCGATGTACATCTTTGAGAGAAAGCAGGGTCAGCCAATGCCTGAGGCATTTGAGGGTTAAGGACCTTGCATAGCACTAAAAATCACACCACTGACTAGGGAATTTGAACCAGGAACCATCTATTTACACGTACAGCATCCTAACCTGCTGAATCACACGTACCGCAAGAAACAATCATGCTCTGCTGTTCTGCTCAGATGAGCAACCTTGACTACATCTGACCATTCTTCACGAAACTGGCAGCCTATTGTCCATCCTGTCCTTCAATTTAATAAAGAAATTCATTGCTATTTACATTTAAGGGCTGTATGGTGGTGGAGATGGCCTGGATCACACCCCTGCTCTGTCAGTATGGAGTTTTTATAGCTTCCCCCTGTTTCCCACCAGAGATGTTTTCCAGTACAAAGACATGGAAATTGTAATCTTTACATTTCTCACAGCGTGTGTGTCCTGTGACAGCCCCGGGTGACCCTGAGCTAAGAAGTTAGATGACGACAGGATTACTAGCATGTAGTAAATATGGAAAGGAATCAATACTGCTGCACATTCGCTTAATCTTCATTTCTACTCTGGATTACTGCAGGTAAATCAGTTCCATTACATTCTAGATGCAGAAATGTAAGACACGGTACTTGCAGCAGAATCCCTGATGAAGCGATTGGTACCTTTTCACCAACAGCCAAAAGCAGACCCATCTTTGTGTGCATTCATGTTTGAATTTGAATTTTAATAACAATCGGCACAGCTGAAGGTATGAGAATCTTTCTGTGCGTCAAAATTATTCTCATACTGCTTAAAAATGCAAAAATGTCATTAACACTGAATTTTCAAAGCAGAGTTTGATTAGGTTTTTGTGGAGGTTTGTAGGTCTTGTTCACAGGAGATCTCTGACATTGAGGTGAGATTAATTCATTTTTTTCTCAGAAATACTTCCTTTTCATTTCATTCTTTATCTTTTTTTCACATCTACTGAAGATAATTGTGTGATAATCCATTTGTGGTAACTCTTGCCTACTTATATTTGACTGATGCAAAGAGAGAGATTTTTTCCTCAAAAAATTAATTTGAAAAGACAGCATGATGAAGTGAATGTTTTCAGATAAACATTGTTCCCAGAATTGTCTCTGTTGCTTCTATTGTTTATCTTCTTTCCTTTTTAAGTTTCTGTAGAAGCGGAGAAGCGGAAAGAGGCGGGAAAGTTGGGTGTTGGGGGGGGGGGGTGTCGCGTGGCCAGAAATCTAACGGGTAATAAAGTCATTAATTCAGCTGATTAAGTTGGCCTTTGGGTTAAAAAAAAATTATATCCGTCTCCCTTTGAGACAACTGGGGAAGCATGGAAGAAGGAAGAAGTAAAGCTAATTAGTGCAGAGAAAGAGGAGGAAAGGAAGGATGGGGGAAAAGAGGGGTACTGGGACTGAACTATTAATGAGACATGTTTGGGGTAAAGGAGTGACAAGCTCATCAAAACACTGGCTCTCCTGGCGCGGAGACGGTACCTTTGAGCGGCACACCGCTAGTTAATGATGTGAGGCTTGGGGAGGGGGGGCGAACTTGGGGTGAAATGTCAGTGCACGTGCAGTCTAATGAGCTTGTTGTTGTGGGGGACTGAGAAAACGAAAGGATAAAAAGGGAGAGAACAAAACAGGCACTTTTTTTCACCTCATCTCTCATTCCGCTAAGATGCTCCTTGATATCGTCGCTCTGCGAAATGCTTTAAAGATTTCTTTAGCACTTTTTGTGCTGGGGGCCAGTGAGCTCTGGAGAGCATTGGTGCCGTGCGGCGATCGGCCTGCGGAGCAGAGGGACTGAGCAGACCTGAGACGGTATCACCGACCCCCCTCCCCTCACTGTTTGATCATGACCCCCGGAGTTCCGTCACGCTGACGCGTCCCCGGATAAGCATCAGGAGTGCTGCCTTCAGTCACACTCCAGCGACGTGGCCGTTAACCCCAGCGATCAGCTTTTTACAGCCACCTTCGTCTTCACCAAGATCTGTACCTTCGCATCCCCTTTGCATCTGAACACAGTCACAGAAATGCATGATGAAATGTTTACATTTTAGTATTGCTAAAATGCATCACTGTAGAATATCAGGAAGTTCTGGATGCAGAGAAATTGTACACTTGATAATATTTCAACAGGGCTGTGCTTGGTGTGGTGACACTGATATTCTAAAAACATACAGTTTAACTGCAGCAAAGTTAAATGAACCCAGACTACAGTGTGTCTCGTTTGACGTGGAAAGCCACGGTGAGACGATGCTTAAGAAATTCGTCACACTAAGTGGGTTTAAATTAATTTGTATAATTTAGTGCAACAAAGACAAAATTGGGACTCATTCACACAAAAAGCTACTTTCACCCTGTTACAGTTCGAGGTTGAACAGTGTAAATGTGATGCCCCCCTTTTGTAATTTCCACCTTCACAGGCACCTTGGCAGCCTGTGAAGAGTGACTCTGAGGGACACAGATATAATTCTCCCCCCTCTTTAAACCCGAAGGGGTGACTCAAGCTTCAGGAGTGAAAATGAGATGGACTCTGGCTGTGAAAGACTGATTCCTATTGGCTGCAGTGGTGAGTTCACACAGGATGCAAATCGAATTTCACCCATGACATCATAATGAGTTTGGAAGTATACAAGTCAATCAGTGATTGCAACAGTCTTTGTATTGATGACTTTAACAACGTACTCTTGCCTCACGTGTCCACGGAATTTAGCTAATAGCAGTTAGCATTAGGAGCACAGCCACAGTGCAGCCGGAGGTGAAGGCCTGCCACTCTCCGAATAGAACAAACAAACACGCTTTTCCTGCCGGCGCCAGCGACCTGAGTGTGTCCTCACCTGTGCCTGTATTTTTGTCTTTAATGCGAAAACCCGGGAGAGTGATTTTTTAAAAAAGTTTGCAAGACTGGCGTTCACGGCATTTGCTATGCTAATGCAATACCTGCGATTATCGCTCATTGTATTAATTACACTTATTTCAGCTGCAGCGGCAGACACAGGTGACAGCTCATCGCATTAACATAACTAAATTTATTTTGCCGAAGTAGCTTGGAAAAGGGAACCGGATCGACGGGACGCTTTATCGGGGGGACGGAAAGTGCAGGTAGTTGTGAAAGTTTCCACATCTGTCCTTCTTTCATAACCACTTACCCAGCACAAGGTCGCGGAGAGCTTGGAACCAGTCCCAGGAAGTCATTTCAATACAAGATACAAACAAGGTGAGAGTAATTTGGAGACCCCAGTTTGCCAAACCACATGTTCCAAAGCTGCAGGAGGAACCCCACCAAGACACAGGACAAACACCACAGGAACGGGACCCCCAGCCTTAAAGGTGTGAAGTCACAGGACTGACCACTGTGACACCCACAAGCCTGTAGCTGCTGACAGGAAAGTTTCACCTTTAGCTCTACACTGACTTCATATTGCCAGTGTACTTACATTTTTAGTACAAAGCGACTCATGCATTAGATGTGGTTACATGAATAGAAAAGGTGCAGATGGTGTCTCACAAAATGCGTTGAGGTGCCATATGGAACGCTGAGGTACGGCGAGAAACAGCAGCTCTGTCTGGCAGCTCCGAAACGAGCACGGAAAACTTCCCCAGCATCCTTCTCTCCCCTGATAGGCTAACGGCTCACTATGTTTTCCCTTCCCGAATGGCTTGGCGACGTCGGGATGGAGGGGGGCAAACCGTGAGCAGTGGGGGTAAGGGGGCTCAGGCCGTGGTGCATCTGGTTCACCAGCACACAAAGATGGGGCTTTGTCCATTAACTGTACGGGGGAGCGAGTGCGGATGCTGAGAATGCCCCCCCACCCCGGCCAATGAAAGGCTACTTCTTGGCTCCATTAGAGTCAGCAGGTTCCCCTGTGCCAGCTGCTAAGGGTCACGGCGCCAAGCGCAGGGTCACCCGGGGGCCCGGTGGCGGGGCCGGCCATTGAGGCGGACGGACCCCCTCGCAGGTGGCGCCTCTGGAGGCGAGCCAGGGTCCCCCCGCACAAGAAAAAAAAATAAAAAAACGAGCGACCAGCATAGAAAAGCCAGCTTGACACGGGGTGGTGGGGGGGGGGGGCGTTCTCGCTTCTTCTCCTCTCACGCTGGGCTGGGGAGTGCGTCCGGTTCGGATTTTGGAATTTCTGCAACCCCTCAGGCCGTTCGGCCCGCGCTGGGAGGGGACCGTCCGGCTGTTAGATTTCAATAAGCGCTGGGAGTGTAGCATAAGGAGGGATTGTTGCGGCTGAGACGTGCCATCCGTCCCCCTCGTGGTTCACTTCCCATTTCCCGGGCCGGGAGACAAGAAACCATTTAAGTAAGCGGGCTTTCAAATTGAAATCCCTTGGCAGGCTGTGTATGGGGCAGATTTTATTTCCTCCTCCATAACAAACAATGCAGCCAATATGTTGGGGTGTGTGCGTGAAAGGGCCGCAGAGGGCAGAGCTGCCTGTGTTCTTTTCTATTTTAAAATGCAAGTTCAAAGTGATGCCCCCGGGCTTCCTGCCACGCTGCAGCCATGATGAACATGCGTCTCTAAAACGGCACTCAAGACTGACCGAAATGGCAAGAGTACCCTCGGTCTTTAATGGCGAGACATCGCAATCGGCAAGGTGATCAGCAGGAAGTGACGTCACCACCAGCGTCTGGGGACAGGAAGGAGGGGGAAAACCTAAGACGTTCAATTAACACTCTTCCCAGAAAAAGCGGAGCTGGGCTTTGTCATGAAATAATTGCAAAGTTTGGCAGAAAGTCCTTTGAAATGAAAAGATTGGCTCCAGGCACACAATCTACTCTCCTGATCTTTGGGAGCGAAGGTTTTTTTTGTTGAAAGAGTAAATGGAAAACTGCACACCTGCGTATAAATTTAACTTATCGGGTGTCGTACAGGCGGCTGTATTTTTTTTTTATTATTACAGCCTTTGGGCTGCAGACTTACTATAAATCCCAGAATCTAAAGGCCTCTTACCATCCAAAAAATTAGAATAGTAAACTTGCCACTGAAGGCAGAGAGTCGGTGCTGCTTGGAGCCTTTGAAACAAAGAGATGTACGGTTAATGGTGAGACGGTCTGATCAGCCCAGACAAATTCAATTACGGAGCAGCTCGGAGATAACCGAGATTAAACTGTATCTAACAAAAACAATCAGGGCCTATCTGATTGTAAGGTTTAGCAGGGAGATGCGTGTGTAATGCAGACTCCGTCTCTCCCTCTCCCACCGGTTCTCTCTCTCTCTCTCGACCTCTATCTCTCTCCGCTCCATCTCTCTCTGCCTCTTCCTCTCTTCTCCTCTCTTCCCCTTTCTTTACTCTCTGCCCCCCCC
>JAODJW010000135.1:10859476-10875899 GCA_026777045.1 Hyperopisus bebe | reverse complement strand
AAAAAAAAAAAAAAAAAAAAAAAAAAAAAATATATATATATATATATATAATTAAGTTTTTATTTAAAAAAAAATATATATATATATATAATATTCAGAAAATCATCTTGTGCCCCTCACTTTAAGTATCACTGACCTGACTGCAAACAAGGTTCCTGGGAAGTTTGAATAAGATACTGAAAGATTTCGGATCGCTGTGTTCAAAGGATGGTATCAGGTCTGTCAGGTGTAGATTTTCATCCATATATTTTTTTTGTGAAATGATAATAAGATCCACCAAAGAGTAAATAGAGTAATTATATCAAATTGAGTTATCCTGCTTACCAGGTGAAGCATCGAAGAATCCCATGACTATCGAGATTGATCCTGCTCCATTGGGCCCTTGAGCAGGGTCCTTAACCTGCAATTACTTTGTCCTGGGTATGACATTAATCTACATCCAGTCCTGTAAGGAGTAACTTAGGGGTAAATTTGGGGATTGGTGGCAGGATTGGCACTCCAGCCACCGGAAAAAACACTGGTCCATTCAGACTACTGTAGTGTTGAGGTATCACCTGCCACATAGCTGGCCTGAGGCTTTCATCTCATGCAGCGACGGGGATGCTGAGCTGTAAAAATGGCCCTGTTTTTTGGATGACACATAAAACCGAAGTCCTGGCTCTCAGAGGTCATAAAAGATCCCTGGGCATCCTTCGAAAGAGCAGGGGTGCTATCCCGATGTCCCAGCTAAAATTGCCCACTGTGGCCCTATCAAATCTGGCCTCCTAATCATCCTCTGTGTCTAATTGGTGGAATTCACTCTTGCCTTAGCTACTGTGTGGTGAGTGTTCTGGCACAGAACGGCTGCTGTCGCATCATCCAGGTGGGGGGGCTACACAATGGTAGTGGCTGAAGTGGCTCCCCATTGCTTCTGCACTTTGGATGCCTTGAAAAAAAAGAAGCACTATATAAAAGTAATATTTATGAGACACACACGTCAAAGCTTGGGGTTTTGGGGGTTAAGGGCTTTGCTCAACAGCCCAATAGAGATATGATCACAGGTCAAGGGCTTATCTGAAGGGTCCGGGATTTGAACGGGCACGTCTCGCACCCGCTGAGCCACACACAAACATTTATTTCCATTTCCTAGCGTCTTTGACGGGTGACAAAATAATTAAAGGAAAATTAGCTTGATTCCACAGACCTTATGACGTTCAGTGCAAACCTTTCCCATTTCTGGGGCAGGCTTTGACAAGCCCAGTGATTGTTTCCCATCAGCAGAGATGAAGGGGGGTGTATTTTGCACTTTGGGATTCCAAAGAACATTAAAAAGCTGCCGTTTACTGGAAGTCGCGTGCATTTTCTATGTCGAGAGGCCGGTCACCCTTGTCCCCCCCCCCGTTCTCCTCCCACAGGCATAGTGTGGTAGGTAAAAATTAATCTCTGAGTCGAGTTACCTGTGTTTGCCAAGAATTTTGCCGTGCAGCTGGCGGAGCCACGCTCCTGAGCATGAGACAGGTATAGACCGCCCCAGCTCTCCGAGAGAGAGAGAGAGAAGCCAGGTGTGTTTGTCAGCTACGCCTTGGTCAACAGGCAGCCGTGTGCTGAGGAAGAGGAGCCGGCTTGCCGCATCCATCCAGCGACCCACCTGCAGGTGGGAAAGTGATTACTCACCACAAAACTCCAGTCCAACCTTCTTAAAAGGAGGGCATTTAACTGGTAAACTGTAAACTCTGGCAGGAAAAAAAACCCTGCTGTCTCCCACACAGACGGCATTGTTGTCGAAATTCCTCAGCCCAGAAATGAAAGCTTTAGTGTAGGGTGTAGATTCTGCCATTGATGGATGTGTTATCTCTGGTTCTGTTAAATGTCCATTTTAAGAGCAGGTACATTTTTTGAAAGATCTGTTAGGTATTATATCATGACATGACCCATTTTATGTCGTGCACTGGCGGTTTTTATGGAAGGGGAATTTGGACTTTATTGTATTGTCGTGGAGCAACACAGAACCCACAGAATCTACATGTCATTGCTTTGTCAGTCATTGTTGAGAGACCTTGACCTGAAATGACCTGAATTTGATTATTGATCTGCAAGCAATAAAACATTTCACAAACCATCCATGTCAGAGAATCCCCGAGCTGATACTGTGACGAACTGCGACCACTTTTTCACAACAAAATGGCTGTCACTATATTTATTCTGTCTCTCTGGGTATAAGGAAATGCCGTCTGACTGATGACAGTGCTGTTTTATGGCATACATTGAGATGATTAAAGAGCAGCCATTAATAACGGCTAATGTGTGTTGCGTGTAGAGCCGTTTTCATCTGTCTGTTTCCTGTATGGCACATGCATTTTCGTTAATGATCCATTTCAAGGCTCATTAATTTAACCCATTTTACGAAATGCAGAGTTTGCCTCTCATAACTCTTGCGGTGGGCAGTGCCAGACCCAGCATTACTCAGATTCTATTTCTCTCCACACAGGCTTGATATTTTTTTTAAAACCGGACATGATGTCAACAGTATTCAAGCTCTTTTGGCTGATGTGCACCATTTGACTTTCGTTCTGTCAGCCAGGGTACCCTGGAGAGGATTATTCCCGTACCCCTAACCACAGTAACCCCTGATCGGAACCCAGCTTCAAAACTGTTTGGAAATTCCTCCGGACGGGCCGGTGTCCTCCGCGACAAGCTCCCTGAGAAGGGGGTGCTCCATTAGTCACTGAGACCGATATCTCCTGTCACCCGCGCTAACGTGCCCGTCTTTGTCAGCCCTCCAGCGCTAACCCTTTGCATGTTCTTTCTTACCCCCGGTAAATATATGACAGTCCGTGGTGTCTTTCCCGGTGAGATATATCTGCCAGCGTTATCGCTGACAAACGGTGTACGTCGTTTTTTGGCCGGCTCGGAGTGTCGCTACAGAACCTACTCTGTGGCTCGTTTGTGTCAAGAGCCCCTGACACAGCTTGTGTCCAGTCACAAACGTTGGCGGGAAGCACCAGGTGACAGGAAGTGATGCGTGCTCATTGGGCCTTAATGCTGCTATCTCTTTAATAGAACTTGACCAGTCCTAAAGTCACCCATGGCTAACTCCATTAAATAACCTGGCCCCCTCCAACTAAGGCCAACTCACGAGAGGATTAGGAGATCTAATTAAAGAGATTATTTAATGTTTGCCGTCATTTGCGAGAAGAGGTCTTTATGAAGTGACAATGAGGACGAGCACACACACACACACACACAATTTTTGATTGACTGCACCTTGAAGGTTAATATAATGAGATGAATGACATATATGCATTGGGGTATGCCAAATGAAAAAAACGACAGTACAAAGCATAGTGGATTTGCGTCGGAAATTTTTCACAAGTTTACCATATCTGGTTTTTATTTTTAATTTAGGCCCCTTGTGCAGCAATTTTTGCCTAACAGTTAATGATTCTAGATAGCCTTTGAATTTTGAGGTTCAAGAAATATTAAAAATTACAATATTTTAGATATTTAGGTTAATTGGCGGCTGGAAATCGCCCACAATGTGTGATTGTGTATGTGCACCGTGAGTAACAGCTATCCTGTCCAGGGTGTTCCCCCTAACCCCCCCAGTGACGTCCAGGCAGACAGCGCTGTTCACATCCCATTCCGGGCAAGTAGCATGACAGCAAACGAAAGAGGAAGTGTGGTTTCTGAGTCAGTTGTTATTCCTTCACTTCGGTTTGGCCAGTTTCACAGTCGGCTCGAATCTCCCTCCGCATCAGTGCCCTTTGTGATTCCCTGCACTCTCTGTGTTTATGGATGCAACTTCACACTAAATAAATCAACAACAACAAAAAAAAAAATGTTCCTCACTCTCCCTGGGGTAAAGTGTGTGTTTGCATGTGAGTCGGTAACAAGTGGAATAAGGCAATTAACTCCCAAAGACATCTCAGGAGAGAAAATGCACTTCGCAATTTTCTACCGACATGAATTAATGGGCTTCTGCCTAAGGGGAAGTTAAAAACTGACAGTCTCAGAGGCATAACTGAGCTGCCCTTCTTGTACACAGAGCGTACTAACTGGACAAGACATCCTGTCAATCTCACAGCACTTCCTGTAGTAAAGTGAAACAGCCTAAATGCAAACAGCCTCGCAGGTGACAGTTGTAAAGCTTCATTGTTCTGACGCCACGTGCTATTCTTACTAGGTACTCATAAACATCATTTTATAATTTTATGCGTTGCTGTAAGGATATACAGGATGTTCTGAGCACAACATAAGGCTTAAAAATAAAGTATTTCATGACACTTGTTTTCAGTGTAGCTCTGCTATGCTTCAATAGCATTCATAATTAAAAATAGATTTATTTTTTGGAATTTATTAGACCTCGTTTTTTTATTAGACCCTTAATTTCCAAGTAAAATATGGCTCTTTTAGTTGCAGAGACTGTGGGAGAAAGGGTTCGAAATAATCTCCTTAAAACTTCTGGAGAGACAGATAAAAACAAGTAGGCCATTAATCTCAAAGTCCTTTTTTAGTTTAGTGCCAAGTTATGTTATAATCACAATTAATAATCATGATTATACTGTAAAGTACGGTGGAACGTCAGGGTCTGGACGTGGGCTACAGAAGCCATATTATACATCTGTGACGTGTCACAGTGAGGGGGGGGCTTACCACTGCTTGACTTGCCTATGGAGAGTTGGGCGTGGCCACGCAGGACAACCACACCTGCTGCAGGTAACCTTGATGTGACAATAACAGTCATGGTCCCTCTGACCAATCAGCAGGCAGTTCCCGTTTCCAGTGGCGTGATGGATGCTGTTAGGTCATCCAGAGGTGTTAGAGTGTAATCCTACAGAAGGCTAAGATATTTAGGTCATTTTAGATAAATGTGCCTTGTTTGGCATTTGCCTTATAAATCAGCCTGAGGGTTAGTGCTATAAACATTGCTATGGATTTATTATTGATGTAAATTCATATAAACCTAAAAAGATACCTTTTCTGTTATACAATGAGATCGAAGTCATCCATCCGTTCATCCGTCCATCCATCCATCCCTCCATCCTCTTATCCAGTATGTATTCACGGTGCATTAAAGTGCATGAAACGGTGCATGAATTAGAACAACATTTAGGGGCCCCTGCTCCCCGGTGTGACTTAGACTTTGTGACTTAGACTTTGTGACTTAGCCATCTCTCCGAATTGACTCTCCCTGCCAGGCCCTGGAGGATGGGCTCCCTCTTTGAGTCTGGTCCCTCCCAAGGTTTCTTCCTTCTAGGGAGTTTTTCCTTGCCACTGTCGCCTCTGGCTTGCTCACTGGGGGCTTTGGGTGGGGATGCTGTAAAGCGTTTTGAGATGATGTAATGTTGTGAAAAAGCGCTATACAAAAATTAATTTGTCGTCGTTGTTATTGTTTTACTGATGATGGGTATACTTACCTGGCAGGGGAGATTCCATGATCACGAAGGTGGTTCACCCAGGGTGAGGCTATGCTGACCCCTGCGAATTCCCCAAATGTGGGAATCTCCACTGCATAACTTCTCGTAGTGGGGGAATGCGTTCAGGCGTTCAGTGACCGAGGCCCCTCAGGTGTTAAGGGAGTTCCACCTGCCATAGTGTCCGGCCTTTAGGGTCTTACAAGGACGAAACCTGCGAAAGCAGCGCAGTGACTGTGGTGACTCTTGGGGTATTACCATGTTACAATGCACAAGTTCAGCATCCTCTCATTTTCAGCCTCACAAATGCATCTACCAGAGCAGGTTTCCAGTACAGAGAGGGCCTGGACCCAATTCCTGTAGTCGTTGATCACCAGGTGAGGGACACCCTGGATGGGATGTTCATTTCTCAACAGTGTTCCTCTTTGCTGTTAGTGTTACAGCTCATGCTATATTATTACAGCTATTTACATTTAAAAACATTTCAACATCTGGCCTGTTTTGCCGTTTTTTTTTTAAATTGTAACATTGAAATAACAAGACATTTTTGCCTTGCTATGTAAATCCTTTCCACGCTTCTGTCACCGGAAAAAAAAATAAACAAAACATCAATACAAATCTGATTTATATCAAGGCATGTATCATGCAATATGTGGTTATTTATGGATTAAGGTTCATGGGCTTCATGCCATATTGCCTTGAAAATCAGAGGCTTGCAGAAAAAATGGCAAAACACAAATCAGCGAATTTCTGCCTGTAAATGATTCATTAATTCCTGAAAGAGGTATCAAAATTACCTAATCATCAAGGAACAAAATTTGGCACCATTATATGCTACTAGCATGGATGAGACTAATTTACTAAACATACCCTCCAGTCACATAATTACATGTAATTTTACCGGCATAATTAACTAATTTAATTACTACTCCTCAAGAGCATCAATTATTGATATTACAGAGCATTCAGACAGCACTCTCGACGTGGGCTGCATTCAGAGGACAGAAAACACATGCTCGCACTCTAAGAGGTTTGGCCGTCTTCCGCTGAGCGCGATGGGGAAAATCCCTCCGATGGCGGGTGGCATGCAGCCAAAAGCAGAATCCCACATCGGGCTGGATTAGGAGCACGGCTGGGGACTCTCACACATCCCAGGAGCACATGCGAGTCTCCGGGAGAGTAACAGCGCCCGGCCCACCGACCCCCCCCCCGTCTACTCTGTTCTTGGACGGGGGCCCGTCTTCCAGGTGCCGATGCAGCCCATGGTCGCGTCTCATCTTGAAGAGGCACTTTGTCGTTTGTTTCTCTTTCTTTCTGGTGAAGATGCTACTGTTCCCAACTTGTCTCCTCGTTATAATGACACTCCAAGGCAGAAATGCTGCAGCATGCATGGTCTTAATACCAGCCCAAAGAGAGTGTCACGTTAGGCCAAGGTAGGCCTTAGTAAAATCAGAGTTTTATTACAGCAAGACAGCTACGGGCGCTCTGATTAGAATTCTGATATGCAGATTCAATCGTCGAAAGGCTAAAGTTTGCATCTGTGAGTGAGCCCACTTTAATGAATTCCTGGGGTTTTTTCAAGTTATCCAGCAAGCAGAACGTGACTGTGCATTAATGCTTTTAATAATGCCAGGGCCTGTTTTGGTCAGAAGAAGCTACATCTCCGTTTTATATTCTAATGGTGCATTGTTGGGGCAGGCAATAACGGCGTGATTTAAGCTTTTCAATTCCACGCTGCAGATCTGAAGTGACGTGCCAGCTCTCGATTTGAGAGAGCTCGGGTACGGAACACTTTTACCAATGAGGTCAATACATCAGGAGCCTCTGTTGTTGTTGGCAGAGCTGTGGAATCTGCAGCAAAAGGTCTGTTTCCCTGTCTGTGGCCTAAACCAAACTGGGTGACTTTCTGACTTGCAAATCGACTCAGGACACCAGTCATATTAAACAGGAAGGACCATTATTTAACCTAAATACACGCTGCACCAGCCCACACACTGAGTGCCCTGACAATTACCTGATATATTATCTTGTGACAGTTTACTGGGTTTGATAAGACTGTTTAGTTTAAATACATATACGTTTAGTTTCCATTGCCTTCAGTGTTTTGCAATCATTTCGTATTTACATATCCGTAGAAAAATGCAGGTTCAGTTAGTGCTATTTTCTAAACAGTGCAAGAGTTTAAAATACAAACTGTATGTTTGTTTCCAGATGAACAGAATAGATCTATTCAGTTATTCCATGGTTTTTTCATTCCACCCAGGGAAACCCACTGAAACATGAAATATGAAGAAATTTTTCATTCCTCTTAGCCATTCTTAAATAGGTTCATGAAGAATAAGTTTCACATCTATCCTCCTCAGGTCAACAGTGACCCCAGACAAACCACTGCATGAAATCCCAGACCAGAAACCTTCATACAATTCCTGTATAACCAAGGGAAGGGGGGATGCAAAGACAGTTAATACATGGGACTGAATGAAGATCATCAGTCAAATCCTTCAATTTTACTCCACCCAAGATTTGCATAATGCTTGGACTGCATGGCCACGCAGCTTGTACCACATGTACTGATGAGGTCAGTTAAATAAACATAGACCGTAAGCTACTGGTACATCAGGAGTATTTTGAAATCCCATTGCAAATACCCATCGTTCAGTGGATACTCCACTCACTCTGTCACTAAAAAAACATGAAGTTCCTCAAAGTTCAGTGCTGGGATCGATATGAAATTGTGTACATGTTTATTAGTAAAGTGTAATTACACTCTGCCCATAGTCTCCCAAACTATTTGTATCAAAGTAAATAAATGTATAAAACTATCTACCCTTAAACCGAAATAAAACAGAAAGCCTCTCGCCATAGACCGCTGCAAAGTTACCATAGACCGCTGCAAAGTTACCATAGACCGCTGCAAAGTTACCATAGACCGCTGCAAAGTTACCATAGACTGTCGCAATTCCTGCTAACTCACTAACTCACACACTAAGTTTTGAAAAAAGTTTCTGACGGTTAAGTCAGAGTCTCCAGTGATACACATATTCTGATGCATATATTGATATACACATTATTTAACCACAAAAACTAATATCATTCAACTCATATTTTGCTACTGTCGGTGAGCGTCCTGGTGGGAGGCAGTTCTGTGGCGCTGCATGCAGGCCTGCGGATGGTGGGCAGCATCACCGGAGCTCCAGATACTGTGAGCATGCACGAGCAGATATGGTTTTCCAGGGACAGTGGTGCTGTAACCTGGAGAGAGAAGCAACCAGCTTGCAACTGTGACTTACGGTGGCCTTGATTTCTCATGAACCTTCTGGCAGCACTGTAAGGGTTCTTGTCCTATTTGATTGTGACTCTTAGTGAACCATTTTATGATGTAATTATATTGGTTACACACTGCTGCCAGGAACAGCAGCAACACCTAAACCTCAAAATAAGGGTTGCTTTTAGCGATTCTTAATCAAGTAGTTGACTTTATAATTACGACACTCATCCATTTTTCTTTTTTATCTTAAAGTCTGCTCTGCTGCTTTTCGGCAGCTTTTAGCACTCTGCTGTTCTATTTTACATACCAGAGAATTGTTCCCTGCCCTTCCCATACATTACCAACCTCTTCACATCCATTAGTGGCATTTGGTGGTCACAGGATCCAGCGTAACACTGATGTCGTGAGGAGAGCTGAGCACAGAGCCAGCAGAAATGAGCCACTCCTTCAGGCTCATTTTAAAGTAAATCTCAGCCTATAAAGCTTCGCAAATCAATGTGACTTTATGCTGCTGACTCCAGTGAAGTGTACATGTGCTCCACACAATTTAAGATCAAAGACTAAAACTTGTTTACAAAATGGTGCAATTCTTATCGCACCTAAGGTCTAAGTCAAGCTTAACAGCCCCATAATCTTGTATCTAAGGTCTAAATTAATTTTAACAGCCCCTCAATCTTGTATCTAAGGTCTAAGTCAAGCTTAACAGCCCCTCAATCTCGTATCTAATGTCTAAGTCAAGCTTAACAGCTCCTCAGTCTTGTATCTAAGGTCTAAGTTAAGCTTAACAGCCCTTCAATCTCGTATCTGTCTAAATTAATCTTAACAGCCCCTCAATCTCGTATCTAATGTCTAAGTCAAGCTTAACAGCTCCTCAATCTTGTATCTAAGGTCTAAGTTAAGCTTAACAGCCCTTCAATCTCGTATCTGTCTAAGTGAAGCTTAACAGCCCCTTATTCTCGTATCTAAGGTCTAAGTGAAGCTTAACTGCCCCTCAGTCTTGTATCTAAGGTCTAAGTTAAGTTTAACAGCCCCTCACTCTCGTATCGAAGGTCTAAGTCAAGCTTAACAGCCCCTCAATCTTGTATCTAAGGTATAAGTTCAGCTTAACAGCCCCTCATTCTCGTACCTAAGGTCTAAATTAAGTTTAACAGCCCCTCAGTCACTCCACAATCCCTTCAACATACATAATGTCAAGAAACTCTGTATTTTCTAATGTATTTTTTTCTGGCTCCTCTCTCATTCTCTAAATGAGGGGAATAATTAGCTCTTTAGAAATTCTCGACCGTTAGAGAAAAAATAAAGCCATCAAGTCAAGAGTGGTTATTTGTGCACATCTCTGAGACATCAATGCGTTATTGAACAACAGGAGCTGGCAAAAGAGCCTTAAGAAAAAAGCCATATTGCTCAAAATTGATGGTAATGTCTAGCAATGAGCAGGATAATATGACGTCGTGCCTCCCGCGAGGAGAAAAACACAAAGCACATGTTGCGGATTTCTTCAGCAGGGAAGTACAGTCTTAATCTGTGATCTCAGAAGACAGGGAGCCATATCAATGGCTCAAGCAGATCTTCTGGATTTCACCGGCCGTTACCCAACAGTGCTGAAAATAAGCTAAGCTTGGAGTCATGGGAAATAATGAGGCCGCTTACAGGAAATGACTCCAGCGGCCACTGAGGTCGGGCGCAAGTCATGAAAGGGTCTGAAACTATCTAAGATGGAGATGAATTCGTTTTTAATGGATAGTTTCGCCGGCCCCAATCCGGGGCTGTAGCCAAAGCTTGGCGCTTGACAGCCTTCAGACTAATTATCTTTGGATACATTAATGTAACAATGGTGGCCATTGTCCCAGCAGCCACCCCATTCAGGTGCCAATACAATGTCGGTGTGAGAATCAGACCCAAAGCAGTTAAATGACACAGCACACCTGGCCCGGCCCAACCTGCGAGGCACATGCCGCATTCCCTGCACAAATGCTCCATGAGCCGGGGGGGGGTGCAAGGGAACCAGACACTAGGGTGGGAATTAGCTGGCTGATGTTGGAGGAGCGCAGGGTCTAATTGTCCTCGTGACAGAACCGTGCATCCACGTGGTGAATGTGCCACTAGGGTGGGACTCTCGCCACGGGACTCCGACTTTCCAACCCTCGTGTCCAAGCCGTTGATCTCTGCGTCGCTTTGCGCTTTTCCACCGAGGCAGAGATCTCAGCTAGTATATAGAAGGTATAAAAACAGCTATGACTCCCATGAATGGCTCATCCAGTTTCCTCAGCTCTCTGTGCACTACTACCCCCATTACCATGCAATGCATTATTGTTGTAAATAATTATTTGTGTTCATTCCAATATTCCTTGCATTGACCTGCACTGGAGGGCCATTGACAATTGTTATCTGATTCTCTGTGTGTGTGAGCAAAAATTGATCAATAAACCTACCGAAAAAAGAATGTATATAAAGAGTTAAACCATACTCGTTTATATAGAAAGGCTTGCTGCATGAAACAGTTATGAACTTTAAAATATGAACAGTTTTACAGGCATATAGTCTTACTTTTAATGCCCGGCAAAGTACTCTCAGGTAAACTGTCCCTGACAAAGCAGCTGAGATGGGAGCCTGTTTCAAAGCAGAGATGAAGCTGGCCAACAGGCCAGGAACTTTTTTTGTTTGAAATTCTAAACCGTGGTGGAAATGACAAAGATGTAGGATCCAATTATCATCCTGAAGTAGCACTGGACTTCTTGTCAGTCGAAAAAAAGCCCTCTTCTCTCCGTCAATGTGTCATTGCAATTTTCTTCTACTACTTTCAAGACACCTATTGTGCCCCATAAAAAAAACCCTTCAGAAATTGCTTAGCGCTTTCCCTGACATCAAAGCAGCCACCGCGTCTCGCGCGGCACACAACCCCTTCATGCCGCCACGCGGGGCCCACGGACAGCCATCCCCGCCGGTTGCCATGCGCCGATTGGCCACGCCGATGACTGGCCGCCTGTAACTGTGTCATGTTGGATTACAGTGAGGGTGGCAACACAAAGGAAATTGGGAATGGGATGGGGGGGTGGATATCAAAACGTTCCCCCACACAAGGCCCTTGCTGATAGGTTTTTCTGGAAGAAAAGGAGTTAATCCCTCACTCCCTCTCCGAAATTGTCTGCTGAGGTGCCCCAACATTTCTGCTCTGTGTCTATGTCATTTGGGTCCTCATAACATCTCAGCAACGCTCAACACGGTGCCACAGTCAGCCAAATCACACCTGTTGGCACCACATGACACGCAATCAACATAGGCGGAAATCGAACAGGTAGAGGCATTCAGTGGGAAATTACAGCTGAACATACGTAGGTGTCTGAATTGCGGAAGGGAGTACTTGTCAGCCTGAACATGAACAGATCTGCAAATCTACCCGACAAAAGTAGCCCTGCAAATTTCTGAGGACGGTGACACCAAGCAAACACCAGGGGTTCAGACAGGGTGTGGAAATCGGTGACAGAAGCCAGTTTGTGGCGACGAGGCTCCTGAAGACGCCCCAAAATGGGAAAAGGAGGGAAAACACCAGGGAAAACATACAAATTTACATCTATTGATGTCTGTGACTGTATCCTGCTCTGACACCCAATAGCTGAAAGCCAACATCGGTTAAATCTCATCACATCATACCACCAGCTATTAGCTTTTATTTCAGCATTTCCATCACGTCACAGTTTCCAACAAGGCTGCATGTAAAGTAAAAATATCAGCCTAAGTAAATGCATTTTTGACCCCCCAGCATCTGCCTTAGCAACTGTACAAGGGAATTATGCCTGAATCACATCCACGGCAAAGACAGGCCCACGGTTTTGCATCTGCGTTATTTGCATTGTAGTTTTTGTTTGGGCACCCTATATGCTAATGGATTCTCATCCTTCATTTTACAAATACACACGCGCACAAATTATAAGTTCGAATAATCAGCTTACGCTTATATTAATCTTATGCAGTTTCCACCAAGTTCATTATTCTGCTGCCAAGTCATTTATGCAATAGATATAACACTGTTCCCATTCATATCAATGAATAGCCTTATTCTTTTGCTTGATTAATCAATTAATCCCAGAAAAGGGTAAACAACACGGTTTGTCACTTGACTAAGTTTATAAATTCTTCAACTTTCCACTGTAGCTGAGAGTAAACTTCATTCCCAAGGCAGCTAAAGTTACTGTTGGGTCTTATCCAAACAAATATTCAGTGAATGTGGAAAGAAGGGTATTTTTATTTCCTTCAATTTTCATTGCTCACTAAATATTATCCCCAAAAAATATAAAGCACATTTAGTCTAAAGCAGTGGTACATAATCATCATTAAATACAAAACATAATAGATTACATTTCCAGCTTCAATCAGTTCCTTTTGATCTTAATAACACACCCAATTTTCTAGTCAACAAATGTGATTTTAAACATAAAATAATCCACCTTATTTTTTTCTTTTCCAACGTGCTGAGGTCTTTGGGCCAGGAAAATAAACAAATTATGGCAGCAAAAATGTACTTTATGTTCTGTGTTTTTCTGTTTTTAAAAATCTTTGCTGATTATTTTTCCCCATTAAAAGTTCAGTACACTGGATTCAACCTCACTCTTTCCACATCTCGTCTCTGTTAAGTAATTTTTATAAACTAGGTAGTTAGTGTGAGCTTTGGCAGATAATCCACATTATCCGAGGTAATTTAAGTTACGTGTGACAGAATTTTTTAGAAAATAATATTCACAAGCTGTTTAGTGTCCAATTCAAACATGATGCGGATCTTCAGCGGCTTTGAGCAAATTGGGGGGGGGGGGGGAGGAAGGGAAAATCATTACCGGTGAAAATTAATTACGGCTAATTATATAAACTGTGTGCTTTTGTGCTTGGGAATTGACTGGCGGTTCACGTGAAGCTAGGCGGTAAATACTGGGGCCTCCCCTGATCCTTTGGCTGCTCGACCCTTTCATCTCGTAAACAAATGTTCCAGATCTAAGGCTCTGGCGTAATTGTCATGCTAACCTTGGAGCGAAACCTCCCAATTTGCATTTGAAGGAGCTAAATATTAGCCAAGAAAAGAAAGCTCTCCTTTTAAAATAGCATGAGAAAATGTCCCCTGTCTTTGGGGCTCAACCATCTGTGTTGGCTGCTGTCCTTCCACCGTTACTTGCTGAGAGCTACAGTACGACACGGCCAGCGGACGCGATCATGATATCAGAAACACTTTTCTATCCACTGTCAAACACGTGATGTGCTCTTCTGACTTTGGCCATGAAGAGCACTTTTAATTGGCGTATATCTTATTTGGTCAGAAACTGTATATTAAAAAATAGTACCTACATTTTTCTAACGATTTTTCCTAGTCTTCTAAACGGATGACAGATCACGTCTCGGATAGCTGTTAGGGGAGATGCTTTGGAGAGAGTGGATCTCATCTTTGATCACCTTTATTCCTGACAAATGAGTTTGGATGAGCGACTACAGGCTGGGTAAGGAGAAGCTGGCTTTTGTTTTTTCAATATCCCCCCCCCCCCCCCACTCCCAGCTTGATTGAGATGGAAATGAAGTAATTAGAGAGTTCCCCCTTTTATATGGCGGGATTGTGAAGGAATGTTGGTCCCGGTCCTTTGAGGCCAAAGTCCCTCTGGGCTATAGGCACACCTGTGGCCTTTTCCCAGGGGTGCAACAGCGGGTGCCCACAGCCCCCCAGGCACAAAAGCTCTCAAAAAACTCACACAACCAGCACCTCCACCACCATCATCACTACAACCACCTCACACCACACGCTGAGAGCGTAACCGACTCGTCCCTCCGTGCATAATGTCAAAAATGTGCCACTAAAGACCTGAACACGAAGTGATTTTTTTTTTTTGTTTCTTTTGCAAGAGACTGAGTGAATCACAAAGAAATGTGATTCAAACATACAGAAACTCGGCTTTGACGTCCAGTGAAGGTGTAAACAAAACAGAAAATGGAAAACAGATGTCAGGGTGAGCGGAAGTAAAGCTCTCCCACCGTCCACCGGTTTGAAAATAAATAGTTCAAATAAATTGAAAGATTAAGTGGGGCTCCGATGAAAGTGTCCTGAGAAGGAATGGGGAAGAAAGGAGAGGCTAATGACCACGGATCAGGACGGCCTCAATGCCTCATTACAGGCATCACTCGCCATCTCAGCCCTATTCCCACAAGTGGCCTTTCTCTTCCCCTCCTGGACCTATATTCCCTTACAGGGGCACCAACACCCGCCGACTTTTCCCACGAGTCTGTTGACACGAGGGGGGGCACCTGTGGCATTATTTTTGGTCCCCCTCTTTCAGCCACGGAGAGGGTTGCTGGTGGAAAGCGGGGGGGGGGACACTGGAAGGGTCTCCTATAGGCTCACTTTCGCCGCGGCCCCCGCCGCGCCCCAATCAGAATCGCCACGCATTCCAGCGGCGCTGGAGTCAGATCAGAGCCGCCAAGCACAGCGCTGGGGTGGCTGACAAGAGAGACGAGGAGCAGATGGCGGTATTTGTGGACCCCCCCCCTCGCCTTTTCAGATGGCCCTGGCCCTGCTCCCCCCCCCCCCCCACACCGGAACACCGGGCCCCGAATAGGACCACCACATGCCACCAGCTTGTAGGTATGGACCTCTGCTAGCAGATGGCAGGATCATTTGGAGCAATTAATTTGTGGAGTGTATCAGAAGGAATGTGTTTGTCGCACTGACAGGGGCCGTGCGGTGAATGAGCCCATCGACAGCATCCACCCCAGCTCAAGAGGATGGGAACCAGCAGAGCTCCAGCATGAAAAGGACCAGGGGAGGCACTATGGGAACTGTATTTGAAAGGCTAGGGGTCTGAATGAGAATTTCCACATTCTTGAAGTTATTAAAAAAAAGGACGGGGGTGGGGGCAGTTTGTGTACAGTTCAAAAATGCTGTTTCTCTGTTATTCATTATAGCACCAACGACTCGGAGACAATAATCAGGGAAAAAAAAAAACCAACAAACAGTGGGAAAATGGGATTTTTCTCTTTGCGGGGAGATTATTTTTTAAGCATATTTTTTATGAGGTCATTGTAGTGCCAAAGAGGAAATCTCACGTGCCTCATATCATATTCCTTTGAGAAGAGGCACACAGAATCACAGCCGTGTCCAAGTGAGATGGGCCACATACTGACAGATATGGGGAAGGGCTTTCACGGTCTGTATTGTGCTATTTTAAATTGTTCATCATAAGGTAGCGATAGGCAGGTAACTGAAGTTCCAAGTCTCCTGTGAAACACCCAACGAGTGGAAGGGGCAGCGATAAAGAATCCCAAAGTCATCATTTACATACTTTACCCTCACAACAGGAGGTGAACAGGCAATGGCTAAGATGTGGCGGTTTTGAGAACTGGATCAACTTAGACGGTTCTAGAAAGTGCCAGTAACACCTGGATGTAAATCGTCCCATCTGGGCTTTGGCCAGTGGTTCTTGCAGTGTACGAATCTGGCTCCCATAGTGCTCCGCTGGTCTGGCTCCTCCACTCGTCCAGTCGGTCCACCATGAGTGCCCCATATTCCTCTTCTTCCCATTTTTCCAAGCGTGGGAGTTGTCTCAGTCAGCGGCGGAGGGCCATCTCAGAGCCCAGCCTGACCTCCGCCTCGCTCCTGGGGCCGGTCAGCGTAAAAAAACTCCCATGTGCCAAGAGCCTGCCAGTAATAGCCACTAAGCAGATGTTTGGCGACAGTCATAAGGGTTACACCAGGACCTGCTGCATGTTCTAGCAAAAAAAAAACACCACCACA
>JAODJW010000135.1:10846535-10859376 GCA_026777045.1 Hyperopisus bebe | reverse complement strand
CTTTGTCCCCCCCCCCCCCCCCCCCCCCAGCCCCCACCACTGCCGCCACCATCACCCTCCCTCATATCCTTCGTCATAAAGAAAAATAACTGACCACCTACACAACCTTAACCTCATTGAAAATCCTGGGAAATTAGAGATGTTATAAAAACACAGGGAAATAATGGAAAGTCTGACTGTACATTCACCAGCGCATGTAGAATTCACCATTATTATGAGTCGATAGGACAGAGGTTCCGGAACTGAAACCACAGTGTAGACTGCAGCTCGTTAACTTCTATCTGACACGCACAGAATTCACCCTTAATTTTCCTGAACAAAGTAAATAGTTGTTGGGTGAGAGATAGGCAGTTGTAGGGTTTAGTGACATGGATGAGGAGGAGGGGCCTTTGTTAAGAGTAAGAAAACATTCCCTCCTTGCCAAACATAAACAGCAGGGTCACAGGTCCACTAATCCACTATAGGAAGTGGCAGTTGGGGGATTTCCACCATAGGCTGTTCAGAAACGCAGATCAGCCATTTGGAAACTCGTGCTGGCGTACTGATGGAAATATTGGCGCTTAATCTGAACCCGGCGCAGAAGCTGATTACTGAATGTAATTATGGTGGGGGGGGGGGGTCTATGTTTTGATAAAATGTAAAGTAAAAAAATGAGTCACTGAAAAATGGCACTTGGGAGTGGGAGAGTGGAAGGGGGGGCTGGGGGGGGTCGTGACACGCAGACGTGTTCGATAACAGAATTTCACATCTCGACCTGCTGATTGCAATGTCACCACCCCCTGTGTTTCCGAAGATAAAAAATTCTGGAATTTAAAATGATACCATAACATGATCTCACTTGCTGCGCATCGCAATAGTCAGTCGTTCTAAAAAGGGAGCTTTTCATCTTAAATTCACCTTAAATTTCCTCCGAAAGTCGCTGCTCATGATCAGCAGGATGGGCCTCGTGTGTAAATGTTGACATAATCCCTTGAAGTTATGTTCCGCATTGGAGCATAAGAGGCAGCGTCTGAAAATAAACAATGAAAACACACTTGAGAGAACAGTGTCTTGACTCTAAAAATGTTTAATTACTAATTCTAGATAAAAAAAATATATATAATAAAGATATAATCAGATAAACATATAGACAAGCATGACTGGTTAACTCATAATAACCGACTAGTGATTGTCGGTATCCAGTTATCAGTTGATTGCTCCAGTTTACATGACATTACAGCATCAGACACAATGGACCATATGATAGATAGATAGACAGATAGATAGATAGATAGATAGATAGATAGATAGATAGATAGATAGATAGATAGATAGATCTCAATGATCCAAGTGCAATGGTTAGTCATTCCAGACTTATTTATGTGGGTAATATGCTACTTTGGTTGCATTTTTTATATTTTCATTAAAAAGGCTCATAATTAAACCAGACAGATATGCATCTTTGAAGTGAGCAGCGAGGAGACTGATAATTAACATATGGTCAAGCAGAATGCAGATGACCCAAAATATGTAAATAAAACACAGTAAAACAGGCGCTTCCTCTGGGGCTGTGTGTGTCTGTCGAATGGAGATTGCAAGGTTCACATCATCAAATAGGTGTTTGTCAATGAAGGCTGAATTTTAGCAGATTTGCATCCATTCACGTATTTTCATGTGTGGTGGTTCTTTGGGGTGCTTGGCAAAGTGTGACACATATCAGCGGTGATCAGTTAGATGGGAACAGATGTCTCCCCAGCTGCAGTTCCGCAGTTTCCTGTATAAAAGGGCTGAGGAGAAGCGCCAGTAACGTAATCTGCCCTGTTGACGAGGCCGGATCCGAGCAAACAAACAGAAGGAGAGCGCTGTTATTTTTACACTTGCAGCGTGGGGGAGACACAAAGAGTTGTGCAAACGCCGTCTCCCATTATGGGCTACGCTAAGCTCAGGGCCCCATCGTCTCTCCCCATGGCGACCGAAACAACCCGTCCAGCGCAACTCATCTGATCGTCTTACACAACAGCGGCTGGGGAGATGCAGACACGACTGGTGCCTGGTTACCACAGTCAATGCTGTCATTCAAGGAGCTATACAGTGCTGCCGGTTACATAATTGAAGTAAAAAAAAAAACTATGTATGCAGAGGTGGATAACAATGTTGGACAGATTTTACCAGCGGACTAATAGATTAATAATTAATGTTATTCTTGAAGCTGTCATGGTTTTCAAAAGCCTAAAATTCCAGTTTGGTAATAAATTAATCTGAAATGATTCCTAAAATCCTTCCTTGATAAATCGTATTAATATGATTAAATATTCACTGACATTTTCCATAAACATTACCCAAAATATCAACTGACAACATCGGCTGCATAGTATGACTGGGACCCAGTTAGCAGCTGAATGTTGCTGGAGCTTCACATTCTGCCTTGGGGGAGAATAAGTGGCCATTTTCCTGTAGATTGACCACAGAGGATGGGTGACTGATAAGCGTCAATCACTTAAACTTTTCATGTGCAAAACTAACAACATCTGAGGCAGCGTCCAGCATAAAATGGGTATGTAAACAACGTGGACCTTGATGCTGAGCTCCAACCCGCCCCAACACTTATCACAGTAGATACACAGCATCCCTCATCAGCAGATGTATACCAAGAAACATCCTTTACATTGTTTTCCTTATAACCCCCCCCACTGTGAGAACACTGTTTCAAAACTGCACCACACTAGACATCCAGTCTAAATGAGCACTGTCCCACCTCCCTGTGATTTTAATTGAAAACTAAAATCATATAAAACATAAAAATAAGCTTACCATCGAAGAAAGACCGAAGGCACACACCCCTGACCAGATTGTGAGAAGGCAATAAACAAGCTTGAAATCAGTGTTGCTTTAACAAGTTTGTTTATATCCTGCAGATAGACGTAACAGCGTTCAGGTTAGCTTGACATCTGTGATGTAGATCTCCTTCATGCCACACTCAAACCTCAAATCACATTGTTGTTCTTTGGTGAGAAATTTTAGTGAGCTTATTCAGATGCTTTTAATACTAAATTCAACAGTATGTTTTCTAGGGAGTACTCTAGGCACTTAAGAACACACTTTAAATGCAGAGGAACACATTGGTTTTTGTTTATGTTTGTTTATCCCGCATAGGAGCGGCAGGAGACCTGTCAAGAGGATATATTTAATACATGTCTTTGCACATCTCTCTGACACCCAAAATGTCAAAGCTAAGGCCGCTTATCCAGGTCATAGTTGTGGTGAGTCTGCTGCCGATTCCTCCGAGCGTGGGACATGAGGCAAGACATATCCTGGTCTGGTTGACATGAGGTACCAGAATTATGCATTACATTCCGCTCAGATGCCTTCTGAACTACAAGTCTTATTTCTTGTGCTTTAAAAATAAAAACTTGACATATTGCAGTCTCAGAACCATAAAATACATGGTAAACCCCAAACTGATAAAAACTGGTCGCAAAATAAAGACTTTCGGCAAATGCCAAGCCTGTGATTACCAGGATAAATTATTGTGACAGGACTAATGAGCCAAAGAAATGCAAATCCTCGCGGAAATTCTTCGTTCACAGCCACGGAACAGACGACTAGTGGCTCTAAACGTTTATACTGCATATAAGAAATTCTATCTTAAATATTACTGCTCATCGAATTTCTTACAGGTTTAAAATAAGGATCATGACAACTCATTGTCCTATTTGGTATATATTTTACCCAGCTTAAATGTTTTTATATTGTTTTTAAAACAGTCTCACAGATGTAGAGGTGAGGGCAACACAAACAGTGTTCTCAACCATCTTCATAAAAAGCCTTGCACCTGCAAAGAACTGATCCAACAGCCTGAAAAGCGGCCGAGCAGGTCTTGCAGCGGGCGCGCTGCCCCGACGCCGCGCCACGCTTCGCAGAGCGGCGGGATGCGGGAAAACAGCGCGCGGACACGGCGCGCAGCGCGAAAGCCGCGAGCCGGGCGTCCACATCGCCCTGGCAACGCGCCCCGGCTACGCCGGCGGGAGGAGCGCCGTGTGAATGGGGTGACGTCACGGCGCTGGCGCCAGCCAGTCTGGGCTGCTGAGCCGATGAATCAGCTGTCAGCGAGGGAGCAAAACGGCGCAATATGTGCGCGAGAGAGCGGCGGAATGTGGCGCGCGGAGTGCGCAGCTGGGTGAAGGAATGGGAGCGGCGGGGGCTCCCAGCGCCTTTTATTCACTTCAAACACACGCTTCACAGGATCAGTACAATAATCCGAGCCTTAATTTAAATAAAATTCATTACTACAACCGCTTTATAAATTTTCTGTAAATGAAGGACAAATGAATCTATAGTATAACAGTAGCTGTTGTACTGATGACTATGATATATCAAAATTCCATATGCAAATGCAAACAGAAGACTGAATACAGCAGCCTACATCACCAACACCAACGACGGCACCGCTGTTTCTTCATAATTCGGTTTTAATTTTCTTTCCCGCAACCCTAGCCAGGAGGATGGATATTTTATCTTCTTCTTTTTTAAACTTAGATGGTATTTCAATGACCACAGTGAAGTAATTATGACATAAAATACAGGTATACCGTGTGGTAAAAAAAAAAAATTCAAAAATTGACTATGCTGCTTCAACAAAAATGATGCTTTGGGAATGATCAGTCTAGTGTGGAGTTAGCATTATAGTATAATTTTACTGTAACGGTATGATTCATTAGATAATTCCCTTTGCCAACAAATAATTATAATAACGCTTTTTTGTCGTTGCTAACATTGCTATTGTTATTATTTCAGTGAATGAACAATGATTTGATAAATAATGTCAATAACCGTACAATGATAACGTTTTATTGTACTGAAAATAATTTTATAGCTACCTACTGTAACCAGTCACTCACGCACGCACCGTCACGCACACACATACACACACACACACACACACACACAGGCTCACCCCCTCCCTCTACCTTCAACCCAGCGATCAGCCCCTGATGGAGACCCGCCGCAGCGCACGGACACGCCTTGTTATAGGCCCTTGTGATCTATCATGTGCATCGGGAGCCTTGTGATTGACCAGTTTCTCGCCCAGAACTGTCACCCAGTCGTGGATGGCGCCTCCCCTTTACTGTATAAATGTACGGATTCAATTCATTTTCTCTACGCCGTGCCTGGTGAAGTAGGGAGTAGTAGTGCTTGAAGATACTAGTATAATACAAATATTGTATTTTATATTAATGTGATTTTGTATTTCTTCTCTCCATTCGACGTTTTCGCACTCTGTCTATATATTTTTTACCGTTTTCCGTAGCGGTAGATTTAACTTGGCGTTCGGTGTCGGTGATCATTTCGTTCTCCAAGCTATTCGTTATTTTTTTTAATAAAATGAAAGCTATTACTCCAGTCCGCCCACAGAAAGAATCGCCGGGCTGCGGTGAGTTCGCTTTGCGATGCCTGTCGGAGCACAGCATGAACATCGCCCGGTGCAAAATGGAAGAAGAAGACCTCTTCTGCCTGCAGTACAACATGAACGACTGCTACAGTCGCCTGAAAAAGCTGGTGCCCACCATACCGCAGGATAAGAAAGTCAGCAAAGTGGAAATCCTTCAGCATGTAATAGACTACATTTTGGACCTGCAGTTAGCGCTGGAAACGCACCCTGCCCTTCTGAAGCAACAGCAGCAGCATGGGACATGTCCGTCTACCGCCAGCAGGACACCATTGACGGTTCTCAATAATGAACAGGTAGGCTGCCCATCATCTGGGGGCGAGCACGGGGCAACGACCCCGCAAGGGAAACGGCAGTGCGGTGCTCGTACGGTGCATTTTTGCTGCTCCTGTTTAACTCTCCCGCAACTTCTTGCGGTTTTAGCTTTGATGGAGTACATAAATTTTCCACCGACCGATAACCCGTCTTTTTATTTGCCCAAGCATTAGCTATGCGCCAAAGGCCCGCGATGTGATGTAACGTCAGTATGCAAAGTAAAAACATACATGTATATAGCCTATATACTTACATATAGCCTGCATGTGCGTACATGTATTGAAATATGTCTCGTACAATTATTCTGTAACCCGGTAACTGAAGGATAATTGAAACAAATATTGTGTCTGATGTCAGTAAGATACTTTGCTTTGTTTTTAGGCATTTACTTACGCATTTGTTTTATTATTTCAGGCGACAATTATCAAAAAGCAAGAAGACACAATTTTGTGTCGTTGAAATTTGGCGCAGTGGTGAGTAGCCTACTGTAGAAATATCTGTTCGCAGAATAACATGTCATGTTTTAGGCACTGGAATGTAAACAGATCGTATCTGTCAAAGTTTAGTTAGTATTTCGCAGACCCGAATCGGCGCAACTGACCGGGCTTACGGAGTCTACAAATTTTGGGAAAGGGCGCATCTGCGCGACAGGGATATTGGCAACGTCGTGGACACAGCTGTTAGTTGCGCAATGAATGTCCCTTGTGTAGCAAGGGTTAAAATGTCATCTCCCTTGTAAATGAGCGCTGACTGGTGCTCTCGGCAGCTGCGTCTTGTAAGTTTGCCCAAGCCCAGGGAACTGTGCTTGTTGTTTGACCTGGTTTGTTTTGGGTTGTTGATCAAGCATGCCTTCTGTTTTGCTGGTGGCGCCAGCCAGTCTGGGGCTCGTCGTTCACACACCCCCTCTATTCATTCCTCTCTCACAGGTGTGCACGCAGCCGATCCAAAAGGCAACTACGCTGCGCGAAGGAATCGGGAGGCAGTGGCGGCGGATTTCTAACCGCTACTGCTAACAAAAATAAATAAAATGCACCCTAATAGACTGTACAGACAAATTTCCAAAAAAAAAAAAGAGCAAAACGCATCTTCTTCGGCGATTGGCAGCTCACTGCTTTTAACCCTGCCTTCATTTTTAAGACCGATGCAATTGGATTTTTTAAAGACGTGCAAGGCACAAGACGCCTCGTTGGTGAAAATAGGCTCGAAGCTGTAATTTGACGTCCAAAACATGTCAACCTAGCGGTTGTTTCGTTCCTCCATTCAGCCTAAAGATACGTATTTAAAGATAACAAAATCCACGACGATTTAAAGCTTTACTAAAAAGTAAAATAATTGTATATGATCAGACATCTATTGTTTAAAATAGGTGAGTTGTGTCGCACAGGGATTACCCTGAGATAAACTGTGTAATATTGTAAAGAGGTATAATGAGTCAGGACAATTAATATTGTATATATAGAGAAAGATGTTCTATAAATGTATGTGGAAGAAATTATATATGCTTAAATAGATTGTTGTAATTATATGATATTTTTTATTAAAACATTTTGTTATGTAAATATTGAGTTTTCACTTTTAAGTGTAGTGGATGAATGCATTATGTTCTGCTAATAAAGTCTTCACATGATATTTACTTTCTTTGAAGTTATAATTTAAATAGTAGATGAATTCGCAGCATGTGATATATGAACAGAATCCTAGATATGCCCTACGAAAAAAAATTGTATTTTATCTTTAAAAAACTGAATATGTGAAAATATGTGAAATGTTCAGAGAAACCGGGATTTTCCGATGCAGCTAAACATAGAACTGGAATCGCTTGTGAGAGGGTCGTATTGAGGGCTTCTGGCTTTTACGGAAGCCGCGAATTGTCGGATACCCTTAATCCTTTCGCTTCGCCGTTTCCTCCGCTTTTCGCCTCGCTGCCGAGAAGATTTATCCAAAGTGCATCCCATAATATGCAGGCTCCTTTGCCATTGTGTATGTTCCTCATTCCTTCCCTCCCCCCTCGTGTTTCTGGGGCTGCTGTTCGTTTAGAAACACCGTTTGCCATTATTATTGATTCGCAGGGATTGTGGTAGGGGTCACGGTGAAGTTTTACACAAAAGGGCCAGTGAAGGAATGGATATCTTATGTTAGGAGGGCCTGGGCCTCAGTCCTTTGTTATGGTGTATTTAAATCAAATGGTCAAAATGCTTTATCCAAGTGTTTTTTCAGTCTCAGCCCTGTAGCGGTTATGGAAAAATGGATGGATAGTTTCATGCATTTATGGACCGTGGCTCCAAATATCTCTCACTCACATTTTTAGCAAATACATACTATTTTGGATATTCATACAGTTGCAGGAAATAGATTGAAAAGGCAGCGGTAATATTTCATGGAAGACATTATTAATTGCCTTGCTAAATTCCTTTACTAATTGCTAAAGTTCTAAAATCACTTTGGAATAGTGCCGGTAAGCTGAATGTGCAAAGCCTCACAGTGTGCTGCAAATAAGCGGTTTTATGCAGGGTGTGAAGGATGAGTGTTTTTGTGCTGTAATTGACTGGTGAGGAGGTCTGCTCAGCGCATCGACATCACCATACTCTCCCTCTGTAGCGTGACCTTCCCCCCACTAGTCCGAGGGCTGCTCATAGTTGTCAAAACATCAAAAGATTCTGCTTACAGACACCAATCTGCATTATCTATTTATTTATTTTGGCTCAAGATTGTTTCAAGGTGGGACCAGGACCGCTTTCCGCCATCACGGCAAATGGCATTAAGGGCAAATTAGATTTCACTCACAGATGGGCTGGTCAACAGTCAGCTCTGTTATCTCAGAGGAAATTTCTCCCCCTTTCCGCTGGACTTGTTTTCACTATATGTAATTATGACCTACTGAAGGATGCATCACCTATTAGGATTTCACCTTCCGGACTGTCTCCGTGCCTTGAAACACAATCAAAGGCCGTTGCTGTGTACACTGACCTAATTCTCAGAATGAAATGTCGAGAAGTGGCGACGTTCAGTGCAATCACAGCAACACAATGCTTAGATTTAATCCGATGAGAATAAATTATTAACTCACAGAAAGAAGAGTAACATTAATTTTATGGATTACTAAATTAAAAACAAAGATCTCCCAGGTATATGAATTCAGGAAATAATTATATGTCTTGTACTAGTGATGATAAATATTCTCCACTTGTCTTTAATATTTACCTAATGGGAAGACAGACACAGGGAAATGGGTGACTGGATGAAATTTGGAATAAGTAGCCTTTCGCTACAGCAAAACACATGGTACAGAAAACATGAGTAAAGGTTTATCTCAACTAACCAAAGGGCTAGTCAATGTATTACTTGGGTTGTTTTAATAACAAATCCCTGTCCAATTAGCAGTCAGGCTCCCTGCAGTTCAGGGTAATGTGTAAAAAAAAAACTCCTGTACATTTTATTTCCTGATTTTTATGATTGTAGTGACAGCCTTCAAAAGAAGTGTTTTGATTTTTGCTCTTACGATAAAACAGTCCGGACATATGTGTTCCGTTGCCGATATCACATTACTCATTAGAGGGGTATTTTTTCATGGTATCTTATTTACATTGTCGTTTCTATGGGTGTGATTTATCAACAAATTCATACAATTTGCCTCACAAGTGTGCCCCCTAATGGATTGATCAGTTCCAGAGCATAGTGTTTGCTCTGTGATGGACTTGGCCTTCACCTTATCACCCATGTTAACTGGACAGCTGGAAAGCCACATACGAGTCAGGGTAAGCGGGCAAACGGGGATCGCCATGTCCCGCTTCTATGCTGCGTGGCTCTCAGTCTCCGAAAAGGCCCCTGTTCTTTACCCCAGAAAATGAAATGCGACATATTTGAGCAATGTTTTATGTATGATTTGTAAGATTTGTGCATAATAAAGCACACTGACTTACTGATTTCTGCAGACTCGGAGTCCAGGCTCTCAGTAACCGCCATATGGGACACTGATGCCTGCCTGACTATCCAACACCGCCTCCGCCATGTATCACAAAAGGAAACGGTTCGAGGTTTTAATTCAAAACTTCCTTTCAGCATCAGTGAGCCCATTTGGGGGCAGATTAACAATTAAAATTTGATATCGTCATGGGCCACCAGTCACCTGATGCATAATAGACCATGAAGGCACGTGGCCCAGAAAGGGCGACCGAGGGTTCGAAACACCAATCATGACATCACCGATGTGTTCATGTTTAACTGCATGAGGTCATGGCGGACCTCCACTACCACTGCCGTTCACTCATCGGCGTCGCTGCCATTAAATCTGAGGGGACGTATCCCCCTCACATTTCATAATTATTTGTTTGGACCCCCCACCACCATTTAACATAAAATATTAGTTTTATGCCAGTGTGCCTCCGCCACATTCAAAATACACCCCAGCCTTCACCCCATCAGCCACAAATGTTTGCAGAACCGATCCTTGACTTAGTAGGGGCCGCGATAAGTTATTTTCATAAGAGTCACAGCAAAGAGATCATGCATACATATTCCTGTGTATCTGTAATCAAATCGAAACAGTACATGTGCACCTATTCACGGATGTGTTGTGCGTTTTGTAATTATTTGTACTAGTAAAGGCAGTGCACCTGTTGGATTCGCTCAGCTGTGTTTTTCCCCTACATATCGTGGGAAACAATGACATCCTGTTTGATAAGGACGCTTAAGGATCGTATCGGTCGTGAGTAAGCGGCGCTCAAACAGTGCATGCTAACCTGCGACTTATTTGAACAGGTGTGTGTGCACACGTGTGTTTGTATGTACTGGACGCACACGAAACAAGTCAAGAATTTAAAATATCGGTCCGGCAGATAGGATTGTTTTTTAAAGCGTAAAAGGAGCGTAATAATGCATGCTTTGGAGATCGTACTTCATCAGGTCACTCATACCGTCTCCCGACTTCAGACGCAGCCTTTGCGCTTAGCGCCCGCGCGCCTCCATTAGCGCCAACCCGGGCACTTCGCTTGCCTTTGTGTCACTCCCAGTGCACGTTAGCATAACGCCATCTAAGCTCACAAGTTCTGCTAATTACCTCCCGCTTCGCCAAAGAACAGCCCGAGACGGTTTCCAGTAAAAATGGGAAAAAACGCTTTAATTGGACAGATTTGGATCTGCGTGCGGCGGCATGACACCGACAATATAGATATCGGGGACTCTCTCTCCCAGCATTAACCTTCTGCTTATGCTAAACTGCAATAAAAGGCGTTTAGCTGTGGCACCGCTGCTCTCCTCCGAAGATTTAGCGGCGCATTATTGTGTACCAAGGGGGCCTCTACTCCTCTGTGTTAATCACTGATTCGCCTACGTGGAGAAATACATCACAGGTGCTAGCCTTATAAACGGAGGGAGACAAAATTGTGCTCGCTCTTGGACACTACCTGATTGCAGACTAATTGGCCTGGAGTGATTAAATATCTCGTGCTTCTTGCTAATTGCCGCTATTTAAAGCGGCGATTATCTTAAAACGCCCGGCACCAACAAGCGTTCAATCAAAAACAAAACGTGAGGAGCACATGCTTAAGTCACAAGACAACAGAGGGGATATAAGAAGGAGAGAATGCGTTTAAAAAGGATGTCATTGATATGGGTGCTTCGGTTTGATACAAAACCAATACATTGGATTATTTCGGATTTTAATAGGCCACAATTAATCCATGAGAAGGTTTTTTTTATTTGTCTGAGTAGATTTGGTCTGGATTAAATGTAATTATAAAAATTTTACAAACGGTAGTTCCAATAAATATCCTTCATATTTTGTTACCTCTGAAAGGGTTCCGGACAGTGTCTTGTTCTCTAAAAAGTAATGTTATTGAAATCAGAAAGTCAAACTCTAGGTGTCATGTATGTGTGCCAGAATGAATACAGTCACAAATACATTTCTGCCCCTTTTAAGGAAGATGTTTTGATTTTGCAATAGTGTGAAAAATTCGCAGTAAGTGAACAACCTCACACATATAATGTCACAGAAGATTTGCTAGGGTGATTAAGTACGTCACAATATGTCTGGACTTTTCTGTTGTGGGCACAGGCACAGATATCAAATTCGCGCTAAGATGCGTCTTCTCCAGTCCTCCAGGCTGTGGCGCGGCAGTGCGACGCCTGCAAAGCACGTCTGGCTGCCGGGCGCTTGTACGAAAAGCTGCGAGTCGGCCGTTCTTCGCCTCCCCGCCTCCGCTTTGGTTTCTTGTAAGCCGCAGTCCTTCCGGCGGCTGCCCGTCGATCTGAACGGACCCTGTGGGTGGGTCCTAGTGTGGGCCCTGGTTCCACAGGGCTTTTTTTTTTTAACGTGGCTGCTTCAGCTGAGGACACACACAGAGGGGGCGTGTGCATCTGTGCAGTCCGAGCTGTTTCCCTGCGGAGCTCCGCTGTGACATTTTTTCGCAGCGGTGCCACGTGGGAGTTAAAAAACTGCTGGATGTCGATCAGAGAAGCAGCGTGTCCCTGCATTTGCGCTCTGGCATTATGAAAGTGTAAAAAAAAAACGCTTCAGGAGATGAAACAAATCTAGGAGGAATCTCGGTGGGATTCATAGTGCTGTTTTGGTCGTCTCACTATCTGAGGAATTCCTCACAAAGTCATGGGTAACAGAAATTATCACAAAAAAACAATGTGTGAGTTGTAGACAGGAGTACCACAGTGTAAAAATACAATACCATTTTAAAACTGGATTTCAAATGGGGTTATCTCCAGATGAACTGGTTGGCCTAATTAGGTCAATCAGTTGGTGTAGGTTAGAAATAATGTCTGTACTACACTAGTACCACTTGAAAGCAATGCAGACCAGCTGGGAAAAAACTGATAAGGTCCTGCTAGTTTTTCCTGGAATTTTCACTGATGTATGAAAAAGTGCAGGTTTGGTTCACCACCAGTTTGCCAGGACAGACATTCCTGTACAGCTAAAAATGAAGGAACTGCACTGAAGGTACACTTTGATACATTTGCTTTCTTTCTCCATCACACTAAAACATGTACATCTGCGTGTTCCTTCAGCTCCCGTCCAGAATAGCAACAGGGAGGTGGACAGAGCGAGGGTGGGCAGGGGTGAGGTGGGGGGGGGGGGGGGGGGGGGGGGGGGGG
>JAODJW010000135.1:10812451-10829904 GCA_026777045.1 Hyperopisus bebe | reverse complement strand
AAACACAGCCAAGCAACAAATAATAAGGAAAGCAGGGGGCATTAATTAGAACTCTATTTAAATAAGTGTCTGCAAAAAACGTGAGGCAGTTATTAATATTTCATATTAAAATAATTACATTCAGTTCTTTTCTGCCTGGAGAGAAGCATGACTGAGTTAGTAAGTGTGGCCTTGCCTTGTCACGTTTTCTAATCCTTGCCGCGGCAGAACCTCCCCCTCACCGGTCCAGTTGGGCCGGCAGCTGGCTACAGAGACCAAGGAAATGACTATTAATTAATGAGCTGACAGTCCTCATGCAGGGTTTGATGCAGATTACTCCATGTTCCACGATTGGGTGTACACACACACACACACACACACAGAGGCCTTTCCGTGCAAAGTGACCCCGCGCAAATACGTTTTCTGTGACACCTGGTGGCAATCAGGGAAGCTGAGGAGCACCGCTCAATTTCCCGCCCTGGTGGCCCCGCCCCTGTCCCTAGACTAGCCGTCGGCGTCCTTTGTTTTCTGCCTCGATGGAGGGCCGCACACGCGACCCCGGAGCGCTGTCACTCTCCGGCACCGGCTAAGGCAGCCCAGATCCCGTGATTCGCCAGGGAGTAACAGCGACTTCAGGAAACTGTACGGTTGCTAGGCAACCGCAGAACGTGCCCCTGGGTCTGCGGCAGCTGTAAAGCTTTGTCAACTCCGGGTGACCCCCCGCGGAGCAGGCATGACGACAGCAACTAGGTACCTTTCAATGTTGACCGGTGACCCGTGACCGGTGACGCCCCAACAGCACTGGAATGGGAGCCCTAAAGGAGGGGCTGAGCATGGGGGGGGCTCTCCCAGAACCAGTACCAAACATCCCCTGGATGGTAAAAGGGAAGGCCGGCCTGGGCTTTGGCTCATGCGGGAAGGAGGCCTACGATTCTGTGATCCTCAAAGCCACAGAACCCAATCCCTTTAAGAACACAAGTGTGGCTAATGGTTTTCAAAAAATCAGAGATATATACTTCGCCTATTGTTTTTTACTATTAGCCGTAATGCTTGTTTCTGAAAAGAGACGAATGAAAACAAGCCGTGTCTTTTGTTATTTCCTGTGTATTGTAGGGGAACCGAAATTGCTGATCCAAAGTTATTCCAAAAAGTCTCATAATTTAAGCAGAGTATATGTTGATCTGCCCGGAAGCTAATTTGTTTCATTTGATAAAATCGAATACCATCCCTGTCCCTCTCTGTACGCACTCCTGTTTACACCTGTCTTAATTTTGATGTAACATAGTGCCAGAATGGATAATTCTATGTTTTGGGACAGCTGAAGTGCTTGTTTTTCAAACACGCGGATCTAATTTGTTTATAAATAAAAATAAGTTGCTAAATCTGTGGAGTGTTTCGGACCTCGCCGTATAATTGCCTCCTCCGGAGGCGTGTTGACTAACAGGCGGTTGGGGTCCGTCTCCCTCTGTTCATTTGGACCTTCCTGGCTCCGTGCCTCGTGAGTGTAATTTGGATGAGTGCGGCTCACTTGCCTTTGGGCTCATTAACAACCATTTAAACAGTAATTACAACGATCGACTAATTAATTCATTAAAAAATGCGCAGGGTAAGAAGGCTGCGCAAATCTTTCGAAAGATAACAGTTTTATGGAAACATTGTTGACATAATTAACGGCTACGTATACCACAATACAAATAAAAAGAGGACTTGAATACAGTTCAGTCCTTTCTTATGTGTTTCCCTTTTTTTTCTTTTTTTTTTTTTGCTCGACGTGGTTTCTTTGCCTCGTATTTATGCAGTTATTCACATCCGTTGGACAGCATCACGGAAATGGCAGCGTGATCCAGGCTATGCAAAATTCCTTTGTTATAGCCAATTTTTGCAATCCTCTGATCATAAGCTAGGAGTCAGTGACCATTGTGGAGGACGAAAAGCCATTTGGATTTAAAATGCAGCCGTATTTATATCTAGCTAATTAGCCAGTTAATTATAGACAGAGACCATAATGATGAAAAATATCTGATGAAATGTAAATAATTGTAATACACCTTTATTTAAAATACTTCAGCACTGAACTGAGAACAATTTCATTTCATATTGCTATAAAAATTGAAAACATTTTTAATTATTTAAATAGTTTTTTGTTTGGGGAGAAAATGTCGGAAAGTGCTAGAAACATAGAGTCAGGTGTGATGGTGTCTCTATATTGCCCATATGACCATGCATCAGTCTGAAAACTGACAGCATCCTGTCCATCACCTCACTGATCCTGTGCCCTGTGCTTCCTGGGATAGATTCCATGCTCTCTGCAATCCTGCACTGAAAAGGATTTGGAAGGTGGATGGATGGATATATAGATGGATGGATTTCCATGGAATGATGCAGAAACTGTGAACTGTATTCTACTAAACCTGTATAATAAATAATAGTTCTTTGTTACTGTGGTAGTGATTCACCCACATAATAAATAACTTAGTAACCTTGAACTGCTTGCAAAACCAACACACCATACACTCAGTGACCCCTTTATTAGCAGCCACTGCTTCTCCAAACCACGACTCATGAGACTGAAGTCCAAGGGTCTCAAACAGGGACCCCCTTTTCGATAGCTGTTACCGTCGCTATGGCCGGCATCTTTTACTGCCTCTGCCACCCCTATGATTCAACGGCTTTTACCCCCCCCCCCCGCCCACCAAACAGCTCTGGGTTCTCTGGCCACGCTAATGCGCCTCTGCATGTGGCTGAGCACTTACAGTTTGCAGGCCGGTTCCAAATGGTTCCGTTGCTGGGTGGCTAAGTGTTAGAATGACTAAGACAGGTGGCCCCCAGGATTTCCTATGCAGTGTGGTTGCTGGTGCCAGACATGGTGATTCCAGCATCTCAGATCTACCCTAAAATGGACAAAAGGGGGGTGTTCTAGGTGCTGCGTAGGTGGACCTAATAGTGACTAACGAGTGTAATTCTAATAATCATGTAGTAACAGCCTCACTATTCTCAACTTTCTTTTACATGTTTAGCACACACTTTTGTTCAAAGCACATTGCAAACATTCATGCTGTCAAGGAGTGGACTATGCATAAGGGCAGTTAGGCGGAGCTTCCAATGAATGCCCAGGTAGCGTAAGCAGAATCAGAGCAGGAGCTACACAATAACTTCTAAACAAAGCAAGAACATAATAAAACTGGATCGGAAGTGCAACATAAGAACATTCAAGGAAATCAAAGAGGCATCAGGCTGGAAGGGGTGTTCCTGGAACAGATGGGTCTTGAGGCGTTTCTTGAAGATAGAGAGGGAGTCTGATGACTGGGCGAGGTTCAGCAGCTCATTCCACCACCAGGGAACCATCTGGAGTGACACTCCTCATGTGGTGGAGGGAGCTCCAAGTGGCAGTAGATTGCTGATAGAAGGGGGTGAGATGGGACGTAGGCCTTGAGGAGTATAAACCTTTAGACTCCAGGGATTGTCATGAGCTCATGGGAGTTTTACTTACAGAAAAAAGTTCTGAGGGCAGAGGGAACAATGATTACTTCAGAAAGATAACCAATCAAACTGTAGAGGAGGTGGGTCCGAAAAACTAATGGAGGCAGAACCAACCAGAGGTGTTGGTCCCTCATCATCATTGTTCCTTCTGCCCTCAGAACATTTTTGTGCAAGTGAAACTCCCAACAGCTTGTCATGAGCTCACTGTGGCTGGGAGCCCCAAGGCTGCAGAGTATGATAAGCAACATTCTGCCACATCAAGGGAGAAATGTTTTGTCCAGGGACTCCCAGAGTCGGCTCTGCTGCCCCATCAGGCACTCAGGAGTCCCTAGGAGTCAGTAGGAAAGGTCACAGACGCTTCAACTCCTCTGCACTGTGACCAGCAATTAGTGGCCATGAATCAGAGAATCACACTGCCATGGAAACATATGGAAGGCCACCCCCCTATTCTGTGAGTCCATCCTGATTAACTACAATGTCAACAACATTCAATGTACATAGAACAACCCATTATCCGGGGGGGGGACGCAGCTTCCTAAACAAACCGACAGTATTCATCACACGTACGGCAGATGTTTCAGCTTCCTGTAGGACCAGGAAGTAATTATGGTTTGGAGCAGACCTGCCTGTGACTTCCAATGGAAGGAAGTCTGCAAAAGGGTAAAGCGAGTAAGATGAAAAATAAAATGCTTCTTTCAACAATGTGGATCTGATACGTAACAAGTCTACTCAGGAGGCTGATGGGTCGATTCCTCTCTTGGAGCTGTATGACACCCTGGGATCATCCCTCACGGTGCCATAGCCACCTCTAAGCAGGCCTGTGAGACAGGTGGCGGGCAGAAACAAAACAAGGCTGGGAAACAAAAATGACTCTGGCATTTCCCCTGCTGTCGGCTTGACTACCATACTATTAAGAGTTCCCTTTGCTAGAACTAACTGATCTAACCCAACCTCTAATAAATGACCCAGTATCATTATCCCTGTCGTCACTCCACAGATGACGTTTCCACTGCTCCAGAATCCAGTGTCAGCGTGCTTTACACCACTGCATCTGATACTTGCCATTATACTAGGTGATGTGAGGTTTGCATGCAGCGGCCCGGCTATTGAAGCCCATTCCATGAAGGTCCTGGTGCACAGTCTTTGTACTGGGGTTAATGCCAGAGGAAGCTTGGAACTCTGCAGTTACTGAGTCAGGGTGCTGGTGACTTTTACACACTATGGGTTTCAGCACTCGGAGACCCGCTCTGTCACTTTACACGACTGGCCGCTTCACAGCTGAGTTTCTGTTGTTCCTAAAGGCTTCCGCTTTACAATAATAACTCTTACAGTTGACTGTGGAATATCTAGTAGGGATGAAATTTCACAGACTGACTTATTGCAAAGGTGGCATCCTATGACAGCACCACGCTTGAATTCATTGAGTCCTTCAGGACAACCCATTCTTTCACAAATGTTTGAAAACCTAACTGCATGGCTGGGTGGCTTGATTTTATACACCTGTGGCAATGGCTCTGAATGAACCACCTGAAATCAATGATCAATAGGTGTGTCCCAATACTTTTGTCAATATAGTGTGTATGTGTGTGTGTGTGTGTGTGTGTGTGTGTGTGTGGGGGGGGGGGGGGGGGTTGTGTATGTTCATATTACTTTGTGGGGACCAAATGTGCCCCACAATGTAATAAAAACCTTTTTTGACATTGTGGGGATGATGTTTCAGGTCCCCATAAAGATCCGTGAATGCAATCGTCATGCAATCGTGAATGCGGTCGTCATGTTGTGATCAGCGTTTTCCCCATAGAAATGAATGGAGAGTCCCCACAAAGATATAATTACAAACTTGTATGCGTTGCCTAGCAAAATGACTGTCATGGACAGCATTAACCCTGAATACTGATGCTTAAATTTTTTTGAATGTGCTTGTTAAAGGGGAATTTGCTGGGTGACTGCAGCATTTTTTAAAAGATAATGAGGCTGAGACCGCTAATATTCTCGAGAAGGATGCCAGAATTGTAAATTAAGGCTGAGTTAGATTACATTTCAGATTGCTGCCGCTGACTGATTTATGGTTACTCCATATGTGTAAATTAAATAATTACAATGGAACAGATTGTTTAAATGCATCTGTTCACTATCATTTGTAACAATTTCAATTACAAGGTAATAAACTTGTTTTACTATCCCATTTTTAACTCGAATTGAACAGCTTTCGCCTCTTGGAATTAGACATGTTATTAAGCTCGGCGCATTAATATTGGACTTTTTTAAATGTGAGTTTTAAAATTGAATTTTATATATTTTTTTCTTGGTTCGTGGTAAAAGAGAATTTATGGTTTCTCAGTTTTACTGTGTGAGGGTGACAACATGATTTCGTTCGTGTCCGTGATCCATAAACATTTCTAGCCCATACGGACGATTAACCACCTTCAAATGATATCGCAGATAAGCAGTGCTAGAAACTTCGCTGGTGTAAAGAAACAGTGTCAGCGGGACTTGCTGGCTTCTGCAGCTTTTCCACCTTAGGCAAACAGAAAACGGACACTTTATTTACCTAGATACACTGGTATTTATCCGTTTCACCAGACGTGTGCCGCGTCCTTTTTGGTGCACCTGTTAATTCCCTTCTTTTTTAGGGTAATCGTTAATGTTGCGCCAAGCGGTCGGAACCCTTCATCTTTCTTCGCCGAGCGACAAATTACTGTGAATATATAAGGGACAGAAACTGCGCTCTGTGGACATGCGCAGATGGACGGATAAAACTCACCTGGGAAGTGACCTTGTTTACAGATTAGACCGAGCGCAAACAGTAACTTTTTAGCTTGTAACTGCTAAATTGCAAGGAGACTAAACTTTAAAATGCCACGACCCGTAACTGCATATAAAGGTCACAAAATGGGCGGATGCTTGAACTTGGGACGTCCAGAGATTGTGGCGCTCCAACACTGAAAACAGATTATCGCAGTTTGTCATTGACAGGACTAATAGATGTTTTTTTGACTTGACATTTGTGCCCACCAGTAACTTGGCTGTAAGTGTCTCCGTTGACTTCGGGCGAGGGAAGAATTAACATCCTACAAAATTATAACGCTTTCAGAAGTGTTTACGAGCATCGGTCAAGCTGTTCGCCACCCAGTAGGATTCATAATGAGTTTTTTTACGGCAGCGATTTTGTGTTTTACTATGTAAGTGATGCAAACTACATATTAAATTTGAAAACTCGGTTCTGCATCATAATAATGTATGAGCATGTACTTCATACACGTACTGCACAGTATAGGCTACAATACAAATAAAAAATCGTGGTATATCTCAGCCTAAAATCAGTGAAATTTATGCATTGTCCCTGTGTGAATTTCTGGAGAAAATATACAAACACAGAAAAATTAACTTTTTCTTTTATTATTTTATGATTTTTCAAATTAAATAACTACAGACTTTGTATTATACGCATGTGACATTGAATTAATATTTTCAGACTCACAAAGGCGGCAACTGACATTCAGAAATGAGTCCAGGCCCTCCAGTTTTTGGCTTGCCTGCAGTCTGGGCAGGAGCCACATCGCCGCCCTTGTGGCGTCCCTGACCTCTGCACGCGTCACATGGAGCGAAGTCTGCAGATATGCCAGGAAAAGTCACGACACTTTTACACAAATTGCATTTATTGATAGGCATCTTTCCCAGAAGATCAGCCCCAAGGCAGAGGGGGTGGCGCCGGAGTAAATTTGATGGCTTTATGTTGTGAATACCTGTGTTGTAGCCAGGGGTGTAAGCATTTTATAATTAAAGTAAATAATCACATAGCTTGCATTTTACATCTATGATGTAAACACCCATAAACACTGATCAGCCATAACATTAAAACCACTGACAGGGGAAGTGAATAACATTGATTATCTCATTACAACAGCACATGTCAAGGGCACCATTACCTATTAGGCAAGTGAACAGTCAGTTCTTGAAGTTGATGTGTTAGAACTAGAAAAATAGTCAAGTGTATGGATCTGAGTGACTATGACATGGGCCAAATTCTGATGGCTTGGCAACTGGGTCAGAACATCTCCAAAATGGCAGATCTTGTGGGGTGTTCCAAGTATGCAGTGGTCACTACCTGAGTACCTACCAAAAGTGGTCCAAGGACGGCCAACCAGTGAACCAGTAATGGCGTCATGAGAGCCCAAGGGTCATTGATACGCATGGGGAACGAAGGCTAGTTTGTATGGTCCCATCCCACAGAATAGCTACTGTAGCACAAAATGCTGAAAAAAGTTAATGCTGGCTATGATGGAAAGGTGTTAGAATACAGTGCATCACAGCTTGCTGCATATTACAGCTGTGTAGTCACAGACTGGTCAGAGTGCCCTTACTGACTTCTATCCACTACTGAAAGCCCCTACAATGGATACATGAGTGACAAAAGATGACAAGTTACATTTGCTGTTACATCATGTGAATGGCCAGGTTCATGCAGATCATTTAACTGGGGAAGAGATGGCGTTCATATGGATGTTACCCTGACAAGTACACCTACCTAAACTTTGCTGCAAACCAGGTACACACCTTCACGACAACACAATTCCCCCAGAATTGTTCAGGAATGGTTTGAGGAACATGAAAAACAGTTTAAGGTGTTGACTTGGCCTCCACTGTATTACAGGATCTGCTGCTAACGTCTTGGTGCCAGACACCACAGGACACCTTCAGAGGTCTTGGGGAGTCCATGCCTCAATGGGTCAGAGCTGTTTTAGTGGCATGAGGAGGACCTATGTAATATTAGGCAGCTGGTTTTAATGTTATGGCTTATTGCTGTATATAAGCCTCTTTCTCAAACACATACCAGTTTTATGACATTATATACAATGACAACAGAACTGAACTTAATTTACACAAGTCTTTTGAGCTGAAAACAAACAAACAAAAAAAAAACATTTTAAAAACCCAGTAGATCTTGCAATAGGTGTAGACAAAGGCATCAAAATGTATGACCGCATGATAATATAGTTAGTGGAATGGAAGCCTTTACTGTCCCCTGCTGGTCATTTGATGTTTCGACATCAGCATGATTTACAGTTAAAGTTCATCGTCATTTTTCGGTCCTTACCTCTCTCCATTTTCAAAACAAATTTAGATACATTGAGAGTATCCTCCCCCATTTTTTAACTATTATATTTTTAGTTATATTGATATCTTTCCTATTCATTCCTTTCTTAAATATTACCAATTAACAAGTGAATTAAACTCACAGAGCGTATCATCCTGGGTGTTCTGTAAGGAGTCTGGATTTGGGATCATGGTCACGTGGCCATGTGATGACCCTTCAAACAGCTGTTTGACGCAGAGGCATGTACTGTCTTTGCACCTTGTCTGTTTTGCATTAAATGCATGTTTGTTGTAGCTCTACATTTGGGCTGTTTGCACAGTAATTTCTCCATGGCGTCAGTAAAGTTTACCAAATCTAATCTCATCTAATCTAATCTAATCTAATCTAATCTAATCAATCCCTGAGAAGCCACCATCTTCTCGTTTTCACAATTTGTTATAGTAAGCTTCTGGTTTGCTCATGACACCGAGTCAGATGACTTTCCTTTCCAGCATCACTCACTGAATCCAGTAACAACCAAAGCATGCACTTTATGGTTCTCAAAGCTTGACGTTTTAGACCCCACACTGATCCTGGACCACCAGCCAGGCCAAATTATACAACTACACTTGCAGAACATATGCAATCACGTATCAGTAATCATAATATCACAGTGCTTAATACAAGATCTGAACTGTTTTCACAGAGCATGGAACATCAAGAGTCTCTTCTGCCTCGTGCTTTATGTTTCTCAAGATAGTGCTTGTACCATACAGTATAAACAGCATAGAAATTACATGAACGGAATACTATATAATTTATTAATTTTACACCCAATTTCAACCACTGGATGGCGATGTCCAGCTTTGGGAATGCATTTTGAAAACTGAAACTCCTCCTGGTGCATAATTATTCATTGATAACATCTAATTTCTTTTAAAAGTTTATAAATGAATCATTGATGGACCAGAATGTACTGCAAAGTATTAATTTATACTAAAAAAACTATAAAACCTAAAAATACAATTTAATATAAAATTATGACCAGCAAATCGTGCTGTACCATAAATATGTCATTAATGCTGTGCTTTAGAACAGCATATGATTGTAGGCCCACAGCATTACATGGTTCTGTCGTGGTATTAGATTATCAGACGTTCGTCAATCGGATAAGCGGGAGAAGATGGATGGATGGATGGACGTTCGTCAATGGTTAATCTACATGGAAGGTATATAATGAGCATTCAACTTTTGTGCAATATGTAAATTTGGCGAGAACAGCGGCGGGTGCAGAGGGGTAAATCCTAAAGCACTAAAGAGCTCATTGATGGTTTGCAACCCGAAAAGTATCCCGGCCGCTAACTGGCGCCGCGTCGGCAGCCCGCGAGGCCTCTGCGCGCCCGGCCACGCCCTCGACGAGTGACGTCACCAGGAGTAAGTTACATTTCCAAAGTAGCTATGCGAAACTGCTAGACTTGACACGGTGATATATACATACAAAAGCATATAGATGTATAACTTTAAATAAAAAAGAAGCTTCGGCGATATTACTTGTCTGAGTCTACGATACTACTGCAAGAAAGAAGGACGCTAGTCATACAGAGTAAGTTGTTTTAAAACATCTGCATATCCTATTCCCTCCGAAGCGGCTAGGTTTGTTAGTGTCGTTGGTCAGGAAGCTTGATTTTTTTTATGTTAAAATACACATTTTATCCGGATTGCTGTGGTGCTAACTGCTTGCTCAAAAAACATTTGCGTCGTGTATTAAGTCCGAAATCCAACAGGTTTTTCTTAACACGCCGTTCTGGCTGTGATACCGCCATCACCGAGTCTGAGGGAACAAGATGCGTGTTTTTAAGCACGGTCTGCTTTACGGCTCTGCCTGTTCTTTAATTAAGCCGCATCTGCCGGCGCGCTTGGGACGCCTAGTCCTCAGACGCGTTTCCCCGCAGCTCTCTTGCCCGGCAGACGCCCACGGATCCGCGCAGCTCCAAAGCAGCGCTCACTGCCGCTTTGGTCTCTCATGCACACGGCGATTTTCACTTTTCTGTGCTGCAGAGGAAGCCACTTGGTCAAGGGAGTGAAAAAATCGCCATGGCTTATAGAGGTTTTCACGCCGCTTAAAGTGAAAGTGAAACATTTCTAACGGAATGGTCTTAATGACTGGTAATGGCCGCTTTAAAATGAAGTTGTGCATTGCACACCGTTATAACTGATGCGAAAAAAATGTGCGTTAATAAAGTACAGAGTGGGAGTCGGAAATGAGGAACTGTGGCTATGCACCGTGCCCCGGCCACCGTGGGCTGCAGAGCCGGCGGGGGGCCACGGCTCCGGCTTGATCCTTCTCCCGTTGCCAGTGAAAAGCAGCTGTCGCAAATAACAGCAGATGCTCTTCGCATGTTCAGAACCCTCGCAGCGTCCCCCCTGGTTTGCCGTTTAAGTCGCATTAATCCCGCAGTCGTCGTCGCAGTCTGCGCGGGCCGAAATGTGTGCAGTTAACGTGTTTGTTCTTCGATGAAGTTTGCCCGAGATGTTTACACAAATCCAGCATTTGGGTTACCGTCGGGCCAGAATTCAAGACCTGACATTTTACCCTTTTTTCTACCCACGTGCATGCCAGTTGCTCATTGGCCACAGTGAATAACTGGCACACCGTTGTTGACATCTGTGTTTGTATTATAAGCTCATCAGTGCTGCAGGAGCAGCTTCGGTTGTAACAAATGGATTGGACCCGAATTATCTGCCTTGTTCTGGTTTATGCAGAGCTTATGGGAGTGCTTAAAAACGTTACAGATTGACATCACACCATTCTGTTATTTAAGGTATGCTGCTGTTAGCGAGCGAAAAAATGTCATAAAATATACATAAAAGGAAGAGGTTTGGAGTTCATAAATGGGTCAGAGCAGGTTAAACGTATTTCTCAGAAAATCGTAGCATTGTTAAAGGTCACGCTATTACAAACCAGCTGAAGAACGACACGGTAGACAGCCATATTATCAGAGAGGGTAGTGTTTCAGCCAAAAGTCTGACGGTTTCACGAAGAAGGAGCAGATTCTGTTTTGACAGTCGTGGGCTGTGTGCGGCATAGTGTTGAAGCTGGCAGAGGAAGGAATTCTGGGTAGCTACGAACACGGTACTGTGCACTACCGGGAAGGAGCCTAAGCGTACGAGACAAGGGATTTTGAGAAGATAAGGCGTCCTAAAGAAAGCGGGATTTGTTTGCAGCAGAGCTTTAAGCGGCAGCAAGCAGAGGGAGGAGGAGGACAAGTTAAAGAGCAGTGATCAAAACAACACGGGTGTCAGAATGGGAAGGCTGCCACGGATGGAATGACTGTAATCAATACGAGAGATGACGTTCAGAAAGCTGTCTGGCCGACGGCCGGGAAAGCGGGTTTGCTTCACCACAGGATTCCAGCTGTTTCCTCCTTATCCCCCAAGATGCAGATGTCTCCGTCAGTTAAATCAAAAAGCGTATATAAGCATTTTTTGTTTAAACTGTAGGCAACAAACTGTAAGGCAGATAACAATTTGATTGTTGGTCACGTGACCATTGACTCCTGTGCCACAATTTCTGCCTCTTTATAATTTATTCGTCAGGTTAGGAGTTTCTTCATTTTTCTCTGCAAATCAGAACATGCTGCAGTTTATGGGGATGGGAGAATGTAATGGTAACTTTCTGGTGCACAATACCCAGGTTAATTTGGCTGAAAGAATATTGCCAACCTCCCCGCCATTTTTCAGAATATGCCTACTGTGAAAACCATGCCGAGCTCTCACACAACACCTGCAGAGTCGTCAGAACCGCATGAAGCTTCCTGTGTGTGATTGGGTCTCATCACCAATGGGTGTAGAGTAACTGCTGATGAAGCTTCATATCTATGTTGCTTGGTGTACGGCTTGTTGAATATAAAGTGCTTGTAAGTGACACTTGTGCTAGCTTCTATTTTGTGGGCTCCTGTGTTTAAACTTATTTTGGCAGTGCCTTAACACCCAAGGCCAGTGCACTGTATATTAATGAATGTCATGGGGTTGCATTTCATTGTGATGGAAATACAGGCTCCTCCGTTGAAACCTTCACAACATCCTGTGGGCCTTCAGAAACCTGCTGCAAAATTCAGCAGACTAAATCGTTTGGGTTACTGAGCAGCCTCTGGGGTTTAACATCTAAAAGCAGAGGTTCTGAAGCTTTCCTGTTGAGATCAGATTTTAGTTTGTATGTGTTACTGTCCCCTTGGCGATATCCTGTGTCAGTTTTCTGTTTACCGTGTATTGTGCAGATTCGGTGAGATGTAAAGAGCAGAATGTCACATGTCAGAGAATGATGGATTTCATGAACATTACATCACACTCAATATGGTTGATTTAAAAATATGTAAATGTTACTTGTTCCCTTTCCCTCAAATGTCAAAAGATGCATTAGGTTGGATTGTTTTTTTTTTTTTTTTTTTTTAAGGTTAAAGTTGACCACAGACCAAATCTTAAAAGTAGCCCGTTGCAGCCCGTGTGTTTGTTCTGCTTTCTGTATGCTTGCAAACTGGCACAAGTTAGCATCTGGAGGAGCTGAGGTGCTCTGTGCACGCTCACCAGCACTGGGCTGCCTTTGAGCTCCTCGTTCTAGCTGTTTAAATGGCATGCATGCCCGGCATTAGAGGAAGATGCAAACGTCATGGCATTTTTACGGTTTCCAGCAGTAACATGTCAGAGTTTGGCTTTTTCTTCTCCTTTTATCTCGGCTGAAAAGGTCACCAGAATGTATTATGTGACCCAATTAATGGATTTGACTTCATTGTGTTTTTTTGTCTGATATTTATCTCTAACTGTTCGGTCATTAAAAAAAAACTATTTTATTTTGACTGAAGAGGCAAGGGTCATGGATCCCAGACGACTTTTGTACTGTGAATAAAATTGTTTACTGGCCAGTTTTCTTACACCAGCGTAATCTTGCTGTATTCTGTGGTAGCCCTGATGTGATGAGATGGGTAAGGTTCAGGATATTTTGTCTACTGGTTCCAGTTTAAGACCCCTTACCAGAATTGGCTTTTGGTACTTAAGGTGGTGATCTGAGGGAATACTGGACAGTATCTTGGCGGTTTCAGGTTTGGTTGGCAGATATGCTTCTCGCCTTACTTCTCGGTTTGAGGTTCCTGTTACAAACCTTCCGTCTTGTGCTTTGTACCCAGTCTCGGGTACGGGTGCCCTGGTCTTCGCAACTTTTACATTTTTTTTTAAAATTTGTTTGATGCTTCTTTCCAAAACAATTTACAGGTCAGTGGATAAGTGTATGAAATGTCATTAGAAAGACAAGGTGGACTGGGTACCACTCTGGATTGTTGCTTCACACTGTTCCCCAGTGATAGGCCTGGGTTCCTGGGGTCTCTCGAAGTTTCTCTGATACCAGTTAATCATCTCCCAGCCTTCTGTCAGTGTTCAGTGGGGTCTTCAGCTGTTGGAACTAGAGATGCACCGATTGCAATTATCTTGCCCAATTTTTATTTGTTTTATTTTTTTTGCAACTGTGACCAGCCAAAATCGATTTTTGCTGATTCCAGTTTTCTTTCTAAAAACTGTAATTGTCAGCATATACAAACAAAAACCAGCTTCTCTTCAATGCAAATTTTTTTCATGATAAAAGAAGTTGTTAAACTTTACAATTTCCCTCAAACGGCACTAAGTTATGGGATCTCTAACTTAAGTCTCAGAATAAAATGCTCTGTGACTGGAAAGAGGTACAAATAACAATTAACTGAAAATGAGTTGCTGTACTCACAGCTTTACCTGACATATTTTTTTTACCAGACAAGAGCAGGTGCAACAGATTTTAAATAACAAGACAAATGTCAGTCAGAAATGTAATTTTCCACTATGTTTAAATTCACCAGATAACATTGACCTTTATTTTTACTTATCTTAAAATAAAAAAGTTCATAGGTTACAAACCTCCAAATACGACTGAAGTGTACTATTCTCTTCCAAGTAACAATAGGTGCAGGGTAATAATATTATTACCAACATCGCAGGCTTGTCAACTTTGGTCAGCTGGCTGGCATGAGATTTTAAAATTTGAGACAAGTCTGCACACTCATTTACTTGTATGTAACAATTGTATTGTCTTGTAAACACATTTGATGTAGCTAATTTTAGGTTTATAATGGAGGAATATAGATTTGCGTAAGATTTCTTGTTTGAGAGTCAGGAAGCGTGAGTATGATGGCAGATGCTATGAGTTATGCACATACAGTTCTTACATCGCTAGTAAGCTAGGTTAAGATCAGGCTTTTTCATACTGTACGGTCATTATAGCTCAGGGGGTTAAAGTTTCACTAAAACATTTTTGCTCTGTCATATGAAAAAACCTTTTCTAGCTTTGCAATTTTAATGATTATTCCTTTTCAAGATTTTCTAGTATATGTTGAATAATCAGTTCAAGTTTACCTCTGATGTTTCACCATGTTTTTGTGGTGGTTCCCCCCCCGATTTACTTTGACTTTGCATGCTTTACAAATTGCAAGCTTTGTGTCGCCTTCACCCACAGCGAAGAACTTACACGCTAACGACAAGTTAATGTGTGTCTGTGAGTGTGGGGCATGTGCTAAACGGACCAGTTCGGAATCGGAAAAACATGAAACTGATTCGGTCTCCAGTCCGGGCCGAACACGCTGAAAATTGGTCAGTTCCGGTCTGAGGCCTATCAATCGGTGCATTTCTAATTGCTACCGTTCTCGGAAGAACCTTTTGATTTTATTTTATTTTTTTTTTCCCATTTTTTTTTCTTGCAGTTATTCAGTTTCACCTCTCCACCCATCTTCTGTCCTTAGTCTGTGGAACAGTATGATGGGTTGTAGACTAGACCTCTTCTCACACTAAGCCTAGCATGTTACGATCATCCTCGCTGTCTGAGGTGCCGCTGTCGTGCGTCTGTTTGCCCTGATCTTTGCCCACCTGCAGTGCTCCCGAAAGGCGTCACCTCCTTTGTTCAGTGATTGGTCTCAAAAGAAAAATGGTGTCTGTCACCTGTTTCGGTCCGTCTGCAGCAGTGTGTGTGGCTCTGGGTCACCCTGTCCCCCGACATCTCTGGCAGGTGCCATCACACCCAGTCATTGCATCCAAGTTAAATGTCCCCGTGTTTTTCTTTCATACCCAGCTGCCTTTTTCTTATGTGTGGGAAGAATCAGGAAAATTCAAGCACTCCTACCCCTCCCTGCCTGTGTGGCTGGTAGACTGATAGAACAAGGCATGGGCACACGGGTTTGTAAAAGAAGCTAAGCTCGGAGAACTGGTAGCTGTATATATTTTCGGATTGCCCTGGGGAGACCTAATGTTTGCTCTGTAATGTTGTCGAGTAAAGCAGTAACTGTAGGTGGTGTCTTTGGTAGCAAGAGGGCGAGTCACCAGCAGCTCCCTCACTGCGCTAGGCCGTGATGATAGATGCATGTTTATGAAGGCCTGCTGGCACCAAATGTAACTCACTCACCGTGATTAATTGGTGATGCTAAAGGAACCAAATGGTGGGGCTTCTGTGCGATTTTGCACTGACTGTCGATCAACGGGGTCCCGTGCTGCTTCTGCTTAGCCTCCCGTTTTCCCGTGCTTCCCTGTAGTACAGCTGGATATTTCACTGGACTGGGTAATGTGAGAAATGGTGGTGACAGAATGATGCCCTAAAGGCAGTATGTGTTGTGCATCGGAGCCCATGGCAGGCAGATCCTCTCTGAGCTTGTGGTTCCTTATGATTGCTGCACCCGCTGCATTCTGGGAAGTTACTTGCTATTAGGCAGACGCTCGCTGGCCATCCTTCAAAGATCTGTTGCGCTGCTTGTACCTGGCTGTGTGAAAGGGCTCCCTGTGCGTTCCTAGCAGCCAATCATCAGACCAGTGGGGGTGCTGGTAGGAGGAGGATTCAGCAGGTTCTGGTCAGCTGCATAGATGAACTCAGCTTCCTTTCATTTGCATTTGACGAGGACTTGGAGAGATGAGAAAGGAAGGGACCTCGTCTCATTTGTCTTTCTGATGTACACCCTTGCCGTTGGATTTGCCAGGATGGGGATAAAATTGTCATGAGTATTAAATTTCTTATTGGTTATTTTATTGGGAAAGAAGACTTTCTTACTGTCCTGATGGTCATGACAATGTTTCTCAAAATTAGTTGGGCTCATTTAGTTTTCTTGAAGTGTAATGATCACATTTTTTAAACAGATTTTTCTTTCAGTGGGAAGGTCTGATTTACATATAGGGTAATTTGACTAACGGAAATGTTCTGCTATTACACGCCATCTTGAAGGCGGAGAACCCAGAGTATTAGTTATAGCATTTTTTTATTACTTCGTCCATCTGTTCTCTTCGAAGCTCCCTCCTTATGTCCTTCCATTTATTCTCTCAATTCTTTATCCAGGGTTTGTGGTCAGTTAAATATTACTGTTCAAAAAAATGAAAGGAGGACCAGCATGGGGATGGTTTTGTAGTGGTTAAGGATTTGTGGTCGTCGCGTTGTTTTCTGTTTTCGTCTGAGAAGGTGGTACCGTCTTATTTAGTTTTGTCTGTTGAAATTCAGCTGTGCAAGTAGACAAACCTGTAAAACCTCAAACTGTTGTCGGCTGAGCTATAAAATAATACTTGTGACTTAACTGTGTGTCATGTGATTCTCTGTCCTTTTGATTGGAAGCACAATGCAAAAAAAAAAAAAAATGTTGTGACTTCGGTAGATGTACTGCATAATTAAGTGTGTAACTTCTGGTTGGATCTGAGAAAAGCATTTTTCTGAAAGGATAATTTTATGTTTTAATGGGATTGGCTCTGACTGGGGTATCACCGCCTTCCCGTTCCACCTGGGTGGCTCCCTGTGACTCTGACTACCTGACTGTTGGTCCAATTATGCTAGTTAACATTTGAGACAGTTCACATGGTTCTCCTCCATGTCCCC
>JAODJW010000135.1:10752278-10772902 GCA_026777045.1 Hyperopisus bebe | reverse complement strand
CCTTAACCCTGCGGAGAAACTGACAGAAAAGACCTTCAAGCGAGTATCAAGCACGAGACCCCAGCAAGGATCATAGATGCATGGGGTGAATCTCGAGAGAAGATGGACACCCTCCCCCCCCCCAAACCCCAAGAAACCTTCCTTGTGATTTCACTACTGACCATAACCACCTGTTGACTGGTTCCGGTGCTGCACGCTTCCACGCTTCCCCAGTGCTCTGCAAGACTCAACCACAATAGCACACTCAAGCATGCGTGAGACACGACAGACGTAGGTGTGTTCCTGGATTTGGAGATGGATGTGGGATCTGACCCACTGAAAGGTCATGATTTGTTTTCTTTCCAGTCCACTCTACGCATGATATACACAGATGTCCGTTAAGCATTCTATAACCACAGAAGGACCACACGTCTTGCCGTGCATCTGTTCCTGCGACTGTACCGGCAAAGCAAGGACGAGCTTCGCCTGGTCCCTTGGCTTTTCAGCTTTGCTTCCATGTGCATTTGAGAGCTCCGCGCGTCAGCGGTGGTCGCGTGGACTCGCATTTTTTTCCTGCGGTGGAGTTTGTTTTGCAACACCGCATTTCTTTGTGCCGTCTTAGTTAACGGGTAAGCTGCTCGAAACAATGGTGCTTCAGTGTCAGGAGACACTGGGGCCAGTATTTTTGACAACGTTATTTTAAAGCAGAACAATGCTGTCGCTTAGATCATTTAACATCTCCAGTTTCTCATCGGTAGACTCCAATTGCAGTGAGATTTAGTGTTTTTTTGTTTTTTCCCTAAGAGCTTCAAAGAGGTAGTCAAGCATGCATGTGTTTTATTTTTAAAAATTTCTGCGTCAAGCGGGGAAAAAACCTTTACATCCAGTTTTAAATGTTTTTAAATGGTGCATGTGAGGTTTTTAGTGTTTTTTTTTTGTAGCTTTGAGATTTGCGTACGTGTGCAGAAGGGGGTGGTGCCTGTGCATTTTATGCAGCCGTGTTTGCGACGCGCAGATACACGGGTGCACCGGTGCCTTCGTCGTGGCGTGTGGTCGCTGCCCGGGTCATCGCTGCAAGTCACAGGGGTGTGTCCACCAAGATGGGGAACGCCCAACAACCACGGCCAGGCCACGAGAACGTGCCACTAACACATGCACACAGATGACATGCGCGACACGGGTGGGGCGCCGTGGCGTGGGGGTGGGTGGGGCGCCGTGGNNNNGCTTGTCATGGCTTTTTGTCCACACGTGAGGCTGGAGGCATGGTCGGCTTCTGTGCTTGTTGAACATCCGTGATAATCGAACGCGAAACCCATCAGGGTTCTGAGCCAACCAGAAAAAAATAAGATAAAGGAGAGGAAAAAGTAAGAATCCCTCCCCAGGGCTGACACTGCTCCTGTGTCTGGGGTCCGGCAATCATTTAGGAATCCCGGGAAAACAGATTTCAGCTTTTCTCCTTCCCCTAGGACATAGCCGAGATTCCAACCCTAAACTCAGTGGTGTCAGTTACTGCAACACTGTCGATTTGGACAAATTTGAATGTTTTTGAATAACTGCTGTTTTGTATTAAACAAAATTAAGCCTTTGAGAACAACTGCAACTACTGCAGCAACATTGATGGTTTCAAGTTGTGCTGTTTTTTAAAATTTTAAATACTGTATCAGGTGAGATATTACACACATCAGCATCATGTGGTCAAGTGCCAAATATACAAAACCAGTATTGTATAAATTTATACTGTACAATTGTTATGTCGAACAAAATGTTTGTAATTGTTGCATTTGTAGATTTTGTATGGTAACCTGTATTTTGTGACAGTGTAGTTTTTAAAAATAGAATTTTGTTTTGGTTATCTTATAAAGCAGCAATATTTAAAAAATGTCTGTTTAGTGCTTCGGCTGTGCGTGCATGCTGTTTTTAAATCCTGATAACACATAAATGGTGGAACATTTATTTGTCAAGATGTAATTATAATCGTAGCTTCTGTAGTATAGACTGAATCCAGCACCTTACAAAGTAACCAACTTTGTACAATGTTACCGTATTATAAAGATTTGCTGAGCTGGAATCTGCTTATGCTCACAGAACAGTGATTTAGGATTTCTGCCAGGATGTTTAAAATGTTAAAGGCCATTAGTAATACAGTTACGTGATTAAGTGATGCTGAGTGGTTATTTTTAATCCAGCCGTAAAACTGCTGAAATAGACAATTCATCAAATATCAAAAGCAATCTCACACGACATCACCTTGGGCTGAGCTTGGCTGGTCTGGCCTAGCTCCCCATCGCTGACGTTTTAACCTCACCCAGTACCAACACCAGCTCCTGTTGTGCATACTGGGGCATGACTGCATTAGCCGCACAAATCAGTCAGGAAAGCATGGCTTTAATGGTTGAAGTTGAGAGGCTGGGTTTACCAATGCACTCTTTGCAGTCTCAGATCTGTTTTCTCCTTTACATTGTAGCCACTGCACCTTGCATATACTGTAAGCATATTGCTTTTGAAGCGGTGTCTTATTCCATCCTCATTGATGTTGGACGGTGCGTATTTAGCCACTTGAAATTAATGCTGCAGTGTTTTCTCATAAACTTGACATACATGCCGGTCACTGAAGGACAATGATGAAATTGAACCAGCGCTGTTGTGGATCATGTTCAGATACCCGTTCTCAACTCTCAAATTAACAGAATATCTGAAATATTGGAGAGAACCAGGAACTAGGAAGGAGCCGTGATTCCAGGCAGGTTTTTGAGAGGCCGAACCCTGACAACCATGTTGGTCCTTGGAGAACAGGTATGAGAAGAACCTTCTTGGCAGCCAGTCAGATGGTCATTGTCAGTCATAGCTCAGAAGGCAGTAAATTCTGTGGTTGTGTGTGACTGCGGCAGCAGTGCTGGGGACAGAGCAGCAGATCTTTGTGGCTTCATTCCCTATTCACACTCTTACAGTATCTGCTTTGTTGATGAAAAGGTCAGCCGTCTTGCACACCTGGGATCAAAACACAGCTGCGGCTGTATGACTTGCAAACTGTTTCCAATGCTAATGTAATTCTAAAAACTCCAGGGTTACATGCAAATTGAAGCTGGTTTACAGTTCTTAGACTTCTGACTCATTAGTTTGCTGGAGAGCAATAGTTCTGGAAAGACGTTTGAAGAATTAGCTACCCCTAACGCTTTTAACGGCAGAGATTAAATCCTGTGTTTAACAAAATATCGACTGTTACCATGAAAACGGCAAAAAAAAAATAGGTTTGGAGTTAGCATGATTGCAAGATGGAGCTAGGAACCCAGATGATTGTGTATGCAAAGCAATCAAAAATGAGGCAGAATCGCTATTCAGCAGTTATAAGGTCAGTGAGAGTGGCTAGTTAAAATCAAGTACAGCAAAAAAGATTCAAACTTTAAAAGATCTTGAAATTAGCTTCACATTTTTGATGACAACCAGTAAAAAGCCGACCGACTAAAGCATTACTACCTCATTTATGCTGCAGTTTATTCAAAAAAAGCAAATGTGTACAAAATTATGTATTCAAAAACACAATAAAATTTTGTACAAGGCATACAGGATTTCTTTCCAGAGATTTCAGCATTTTTTTATATGGCAAATGGGTTGTAATATTATATTTACATGTATCTAATTCACAGTGCTTGTTTCTCTAGACCAGGCGTGGGCAATCTTATCCGCAAAGAGCCGGTGTGTACTGTATGCAGGTTTTTGGGGTGATGTTTAGGTCAGCTGTTCAAACCCGTGAGTGAGGATTGTTCAGCCAATCAGTCGTCTAATTAGTAATCGAGTTATGGAGCTGCAGCGAAAACCCACAGGCCCCGCCCCCCTTCCTGGATGAGCGCCCCTACTCTCGCTCTAGACTTAATGCGCAGTTTGAATTTCACAGAGTGATTCATTACAATACTTCCCCCTTCTCCTTAAAATGGTTTAAAGGACTTTGGTCGCTACACATATGTTTTTACAATAATAAAAAAGAGCTACATTGAACAGAACCATGGTAGCAAATTATAGATGCGTAAACACAGGAATGCAATTTTTTTTTGCTTTTTTTTTTTTTTTGGCCCGGCAAAGATAAGTGCTGTAGTGGAGAGAAACAAAATGACTTTTAGCTCATGGTGCAGATGACCGAAGTTTCAAGTTCCTCACGGTGGCTCTTCCAGCGTCTGTTGCAAACGTCACGAGGCTTGTTTTCAGATGGACGCAGGTAAGTGGATGTGTGCACCATAACAAATCTATACAAGTACAAGGTGACCTGGCTCCATAAGCATTACTATCAAAATTAGCCAGGACACACCTATAATAAATGCTGTGGTTCTTTAGTAGATTAGCCCTAGAGCCTTTGCTGTACAGTGAACAATGGCAAAGGGGTTCATCTGCAAGACTGACAAGCAGCCTCATGAGAGAACCTCATTGTTGTCATGACATACCTCTGTCGGCCTGTAGGGGGCAGTGTAGACTACATAGTGAAGGAACACGAAAATTTGGGAGACCTCGCTTGAAATGGCATTCCACTTATCAGAACCTTTCCCTGGATCTGTAAGCTGACACACTGTTGTAACAATGATCTCTTACCCAGAACCCCTAGCAGTCCAAGGAGAGTTCTACATCCAGAGTGACAGGCCTAAATCAGAACATGTCTCACTCCCCCCCCACGTCGCATGATAGGGACTCTGTAGCATACACCAGTGACACCCTTGGTCCAGGCTGTATTTACAGAACAGGGCCAATCTGCTCCATTATGTCCCATGACGCTATTGTCCTCTCCTGGGAAACGTGCAGCCAACCGACTGGCCGTGGTCCGCCACCCGTCCTCAGATTTCCGTCAGCGTGATTCTGTAGGCGTCGGCCAAGCCCTCGATGCCCAGGATAAAGGTGTCCTCGTTCGAGTAGTGCTCAATGATGTTGTCATCCATGTTGACCAGGATTCTGAGCGAGGAAGTTTAAACGTGGAGTAAGAAACCAAGGCTTAGAAAGACGACGAAAGGGAAATTTCATATTCCCAGTAAATACGTAAAGGAGAAGCCCACCCTTTTTTGCTCTTCTTGTATATTTTAGCCATCTTCTCTATCGGCAGACCATATTTTTCAGATATCTGTGAAAAGAAATACTGATGATGTGCAGGAACACCCTACACACAACATCAAGACACTTTTAAATCCCTCCCAATGCTGCCGACATTGGGTGTAGCAAGGGGGACCCCTGAGAGAGATCTCCCTAGGTGCAGAGGTGACCCAGAAAAGCTGTAGTGGAGAGAGAATCACTTACTGCCTCCATCAGTCCCTTCAAAGTCGGGGTCTTCAGCATGAGTGCGTCGAACACCTCATCAGACTCCTTCCTCACGTAGAGAAGAACTGCGAAAACAGTACCGATGCACCGATAAGGACATTTCTGGCTGATACGATAGCCGATTATTTCGAAAACTGACACAGATACCAATACTGACTGTTTGGGTGGTTCTGCTTAAATAAGTAAATTTTTTCAGGTGGAGTGTCCCTTTAAAGACGTATTTATGTTTTGGTAAGAAAACACCAACTCTGCTACACACCAGCAGTCCCAGAGCACCATATAACTGTATTTACAACATCTATAACAGAGAAGGGCTGATCATGAAGTGTGATAAACGCTGTGATTTTCCAAATAATGTCTTTTGATTTCTCACTGTCTGCACTGGATTTTCTTTCGCTGTCAAACGCTCGCGTTACCGACGGACTCGCGTTATTCGGTAGCACTGCAGTCGTCTTTACTGGAACGGATTTATTTTTCAGAAACTTCATACTCCTCACTCTCTCGCCTTGAGGAGAGCAATCAAATTTGATGTGTTGAACGTTTATTAGTAGATCCTCCTCATGAAATTTTAGCAGGGTAACGTTTGCAAAATTAATTTCTAATGTTTTCGGCAACATTTTCCTAACCGTTTAGTACGTGGGTGGGCAAAGCAACACGAGTCGCCATTTTAAAGGGAATTATCGGCGGCAAATATCACCTCATTTTTAATCATTAGTCAATACCGATAACTGGCCAATACGATCGGTGCATCCCTACGCGTGTGCGGAAAATCCCTTTACATACTAGGGCATGACCAAAACACTACAAGCTCCTGTGTGCTCTGGAGGTCCTTTTGTAATAGGCATAAACGTAGCAAATAAAATAAGACGGTTAATACTGCATTAATCGAAGCAAATGTACTGGCGTCTTATGTGGGGTCTCCTCCCTGCAATTTTGACCCCATACTGATTAAGTGGCACCGGTGGAAAAGCAGATGAGCTGCATCGCATCGCATCGTCGTGCGAACGACCTGCTAAAGTGCTGCAGTCCTGCACGGCTGCTTTGCATGTGGTGAGCAGTCACCCCATGAGCCATTTGCATGGATATAAATCAAACGGAGAGAAACTGTTTTCAAGTTTGGGCCACACGCACCTCGCTTCTGCGTCTCCTCCTTGGACAGCTTGGCAGGAGGGGGGGCACAGTCGTCCTCAGGCCCTCTGAACATCCTCTTTACCAGGATACTCCTACAAGCAGGTGTTACTTCAGTTAGCCGGACGGACTCCTGTTACTATCCTAGGGCTCTGCCTCCCTAACAACCCCATAGTCACTCAGGCCTAGAGCTATTTTAAGGGATGGAAATAAAGGAATTGCAGTCAACCAGCAACTCAGAATCACGCAAACACGCTATGGGCTGTGCATGCTCTCGTTTATGGTCTGCGTGACAACCAGTCACCCTGCTCCACGTACCCTTCCCTATCGATGTCTTCTGTGCTGAAGGCAAAGACCTGTAGGAACAAAGGAAAATGGCCACTTTGATAAAAGCCGCAATAAAAGTCCCCTAAAGATAAGGCAGTGAGAAGAGTAAGTATGGATTATGGTGGAGGGCAGCCATCTCTTATACCACAAACATCTGAAGAGTTCACAAATACTGTACTTCAAACAAGGCCCAAAGCCCTCTAAAGGATTCAATAATCCAGACCCCAGTTTCCAGGATGCAGGCCACCTCCCTCACAGCAACAAGGAGGGCGAGTTCATCTACTATGGATTCACATTTTATGTTTTTCCTTTAAAAATGGCCAGTGTCGTCTTAAGTCCTAATTACACCACTACGGGGCGTAACGTGCACAAGTGTGCAATTCACATGAACGTGCCAACAACTAAACAAAGGACCACGTTTATTACAGAGATTTACTTCAAGTTTTCCCCTAACGAGTTTTTGAGCACACACGAGCTTCGTGACAGTTTGCAGAAACGATTCGGGCACCGACAGCTTGCGTTCGGTCAAAAATACGCATCACCGTAAAAACCGGCTGACATTAATGACAGTGAAGCTCAGACGCTGGCTCACCTGCCCTGCTCTTTGAAGGTTTCCGAAATGGACATCCGGAATGAAGAGGACGGGTTGGGAATCCAGGTTGGACATGGATTTGAAGTAAGTGACGTCGGCCTTCTTGGACGGGGATAAGGCTGCCAGGTTGGCATCCTTCCCTAACCAATGACAGAGTACTCACAGCGTCAACATCCAATAGGAAACAGCATGACCTCAGCAGGTGACAGCTGTGATTGGATCAGTGAAACTAGGCGACTGAATGGTTAGTAGCAGCGCCACGGTGGTGCCGTCGAGTCGCGTACCGTTATTGGTCTGAGTGCCGCATGCCTGACCTTTAGTCTTCTTACGGTTCTGTTTCCTCTCCTCATCCCGGATCTTCCGCTCAGCTCCCTTTAAAGGGGAAGACAGTCGGACACATCAGTAAACCAATGGAACCAAGTTTAAAAAGTGAAAGTACAAAGGATTATTGATCCCTTACAACAGACCCAGAAGTATGTTTGCGTCTCTCACTCTCTGGAGGGATTTCCCATGATTTTTTTAAAGCAATTAATGCAAACGCAAACAAAACACAACTGTTAAATATTATAAAAGGCAAGGCAAACCTCATAGTATTACTGTTGATTTGCTTTTTTTTTTTTTATTATTATTTTTTTTTTTTTACAAAACAAGGTTTAAAGATGTTAGCACCTCTGAGAAATACCATATTCAGATTCCAGATCAGCTGGAAATATTTTGCAGTAACTTGCTGGGAGCCCATTAGGTTTCAGGGCACAGATACATGCCGGCGTGCTCAGACTGGGGGAGGAGGGACCCTCGCAGCTCACCTTGTCGCAGAACACCTTGATCTGCGAGTAGGCCCGGTGGATGGGCCTGTTGCTGCGGTTGTTGTAGCTGTAGGTGTCGATCTGGATCATCAGGGGAAGCCCTTTCACGCCCTTCTGGGAGGAGAAGTCCGTGCTCAGGCAGTTGACCGTGATGAAGATCTGCGAGGTGGGTGAGGAAAGGTGGTCAATGCATCTGCAGGTCTGAGTGAGCAAGGCTGACCCAAACTAAACAAAGGTGTCCCTTCCTCCTCTTCTGGCCTGCCTTCATCAGGCTCCTCCATCCAAACCATCCATCTTAATCCCATTCAGCAATCTATTCTGTCCATCCTATCCATCTATCCTAATCAGCCTATTCTCTTCATTCAACCTCTATCCTTCTATCTATGCATCCATAATCCTATTCCTGTCCATCTATCTATCTATCCATCCATCTATCCTAACCATCCATCTCTCTCTTCTATCTATCCATCCTATCCACCATTCAGCAGTATTACTGCATGCACTGGCATGTCATTACAAAACATGGGTCTGAAAGATCTAGCTTGTTCTGCCACACATCCAATAGTCTGAGTCTGTGTTAAAAGGAATTAAAAAGAATGAGTTACCAAGTTATGAAAACTATTCAACTTATGTATTCAGCAATTTACTAAATGAATAAAATTATAGCACAATTATTGCCTACGCACAGTGCCAGAGAACTCAGAGTGCAGTTTTCAGCTTTGCCCACACCAATTCGAAATACGCTTCAAAAACCTAAATCATTTCAATTCTCCTGGACAGACATCAACACTTCTGATGATGCAGCACACTGCATTATGGGAAAGCTGGTGTCTGGTCATGGTGTGCCGTGGCTGCAAAAGGATTTCAGCGTTTTAGGACACGGATGCTGTGTTATTGCGAGGAACGCCCTCGTCCCCACCGGGCTGACCCGACGACCTCTGCACGCGACTGGCTTACGGCAGCCAATAGGAAGCAGGGCAGCAAGGTCGAGACCAGGCCAGTCGCTGGTTCATTAAGCAGCCGGGAGCGTTTGAAATGGGCCCAAAGCACTTCCAAAAGATTTATTGATAGGTCACTAATAATCACCCATCTGGACCCTGTGGGGATGGACTGGGCGGCCAACACAAAATCCCTTTCTTGATTTTAGAAGCTACATTAACCCTCGGGGCAGGGGGGGGCAGCTTAATCCAAAAGGTGAAAAGAAAAGTGCATATCTCTTCCAGCTGATCAGCGCCAGAGGTATGCTTACCCTGACTGAGCAAGGTTTTTTTTAAAATAAAATAAAAAAAATGGCTGAGAAACTTCTAGAATCAGATTACTAAGTGACATGGAGACACCAGGCAGCCATGATACTAGCAACGCCCCAAGCCCTTCTAATGCCCTGGGGCAATGGGGCAGGGTGGCGCAGGAAGAAGAGCAGCGAGAGGCTGTGTTTGGGACCCAACGCTGGGAGAGGAAGCCATACAACCTAAAGGCAGCCCAGAAGGATTTTCAAACACCTTCCATACTTCCTCTACCTTTCCTGGCCGTAATCCCTGAAATGTACCCAGCTGTTGGCTTCCTATGGGAAAAGCCACACCAGTGACCTACAGTACCTCACGATGAAAGTACAGAGTCAGTCACCATAGCTACACTGAGTTGATTTTCAGCTACTTACGTTACGGTGTTTGCAAAGATCTTGCGTCCATGTTGGGCAATACGCTGCGTTAGGAAAGGGGACTTTCCATCATAAAAACTCAAACCCCAGGACACCACCTTTGAAGTCATTCTAGAGACAGTAAACTGCACAAACAAAGGCACGTTACGACGTATATGTCCAAAAAAACGTTTGTGCTTTGTTTTCCGCCTGCCAGCAGTCGGCACGGACATTCCTGATAATGAAATTTACGGCATGTGGGAAAAAAAGTGAAGAGTGCATTTGACTTGACAGAAAGTGGTCTGCTGGTCCCTCTGAAGTTCTCGCATGCAAGGTTGTGTCAGCCTTTGCTCAATGCCTATCAGGGACAGCGGTGTTGGACGTGGAGCAAACGTATGCGCTTGGGCGAGGCCCCTTCCTAAATGCCAACAGGTCAACACAAGAACCTGTACAGACAAATCAGCTCCCACGAACATGTGGGCTTCAAAGGAGAAGTGAACACGCTTCCTCTGTTACTCGGAATCTCAGTGGCCAGCACATTCACAGACTGCTCAGAGTACCAAGGTATTTATTTATTACTTAGTGCTATATATTAGGTATTTGCAAATAGGTTAAATATTTTAACTGGCCCAGGACTGATCAGATAGACACGTAGTAATTAGTTTAGCAACAAACTCCTGAAGTAGAGACTGTCTGTACACAGTCAGTTGTTAACGGTGAGACACTAAATCAAACTCATTGCCCAAAGCTAAGGCAGAAGTGTAATTAGCGATCAGTGGCACGGATCAATGCATTTCCAGGCAGTTCTAGGGCAGGTCATATGATCAGACATAAAATCCACACCAGAAGTTTTTAAATGGCTTAGAAATCAAACACTATTTCAAAAAATTTGCCAGGTCAATTAAATAGTTCTCTTAAAAACAAATCCAGTGCAGGCTCACTAAAAGACAGTAAAATCCTCTATGACAAGTAACTTTCAAAAGAATTACGACACCACCGTCTTGTCTGAACCTGTAAACTGCTAATGACGACTTGCACAAACAAGAAAACGAGGCTCCGAAGTGGTCGACGTGTGTGTGTGTGTGTGTGTGTGTGACAGACAGAAAAATGCTTCTGAGAAGCATGCTGCGCTCACTAATCTCTCCGAATTAGCCGCCTCATTTAGTTAGCAGACAGATCTGGAGGAGGACTGCTTGAGCAACTGTCTAACTGGCCTTAAGTAATAGGTCAGCCGTGTGAGTAATCCGCACGCGGAGGGAACACACACACGGCACATCCCGGTGCCCATCCCACACGCTTCACACAAAGGTGAAGCCGCCAGGACGGTTGCCTAGAGACCGCGGCGCTCCATTTTAATGCTGCTTCGACCCACCAGAATGAGATCCAGGCTCTCAGGACAGGATGAGAAGTTTGCTCTTTCCAGACACGAATTAATGAAACCAAAAGGGCCTAGGAGTTAATTCAAAGGATGTTTCCATATAATCTTCATAGTGTCCAAATCTAGTCCTCTCCATCTATCCATTTATCTATCCATCTATCTTAATCCCATCCATAAGATTTGGTACGCGAGAACATCCTTCCCGTTTTCCTTTTGTGATCATGTCGTTTTTTTATTGTAAGGGACCAATAGACTGTCACCCAAAACGTGATGAGATGGCATCTTAAGGTAGCAGCCCTGCAGTGACTCCCCAACGACAGGTGATGGGACACGTTTGCCCTGGCGCGCTGCATCACGTCCGTAATGACGTCTACCACGTATATAACGTGGTAGAACCTGGACCACCGGCACACTGACAATACCCCTGAATGTGCATATAGGAGCGGACCAGCCAGACACCAGCACACGCGTGTAGCTGAGCAGGGGGATGGATTGCAAAATACAAATACATAAAACGCACATATCAAGGCCCAAAGATTATCAGCTGGAGATGACAACATTAAAAAAAATATATATATATATGATGCACCCACCGCTCAGGGATCAATCGGCTGTATAAGTGTTACGAGTGACTCCTGTGTACAGTCATGTGTCAAAGCCCACTGCGGTTACACTGCTTGTAACATACCTGCAGTCTTAGGTAACAGCAGTCAACATTCCCAACAGAACTCATCATCTATAGATAACTTATGGCACCGATTCTGGATGAGAGAGAGAGACACACAAATGCTAAGTACTAATCTTCTGATTTCTCACCTGGACACAAGACAATGTGCCTCTGACCTCCTTTCGCAGAAACCTGCGATGCATTTTAATTGAATAGCAGCAAATGGGAAACTTCAACTTCCCAAGTAAATCAAAACAGGAACTAAGCCATCAAGAGGACGACACAGGAACCTCAGCTGCAAGGCCCCTCCTCACATTCAGTTCTGTATGTCACCGGGTTCCTTTTTAATGACACAGAATATTTTCAACCATAATGACTCAGTTCTTTGCAGATCATAATTTTAAGATATGGTCACCATTTAGTTTTTGTTGTATTATTGCCGTTAGATCTAGAAGAAAAAAAAAAGTTGCCGTTTTGGGAATTATCAGCTCTGGGAATTCTTACAGCTTAATTGAAAATGATATCGAATTAGAAGAACAGTATGGAGTAAACAAAAGCGTTCTGAATTTGAGGGAAACGGACTGCTTCAGTCACAGCCAGCACGGATTATAAACAGATTTATAATAGGATCAACTGGGACTTTCAAACTTCCTCTCAGCTTATTAGTTCGATGCATCAGCACGCTCCAAAATGGAACCACTGATCAGGTGGATTCTGGTTTCCTATCCTAGATACAACCGGCCTTTTAACCAGCTTCTCTGGTTTCAGTATAGAAACCCGTACAGACCGATTAGTATGACTGGGCAACAGTCAAAATGTAAATATGTGAATCGCTTAAAAAAAAAAAATGTATATACAACAAGTCCAAGTATTGATGGAGGCTTTAAAAGCCAGGAAAGAGTATGAATCCCTAATGACGGGGGGGGGGGCACCAATGACCCCGGTCCTCTTCCACCCATCAGCATTCAGAGTCCATCCTGACAGCAAATATTTACCTAGGGAGCCATGGCAGAGTCCCTCAGAGGCTTATTTGCAGAGCTCTCGTTAAACAGAGGAGGCGGATGGCAGTCGGGCTGTTGGGTGGGGAGGGGGTTGGGGGGGGTTCCTCCCTTGACCCCGCCCATCAGCTGTGTTCCCCCCTCCCCCTACCAAGCCACAAACTACAAGGTGAAATGAAGAACGGCACCTTGCATTCCACTAAAACCCGAAAAGCTCTTGGGCTCCATGACTTTAAAAGCCCATACAAAATGTACCCAGACCTGGTTCTGCTCTGATCCATCCCAGCTATTATGTAGCTGATGTAGAAAAGGCCATAATGTGAAAGTAATCCTATGGTACCGGACAGCAACTGAAATACTGGGTTTCTAAACAAAGCGGTGCATCCCTCACTTCAGAACGACATGTGATCGGCAGGGAACCCCCGTCCCTATGACTGCTGGGATGAGATCACAGGTGTGTGGCACTTGTTTGCCAAACCAGTCTCTCCAAAATGCATCCATCGGCGCTTTTCCACTGCCACCAAGAACCAAGCTGTAACAGGGTCGTACTGTTAACCGACAGCTGTCCATTGTACATTATGGGAACCAAACCTTACTAGCAGGGATGAAAGCGTGAATAAATCAAGCTGACTACATCACCATTTCACATTTGCGTCAATATGCATGGATTCATTCATTCATATTGCCCATCTCGATGTATCAATGCGTCCCGATAACTCGAAACGTGAAAATTCCAACCTACTACTTAAAGTACTATAGAACAGCTGAACGGAATGGATTCGTAATGCAAATTTATGCAAGCCCTTGTTAATTCCGGTAGCATTTGATGCTAACATAACACGGCGATTCTACCAGATTCATGATACACATAGTGTGAACAGTCAATAAGCATCCCTTCGGTTGAATGTCATGTTCTGTCATTCTCCAAACCACAGCACCCCTCTCTTCGTGGTACAGGTCAACTACGGCTTGGTTCCTGTATGCCAGTGGAAAAGCGCTGTACGGGTTCAGTACAGCAAAGCCTTCCGACGACCACAGAGGATTCTAAGGCAGCAGTGAGGGGAAGATGAAAACTCCAAACACAGATTATTAAGGCAAAAGGGAGACGACACCTGGAGTGATTTGACCCCACGATGGAGGGGCACATTTCTGCTCACCTTCGCCTCCTCATTGACGTCCCAGGTGAAGGAAACGGCGTTGTACGCAATTTCCTCAATGTTCCCAATGGTGTTGAAGCTCTCTTTGTAGTCGGCTGCAGAGGGATATCAGAGACATGAGATTTTGGCCGGACCCCTCCCTCCGAAACGATTCATCACCTCTCAACCCAACACAAATGGGTGTAATCAGGGCCGTTATTTCCAGGCAAATTTATGACAACAGATGCGACCAAGTCAAACGAGCCCCGCATTTAAAGGAGGATAAACGTTCCCCAACCGGAAAGGAAAATAAAAAACCAACAAGAATTAATTTGAAGCAGTAATGATCCTAGGTGCTCTTTTAAAAGCTGTTTTTTGAGGTTCCAAAAAGGATGTTTATATGTGCGCCTGCTTAGATGTGCACACCTTTTGTAATTGAAAGGCAGAGCTGTTGGACAGAGGTTTAAACAGCTTTATGGGTTTAAAACGGGGGAGGGGCAGACAACTGCGGCCATAAAAATCAAATCGGCACAGTTTTACCAGTCGACTGGCTCTGTTTGGCCAGGCATACAAACCTGACCCCTCCAACGCCTGTCCCAAACCATATCAAACGCAGAAACAAGCAGGTTTATCTTGAATAAACGATTGAAGCTGAAATGAATTGAGCCAATCTGAGTCATTTGGTGAGTCAGCCAGCGTCGTGGCACCGTCCACATCCGCATGGCGCCGGTCCAGCAACCGTGCAGCCTGCCAGCCTCACAGCAACTACCGATACCTGCCACCCCATTCGCCTCCCATCTGGTTCTTTGGGGGGTAAGGTGGGCCCCAGCACTGCAAGGGGTTCCGGTACCGGTTTCACAGCTGACAGTCGACTTGCAGGTCGGGGGCACATTTGGACTTTCCCCATCACGGTTTTGATATATTGTATGGTCAGCATAAGTGACCAAATGCGAACGTTGCAGATGACATACAAAAGGTTTCGTGCTGCATTTACCTGCATGACGTTAAGCAGCACTTGCCGATGCACTCAATCCCATCGACTCCGCAGATTGCGTAAAACTGAGCGGAGAGTTTGGGGTTGGAAATCCAGAAATCTGCCCCCCCCAGCACCCATACAAGGAAAGGCACTGTAGGGAGATCGGTGCCCATGTAACGACAGACACAGCTGTGAAGTAAACCTCAGGCCCTGAGCAGAGCCCCAAGCTCGCCAATTCCCACTTCCCCATGTCCTTCATCTGCCTGGACAGCACCCCGCTAGTAAGGGCTTGTTCCTGCATACATCCCCCCCCCCACACACACAAACACCCCATTAACAGCTCTATTCAAATCCCGCATCCAGCAAAACGGGTCCGACGGCTCCTCACAGAACGCTTAACTTGTTATGCAAATCAACAGCGCGGTGTCTGGTTCCAGGTGCGACTCGCATGCCCAGAATCTTCTGCCAACAGGCCCAACGGATCTCCAGCTCCCCCAGGGTAGAGAACACCACCCTTCCCCCTTTTCCTTGGAACTGGCTACTAGGCCCTAACATTCCCTCTCTGAGGCACAAATCATAAGAGACATTTAAAAAAAAAAAAAAAAAAAAGGAACCTGCCATATTTACAGTCTCAGAGTTCGAACCCAACATCTAAACATGTTTTTCCCAAAACATGCTACATTGAATCTCAGGCATATACTTCATTTAATAATATCTACCATTATATTTTAAAACGGTCACATTAATCTGTCAGGAGAGGAACAAAGGTACAGGCTCTCCGTAAAACCATCACATCTCCCACCTTCTGGTGATATCATAGCAGTTTTGGGATGATTTTGTAGGTTTTTCGCGTGATAAACCATTTTCTTTTATTAAATTTGATAGCCAGTTGCAGCACACTGGTCTGGACATTATATCTCATAACTGAAAAGTACAGATAACTTTACACCTGCTGGTTCACAGTCCAGCACAGACATCAGGGTGCTGTGTGGGTCACCAGGTCAGGGCACAGTCCGGAAGGCTGTGGGCTCACGTCTGGTGGCCAGCAGAATGATCATATCATCATTAAGCTCTTGACCAAGATCCATAACTGCAACTGCAATCCAGTGATGCAGACCTTGCACCCCCTACTCATAATGTGGCATTTCTGAGTTAGCAGAAAACAGGTGAATTTTCATCGAAACTTCAGTGTCTCACAAACATTAACAACAACTTAAATAAAAGTGAGTTTTAATTAATTAATTCTTATTGAATAAAAATGTAAGTAAATGCCAAATCACAGAATCTAAGAATTAATTTGAGAAAATATTTTTTTTTTTTTGAATTTGTTGATTAGTGGTTATTGGTAACACACCACAGCACACAGTGCACAACAATGAAATGTGACCTCCGCATTTAACCCATATGTGTCATCGTGACATAGCAGGGGGCAGCTAATTCAGCGCCCGGGGAGCAGTGCTTGGGGGCGGTACCTTGCTGGTTGGGGATTAGAACCTGCAACCTTTCAACTACAAGTGCGCCTCCCTAATCATTAGGCCACCGCTGCCCACTTTGCATTTGCATTGCACTACAGGTGTTTGACGTTTGTTGTTTTTTTCTAGTAAATTATTGCCTAGCAGTTATTCTTTTTGTGCTATTATGTCTGGATCATTTATAGCGCCTCAATATTGCCACTGTCCTGCACCACACACCAATTCCTGTACGCTCTTCATTCCGAAAATAAATTGTTTGAGTCTGGAGTTCTGAGAGAGCAGTCAAGACCAGTGCTTAGCTCTGGACCAAGTGGGTTCACGTTTTTAAACATCCAATCTGAAAAAGACTATTAACCTGTAAACTCAACTTAATTCAGATTTGCGTTAAAGAGTAACTTCAGGTGGGAGTTAATCATTGAACTACAACAATCCAGTCTGCCCCAAAGTGCCCCAACAATGACAGAGGTCTCTGCTGGCCAAGCATTTTGCATGGTATCTTCAAATCAGTTTCCTGATATACCTAAAAAAAAAATCTTCCCCATAGCAAGCTGCACTGCAGATGAAACAGACAGATACACAGACAGGCTCCGCCCACATGATATCACTGACCGTCCATGATGGCCATCCACCACACCCATAAGGAAATGGGTTTTAAAACATTAAAACCACTAAGAATGTACAGAGAGAGGGGCAGCTAAATTATAGCTAAATGGCTAAATTTAATTAGCGAAATTAGCCCTTTAGTACTCAGACAGCGCGGCCCCTCTCAGTTTTCAGTACCTATTAACGGGTCGCAAATCACAGCCCGCCCCACCAGGCACCGTCTGGAGCAGCCTATAAAACCATCAGCCCGGTCAGACGACGCACGCAGACACAATTTATGGGCCGAACGAGGATAGGGAGTAAAACGCTGCGAGACACGCGGTGTCACGGCTGCGATATCCAGCGCCTTTCGCGAGATGGCCGTCCCCGGCGCGCGGGAAGCATCCTGCCTCGACAAGTCGGGCATTTTTTCGCCGCTCCGTTTGCCTCATGCAGCGCCAGAGGTTCACGCGTCCCGGCACGTCTGGCACGCTCGCGCTCGGCGAGGATCGGACAAGCCCTCACAAGGAGCCGCTCCGCCGTCGCCCGCCCGCCGCTCGGATTGCAGCCGCGAGCTCCGTCAGCTCCCGCGGGCTGACCGTACCGCGGACCACCAGACAGGCCTCGGCGATTCGCAGACACAGAGACATTTTAAACTCTTACGGAAAATTAAGCAGTTGGATATTTACTAGAGAAGCGCAGAGAGTGAGGTTCAATGCGAGTCTGCACAACTTTGACGGGATTGAAAACCAAACGTTCCTCAAAAGGGCAGTGGGATATTCAAACTGCTGAAAAACATCAGCCTTTGCGGCAAAAAGAACCAAAATAAAAATCCGAATTCCGATTTAAAACAGGGAAAGAACCAGACACAAAGTGGCCTCCCAGCGATCTCGCCGCCCCCCCCAAGGGAGAGCAGCCTTACCAATGTCCAGGACCCTCTGCTTGGCCGTGTGCTGCCGTGAATGCCAATACTTCCAGTACTTGAGTTGCTCATCCCGGTTCTTGTCCTCACTGAACACGACCATGATTACACTCTGAAGAGGAGCAGAGCGTGAAAAACGGTCAAATTAAGAAACAAATGGTTCCTATTCCGAGGAGTTCCACATTACTGTACCTTACTGTCACATTAGAGGTAAAGTAGTCTTGGGTGTTCCTTAAAACTTACATTACGATTGACATAAGCCCACAGAAGATGACACAAACTCAACAAGCCATGTTACCGCTGTTGAGCTCAAACTTGGGTCATACTTGACCTACATAACGACGACAACGGGGCGACACATTTGAGGCACTTGCAGTTTGACGTTCAGTATTTAGTTTGCACACCTCCTGAAACTCTCCAAGGTGCAGCACGCCTTTGGAGTCACAGCACCACCGGTGGCCCGGAAATGCCTCACTCACCCTCACTTTGCTGATGGGATGACGGAGGCATTTGTTGGCTCCAGTTTCACTGAGGGTTACGGCATAAAACTGGCCCTTATTGAGGTAGGTCATGGGCCCCTCCCCCTGCTTCTGACGCAGGGACTTGGTGGCTTCCAGAGTGTACTGGAAGGTTCCACTGCAAGGAAACAGGAAGGCAATTCTGAAAAGCTGCGGTAAATAAACGCAGGATGGGTTTAAGGATGAACGATGTAGAACATGGCCCTTACAGCGCTTGCTGGTCATAGATATAGTCTTCGGGCCCCAAAGATGAAGATGTGTGGTATTTCTGCACAGAAAACGAAAGAGTCTCATAAACGATTCACATCGGATACGTTCCGAGGGGCCAATACCACCAGCTAGATGCACGAACGGCACAGGGCTGAAGTAAAAGGGTCTGACAGGCAGCTGTGGAATATCTAAGACATGACACACAACCTGAAGTCTTGTGGCTTTTTTCTTTGACTCAAAGCCACAAAAGCATCACTTTCTGCCCGAAGACCAAGGCCTGGACCTCACCTCATGGTCCTCCGGGAAGGAGTCTTCATAGCTGCTGTCAGGGGTGCTACGCTGGTCATCTTTTATGTACACGGCATGTTCCACAGAGGGCGCGCTGTAGGGGCTCTGCTCATAGGTTGCCCGCACCACCTCCTGCCCTTCCACCTTGTAATGACTCCCAGGGGCCATGAAGGGCGGGGTGTATGTCTCTGCCTTCACGGTCACCACGGCTCCGCCCTCCACGCCGTACGGCTCTCGCTTGGCCTCAGACGTCTCCGCACTCAGGGACAGGTTGACGGGAACGGATTTCAGCACCTGGACGCGGTTGCCCACGGTTCCCATAGCCCCCTGAGTGTCACTGTCCAAGGAAACGCTCCTTGTTCATCAAAAAGACGAAGACATTAACGCTTTTGTGCCAAGATAGTCAATGCTCGTTTTAATGCATCGTAACCCACTTCTAACACAACTGGCAAAGTTATGGAACCTTATTTTTTTCCATTAATATCTTACAGTCTTTTTCTTGAAATCTGTCATGGGACCATATTATCTGCACACACACACACACACATTCACACACAGCTGCTGTCCTCCAATTGTAATAGATTTTGAATAACGTAACAATAACAAACATTACAAAATTTAAAACATACATTAATCATTGCACTAGCAAGGCTGTATTTTCATCCATTTTCTTTCTGATCAGCTACACCATCAAAAGAGCTGCACTATTACAACAATGCATCGCTTTGAATTATCGATCATTGAAGTTAATAGTTCTAAATTACATTTTTTAAGGGTTCCCACCAATATTACGTGTCTCACAAAAAAAAAAAACAAAAAGGGAAAACAAACAAAGTACTGACCGTTTTTCCTGGTCTTCTGGAATTTCAACTACTTTAGCGATCGGCAGCCTCTTTTCTTTGGGAACCTGAAAAATCAAGATCAAATTACGTCGTCAGAAATGAGTATCCATTCATGCGACCAACCGCGCAGCTACCAAACAGTGCCCACTGAGGCTGTTCTGCAAGAGATCACATCAATAGCAACCAAAGTATCACACACACATTTAAAACTCAAATTGCTCAAGAAAACTATTTATATTCTCTGAACAATGACTTTATTGCGCTTGTGGTTTTTCCTGCTGTAGATCTTGTATAGTTTTCCTTTTCTACTAGAGCCACCCAGTAAACTGACATGACCATTCAACCACCACACTGTAACTCACCACAGACCATCACTTTGCTAAAATAGACCTGCCATTTTAATTTACCTTTTTTTAATCACATTGCTAAGATATCTACAGGCCATCCCCTAGCCATATGTTTTTGGAAAACTGCAGACTGGTAGAATCCAGGCCACGCAGTGAAAACACACTAAAATGCTACCCCTCAAACCACCATTACCCCCCCATAATAGGATACACGAGGCCTGAAAACCAGAGGGAAAGATACTAGCTTATGGCAAATACGACAAAACCAAATATACAATGAAGATGTGGTTCAACCAACCAGCAAATGGTTTCATATGACAATCCTGTTTGCCTGTTTTCATAAAACTACATAATATTTTTTAAATTCTATTTTATTTTTACATATTATGTAACATTCATTATTTACATTCATTAGTCATGTAAATAGATTTGAAAGTGTAATTAATGTTTTACTTTTTGATATATATCTTATGATATATTGTTTAATATTATCACATTGTTACGCTTTTTACTTAGATAAGTACTTTT
>JAODJW010000135.1:10732855-10746024 GCA_026777045.1 Hyperopisus bebe | reverse complement strand
GTGCGCCTCCCCCCCCCCCCCCCCCCCCCCCCCTGCGGGTGTGGAATTCTGGCACACCGTGGAATGATGGCGTGGTCTCCACCTGAAGACGTTTGCCGATGTTTACCAAGTAGGAGTGACCCACGTTCACCTAAACAACAGACAGAATTCTGTCAATTGTTGGATTATTATTATTTATTTTTTAACACAAGTGTGTGCGTGTGTGTGTGTGTGTGTGTGTGTGTGTGTGGGAGGGGGGAGGGGGGGGGGGGTTGACATGTACGGCCACGCGGGAAAAAAAGGTTGCAAAGACTGTGTATGTGAGACAAGAAGCAGAGCCTCTCTTTGTCTTTAATCGTCATGGAGCTCCCCCGGGGGGAGGGGGGGGGCAGCCCTTCACGGCAGGAATTTTCCCCTTTTTTCTGAAGTGAAGAAACTGAATCCTTCACGTTGCTTTGAAAGTGTTCTCACAATGATAGCATTTCATTTTTATGAAAGGGTTGCGGACAGAGTGCCAGATGTGATCGTACACATATAGAAATCTTAACCATGTTAAATACACCTTAATACAGTATTGTGCCTTGTATTAATAAGGAATGACAAAGACAGCTGTAATGTTAGCTGGGGTCGTGATTAGGGGCCCCACTCTTGTAGGGAGACCCCTACTGTTTGACACTTGAAATGTTTCAGTTTTACTGCTGCAACAGCATTAACAAAACTGGACAGTAGGAATAAACACAAGCCTTCAGGTTCAGAGGCCTGGAAGATTTCCTTATTATTACACCGTATAATTATCTGCAGAAACAAAAAATACTTTATCAATGGACGTTTACTGTGGCTAATTCTGTGCCTTTCCAAAATGCAGAAGTAGACATCTGTGAGATTATATAATGCCAGATATTACATTTGTATTGTTCTCTGTCACATCAAATCAGGTAGATTGTGCTCTGTGCCAATACAATATTGAGGTGTGGTGTCTGCCATGTCCTCCATGGAGCGATAGAGGGGTCAGTAAAAGCACAGGGACATGCAGGTATCTCAGTGCTTCACCTGGCTGTCTCCATGGCGATGGGTTGTCCTCCGTAAGTGGGGGAAGCCAGTGGGGGTGGCTGTAGCTTATCTTGAAAAATTCAGTTCACGAGTGGTCAAAACATGACAGCACGTCTGATATTCAGTCAGCCCGAGCGTTCTTATCTCGCACCCTTTCTTCTTTCTTTTCACTGGCTCCCTCTTGGCGCTCACATCAAATTCAAGTCCTTGGTGCTAATTGACAGATCCATCAATGGACAGGCACCCATCTCCATCAAAAAGGCTCCTCAAGACCTATGTCCCATCTCACCCCCTTCTGCCAGCAACCTCCCACCATTTGGAGCTCCCTCCACCACATGAGGAGTGTCGCTCCAGATGGTTCTCCTGTGTGGTCCTCTAATGGTGGAATGAGCTGCTGAATCTCACCTGGTCATCAGGCTCTCCACCTTCAAGAAACACCCCAAGACCCATCTGTTCCAGGAACACCCCTTCTAGCCTGATGCCTCTTAACATTCATTGAATGTTCTTATGTTGCATTTCTGGTCCTTGGATAGTCTTATTAGGATGTTGCTTTGTTATTGTGTATCTCCTGCTCTGAAACTGCTTACACTTGTACTCGGGCATTGGTTGGAAGCTCCGCCTAGCTGCACTTACGCCTGTTGACTCCTTGACAACAGCTATCCTTGAACTATCTGCCTCGTAAGTTGCATTGGACAAAAGCATCTAGTTAATATACATAATGTTAATGGTCTTTTTTTTTTGTATGTGGGAGAATCAATTCAGGAAATCGAACAGGTAAATTCTGGCTTCCAATTGACTGGAAATTTCTAGCTGGGAATATATTGTGCGTATCAGCAATGTTAACGACTCCACACATGAGGATGCAAAAAGGACATAGGTGCATGCGATTTACATTCTGCAGGAACTCTGGGAATGAAATGGGGGGGGGGTCATCAGCCAGAGCTGCTGGTTCTCCTGTAGCTATGGAAAAGAGATGGTGAAGAATAAAAGGCTGCTGTTCTGATCCGTTAATATAAAAAAGTCCACACCTTGTTCTCAGGTGAATAACAGGTAGAGTGGGTTGATGCAGCAGAGGAAGTGTGACTCTTTGACGAATCCGTGTTTTGATCTGCCTCAGGAGACCCCGCTGACCTTCAGCGCCACATCGCATTGCTCTGTGTTCCCCTGGGCTTCCATCTTTGCTGCTCCACAGATATTTCACACTTGAGGCAAACAAAACATCCTTTTCACTGAAAAAACACTCTTCTATGCTCTTTATTCCAAGCTTGATTAAAATGTTAATGCTAGATATGCTGTGAATTTCTGAATATGTCAAATACTTTTTTTTTTTTACATCTGTTTGGGCTGGGATGTAGTTCTTGCTGGAAACTACTGTAAATACCCCCCCACCATATATACTCTGTCACAGTCCATCTTTAACTGTGTCATTTTTGTCTCTTCTTTATGGGCCAATGGAGTTTGCAGAGGTTACTAGAACAGCCCTGAAAAGCATCACCGTGGCGCTGAGCTGTCGGTGGAATCGAGTTTATGGAGGAATAAGGAGAATTTTAAAGGGATCAAGCCCAACACTCTCTGGAGAATGTTATAGCCAACACCAATCCATCCACCCATCTATCGATCATCTGTCTATCAAAAATCACTTTTAAAAGATAATGTAAAAAAAATCCGGAGAAACCCTTCAAAATTAATTTTAATATTGTTGTTGCATCAAATTTGTAGTTTTTTTATGTCCAAAGTTGGCACATTTCAGAGGCGAAGTGGGCCGCGATCTGGATCAGCTCGTAGAACCTGCAGTGCCAGGTGAACCCAGGCACAGCGGAGACTCTACAGGGACAGGAAGACCACACCTCCGCCGGAAGTGTGTGGGTTCGGTCCAGTATCCGGCTGTGTGAAATGGAACCACTGCACTCTGATTGTGAGGGGAAATAAGCAGTGCAACAATAATTAGTGCCTAGACCTCATGAGCAGCCTGGGCTGCCCCTGACATGCATGCCCACGGCCGTCACCACACGTCTGCCATAGCTCAAGCCTGGCACCAGCAGGTGTGCCCGCTACACCCTTCCTACAAGCCCCCAGGCACCCAAAAACAAAGAAAACCTTGTCTATGATAGTGTGCGAATGAGTATGCATGTACGTACCCTGTGATGGACCGAGGTGTGTCCTGGTCTTGTGCACTATGCTGTCTGCGATTGGCTCCAGGCCTTCCCACATGACACTGACCAGAATTTGCAGCTAAAAGATGGATGGAGAGATGGATGTATCGGTTAATGTGACCCGTGCCCATCTAGCGGAGTCAGTAAATTTGACACCACATAAAACATATTTCCTGAAGCAAATTAAGAGCCCAGCTACCCTGTGAATTTATAGGCTACTTCCTTCCGGTGACCTCTTCCACACATGTACTATAAATAGCAGTGGCATGTCTGGGGAAGAGAGTGACCCAGATTTGTGTGTGGAGATTGAATCATGTCACCAGCATTGGATTTGGGCTGGGGGGTCAGAGTCATGCTTCTCCAATTGATTATTTTATATCTAATTAGGGGCGATGATGTAAGATTGTATATATACATCCTCATGGCCAGCTTGGGTGATGGATTCTGTGATCGACAACTTTTTCCACCACAAGCCTCCTGTCAACAAGTTTCACTGTATCATCCTTGTAAGCCCCCACCCCGTTTGATAACTTATGCTATATCCCCCACCCCCCAGGGGGGTGGGGGAGGGGCTCTGACCATGTTTATGTGCCTCTGCAGAAAGGTGAATTTTTGGAGAGCAGTGCTCAAGTAAATAGTTGGTCCTCACTTATACTGAAGTGGACTGTGCATTTACAGGGTTTGCCCTTTGGGGTGACCAAGCTACTTCGTTATTGGTTAGGAAGAGATGCTGATTTGCCTGCTGTTTACCTTAAGGGATTATTTCAGACCCACAGGTGATACACACCCTTTCCTATACACAGTAGTGCCTCTATTCTTTCAAATGTGTGGGATTTGTTGCTAAAGACATCGGCCGTAAAGGTAACATTCATTGTATGTTTCCAGCACTAACGAGCAATAAACAAAGACACAGTTGTTTGCCCATTTTTAATGAATGCAGCTAAAGCTACTTAATATCCAGCCATTGTGAACAACAGACTGCTGTATTCCAGTGTTTATAGCTCTGTTCTCTTGTGTTTACAGTGTCCATACAGTATAGGAAAGTCCATTCCAGTGTGGGCTGGGCTGGGTCACAACTGGGAACTGGTTCCCAAGTGACAAAAAATGCCGCAGAGACAAGAACCTTTTCTAATCTCTGCAGGTCAAATGAAAAAGAAATCAACTAACAATATATAAATGTTCTCACATACACAGAAAAAAATCCTAGAAGGAAGTACCAATTTTTACCTTTGATGGTATATGTACTCATCACTGGGGCTGTACCTTAGTAAATTTACTTTTTAAGGTATAGAAATGGACTTCGAAGAACGTTTTTTTTCTGGCAGTGTAGCAGTCATATAGGAGTAGTATTACTCTCATATAGTGATATCTTTAAATATATTTAATAATTAATATGTAATGAAATGTATATGTAAAGTAAACATTTCAAGGGGACCTTTCAGCCTGGGTTCCAGTCTCCCTGTATTCAGAAAGACCCCTGACCCCTGCACATGCTGACTTCATGTACCTTTCTGGCTACAGCTCTTAGTGAAAGTGCATCCTTACCTGTATGTCAGGCATCAGCACACGCGTGGTTCCCCAGGATTCACATGACAGATGAGGGAAATCCATGGCGGATATGATAAATTATTAAATGTTCCACGGTGTTTTATTTATTTATTTATTTTTTTAAGACATCCTGTAACACGAAAATATGTTTTCTCTCTATATAATAAAATATTTGCCATTTGCCAAAAAATGGGACTTTTCTCCCATAATACCAATGCAACCTGTAAGCACCACTGCAAATACGTAATGACAAGGGATGAGTTATTATTATTTACTGATTATAAATACACTAAGCATTTCCCTTTCGTGACCTTCCACTACATTAGGAAGATCAGCAGTATTATTTCGCACAGTCCGGTAGATAAAATAATGGCTTATAACAAAATAATTATTAATTAAATAACCATATAATTAAGCATGTGGATAATAAAATTATTTCTAAACAGTGTTGCATTAAAGAAAACTGCTAAAATGAACCTTAAAAGCTTTGTTGATCATTTGAATTTAATTTGAATTGAATATTTTTAGTTTGTTGTTGCTGGTGCTTGCGGATTCAAACAGGGCCTAAATAAAAGCAGTGAAAAAGTCGAGACAGATTTTCATTCAATGCTATGTCACCGGTACATTGGGTGGTGGTAGATTTTAACTACTACCCACCACCCACCATTTTCGCTGTGCGATTTTCTCCGCGATTATTTTACTTATCAACCATGATTTCGACTTTAACTTCAAGAGATAGTCCTTTTAGTGTTTTTGTGGATTTCTCTTTTGTTTCCGTGTTTTCCAGTGCAACACATGACTAGTGTCTCGGAAATAAACATCGCTGTTTTCATTTAATTACCGGAGGTGTCGTAGCGACTGAATTGAACGGCTGTGCTCTGAAGCAGACGCTAACAGCCCCTTGGTGACAGAGGACTAAAATTCATTCGAAGAACAAAAGTCGGGAAATATTCAGAATCTAATTATCATCTATTGGAAAATTAACGGCCCATGGAAACTTAGAACTGACCCGAAGGCAACACGGTTTGATTAATAACATGCCGTGTATTACTGAAAGCACTGAAGCCTGTAGTGTGAGTGTCTGAATTGCCGTGGGTGCTGTTTCTTCTGTCTGTCAAAAGAATAATGTCCCGTTCCTGCAGCTATAAAAAGGGAAAAAAACAAATCAGGAGCATAACTGAAGACACCCTCTCAGGAGAGGCTGCTGCAGTATAACCTTGAGTAATCTGCCATCTGGTGGACACTGAGAGCGTAGCAAGCCAATTCACTGTATTCAATCAAACCGACGATGGCCAGACTGTTTCCGGTGCTAACGCCACACCCTCGTAATCTGAAATGCAGTTGAATGGATGACAAAAATCATCTGACCGCTCGTCCTGGTCAAAGTCGCTGGGGGGCAGCATAGAGCGTAAAGCAGAGCGGAACCCAGCTCAGTAATTGAGTTTGTTGTGGTCTCAGGTTGCCATCTATCGGTTATATTCCCTTTTGCATTACAAGCGGGAAGATTTTTAAGAATTTTAAAAAAGTCGAAGCTTTAATATTATGGAAATAACAACCCTAACAAGCATGAAATACAATTATTGTATTATTCCTCTGGAGCACTAATCTTGCTATAGCTAAATTAAATTAACTGGTAATTTGTTAACATGCAGTTTTACCTAAATTTGTTTATTCGTTGGTTGGCCTGGTAACTCAGTGGGTAGCCTTATCCTCCAGGGCCTGGAGTTCACAGTTTACCTGCCAAGCTCTGTGTATGAGGAATATCTTTCCTGGGGTGTGTAAATTCGCTCTGAATATTACAATTTGCCCCCACCGTTCAAATACATAAACATAGGGGAATTAGCATATCTAAATATATATATACATACTGTATGAGTTGAGCATAGAGGGGTTGAGGTCTCCAGAGGATCCAGGAGGTTGTATTGGCTGGTTTTGATTATTGGGGGGGTTACAACCCCCCCCCCCACTCCCCATAATTTACGCCTATGCATACATACTACACACACATACACACATAGTGTGTCAGATTGTCAAATCTGCCATGGATTGGGACTTCATCCAGGGTGATGCTGAAATGTTTTGATGTCACATGAATCTCAGTAATTTCTTATTCAGTTAATACACTATATTGCCAAAAGTATTGGGACACCTGCCTTCACACACACAAGAACTTTAATGACATCCCGTTCTTAATACATAGGCTTTAATATGGAGTTGGCCCACCCATTGCAGGTATAAGAGCTTCAACTCTTCTGGGAAGGCTGTCCACAAAGTTTAGGAGTGTGTTTATGGGAATTTTTGAACATTCTTCCTGGAGAGCATTTGTGAGGTCAGGTACTGATGTTGAATGAGAAGGCCTGGCTCACAGTCTCCACTTTAATTCACCCCAAAGGTGTTCTTTCGGGTTGAGGTCAGGGCTCTGTGCAGGCCAGTCAAGTTCCTCCACACCAGACTCGCTCATCCATGTCTTTATGGACCTTGCTTTGCGCACTGGTGTGCAGCCATGTAGGAACAGGAAGGGGCCGTCCCCAAACTGTTCCCACTAAGTCAGGAGCATGAAATTGTCCAAAATGGCTCTGTGCTGCAGCATTAAGAGTTCCTTTCACTGGAACTTAAGGGACCAAGCCCAACCCCTGAAAAGCAACCCCACACCATAATCCCTCCTCCACCAAACTTTACACTTGGCACAATGCAGTCAAGCAAGTACTGCTCTCCTGGCAACCGCCAAACCCAGACTCGTCCATCGGACTGCCAGACCGAGAAGCGTGATTTGTCACTCAAGAGAACACGTCTCCACTGCTCTAGAGTCCAGTGACTTTACACCACTCCATCTGATGCTTTACATTGCACTTGGTCATGTAAGGGTTGGATGCAGTTGCTTGGCTGTGGAAACCCATTCCACGAAGTTCCCTACGCACTGTTCCTGAGCTAGGCCACACAAATATAATATTTTCAAAAATACCATATATTTTTTGTGTTATGACTCCCACTATAATGAGATTATGTAGATAAAAATGACAGATATAAAAGTAGCACGTCGCGAGATTGTATACATGACCTTGCCTTAATCGTGGCGAATGTTGCGCGTTCATGCGACATTTGCAATCGCTGGGGAGGAGGGGGTCTCGACTTGGGTGGGAGGGCACAGGCCCTGGGGCGGTTGGCCCGGCTGCCACGCCTACCAGTCTGCCCCTGCATCCAGTCAAGGTGTTTAGGGTATGTCTACACGTCTGCTGTATTTAAAAATAAACCTGTAAGATAAGCACTACAGCGACATGCACGTCGCCGCAGCCAGGAGCCAAATGTCGAGTGGGAGGGGTTTCTAACCGTTATCATCTAATACCCCAACTCTACCCAAAAGCCCCTCCTTTTCCTCGGGATACCCCCCCCCCCCCCCGACATTGCCCCTCCTATTCTGTCCTTGGCTCCAGGCTGCAGCGATATATGCTTGACTTCAGTGTTTTTTAAAATGTATGTTGAGATAATTCTTTTATGAATATTCAGCGGGACAAATAAATCTGTTTCCCCCCGTTCATATAATAAAATGCGGGTTTCATTTTTTTAAGAAGAACTGCTTACGGTTTTGTTTAGCTACTGGATTTCACAATGCACCCATTAATGCTATAAAAACTTTATACAAACAATTAAGGGTGAATCAATTACAGTTGTCAACAGAATAACATGGGAGCGCGTGCCATAAAGGTAGAGCTACTTCCGACTGCTGTAGTTCCACAGGGAAGGGTGGCTTAGCAGCTTATATATCAGAAAGTACACGTGATCATTTAGAAAGGCAGATTTACAAATACAAAAGAAGCTTCGGTCAATAAATGTGTTACACGCTGAAGACATTTTAACAACAAGCGCGCTGATCAGCTTGATACCGCCAGTGTAGTTCAACCCAACTCCAGAGCTCGGAACCCGTGGGTTACGTAACCCGGGGAGGGGAGGGGGCTCCCGGAGCCAGTGATCGTGCAGAGGAAGAGCTGCCGCCTACCTTTCCTCTTGGGGAAGTGGAAGTCATTGGCCCCACCGGCCGCCGAGCTGAGACTTGCGCAGCAGCTCGCAGACGCCGACAAAAGGCACCGCGGCCGCTGGCGTCTGGCTGTTTGGTGGAAGTCGGAAGCAGGGAGTCTGCTTTGGTCGGATTTTGACTAGGAAAATAAGAGAAAAGAAATCTTATCACGCCTTATTAACAGATCCGCTTATTGTAAGCCCACAGGTAAGTCCGTCTGTTACGCCTGTAAACGTATTTTTTAAAATATCCTATTTCGTTTATACAAGTTGAGAGGTGGATGTTGCTACATTTGTTGCGACTAATAAAAACGGAAACATTTACGATCAGGAATCGCAAAAGAAAAGCCTTAATTATAATAGCAATAATATCGCGGTATCGCATGGAAAAGAAAGTGCTGGCTGGCACGGTGAACACGGCGTGTGGAGCCGGGATCCGGACGGCGCGTCGGGCGCCTGTTTTATCCAGAATCCTCCAGTTAACCAGCTTTTTAGAAGCTGATCTCGGAGTGAAACGCACTTCCACCGTCATCGCGCTTTTTATTCGACTTCGCGGAGGGTTTGTCGAAGTCTGTCGTGGTCAGTGCGGTGCCCTAGCCGGTGCATTTATTATTAGCTGTATAGGTATTTGGTTTCTACCCTCCAGATAACCGCTGCGATCTGGGATTGCTGGGTAGCCGTTGCTGTGCTTGGGGGATACAGTCTGCTGGAGCAGTGGATCGTTTTCGCCTGGAATCAGAGTCCGGTGTGCTTTGCGGTCACATCTCGTCTGCGGACTGTCAGGTCTCACACAGCGGAGAAATGACCCGCAGCGTGGATCTGCGGAAAGCATGGCCGCTGGCGGCTCTATTGACCTTTTCGAAAGCGTGCCTAGTCGTCCGGATACGGCTGGTATATTCCGGTCTGGCTGGAATTTTTAAAACTAACCCGCCGCTTTGAAATGTATAGGAACTCGCTTTATATGGTTCGTGTGCTTTTGGGGGGAGGTCTTCGGCTTGTTAGGCGTGCCTTATGTTAGCGCAGGAGGCGTGTAGAGCGTTTTTATTGACTGATCAGCTTTAACAAAAATAGAATATAAAATGAGTTGCCTTACATGTTAGAAGTATCATTTACATAAGTCTGTAAAGCTAGACATTTCTCGTGCAACCGGGATGCACGTGTGTTGTGTAGCTTGTGGTGATTTTATATACTGGGGGGTTGTGGTAGTCCTTTGCTGGCTTATAATTTCTCTAATGTAGTTTAGTCCCCTGTCTACCTGACCTGTCTACCCCCTATAATATGATGTCTGTATATGTATGGTCGGGTTGATGGCCTGCTTTTCGCTGGTACTTGTGACTAGTGACATGGTGAATTGCAACAGCAATAAAGGGAATTATTCAATCAATCAATCAACGGTGTGTTCATTGATTTAATTTCTCAAGCCACTTTTTGACCTGTCCGCTCCTCCTCATGTCCAGGTGATTAAGTGACCCATTTTCTTTGTCTGACTTGTTGGCTTACTTCTGGGAAATATCAGAGATTAATTGCCTTCTTTGAATGTCCTAAATAACTGCGATTAACCTAATTCACAAGTCGCCTTAGCGGAGAGTCAGCCAAACCGTACCTTTCCATGTGTAATGTTACTGGAACTGGGCGGTTTGAAGGTGATTAGGGTTAGAGATAAGAGTTAGGCGACGTAGCACGTCACACCTGTGCAAATATGGAAAAGTCACACCATCGCCAGCCAGCTGTACTCGATACGTTTTCCCACTGGACTGACAGTGTAGCCTCTTTGAAGGCCTTCTGTGCATCAAAGGTATAACTGACCTCAAGATGGTAGGTTTTCCTCTGAGTTTGCTGCTAAATAAATGAATGTGTTCGGCGATGCAGCTCAGACTCTCAGCTCAGACTGTACACCAGTTACAATCATCTCTTCTGACCTCTCTGATCCTTACTGGAGATGACCTAAGGCAGGGGTGTCAAACTCCAGTGCTGGGGGGCCGGAGCCCTGTGTAGCTTAGCTCTTTCCCTGTTCCGCCATAAATGATTCAGCTCAAGAGCTGTGTGGTAATTAGCACAAGAAGTTGAATCAGGTGCGTTAAATGAGGGGAAACCCAAAAATGTGCAGGGCTTCGGCCCCCCAGGACTGGAGTTTGACACCCGTGACCTAAGGGGTGAAAGGTCAGGGCCCCTGTGGGATTAGTTTTTCTGCTGGGCACAATGTCTTCATACTAGAGGCTAAATGTACACAAAGAGGAGGCTGGTGACTCACATCAGGAGAAATGAGAGAACATCCAGTAAATATATTGCCAAATAAATGACAAGTTTACTAAAGACTAGTATAGTCAGGAACACTTCTCTGTGTTTACACCTGTCTCCTTGGGTTATTGTCATGCTGGTGTGTAATTTACACCTTTCCTTGTGCTTCTGCTCTCCCAGTAGCCATGGCCCGCGGGCACCAGAAGATTCAGTCCCAGCAGAAGAACGCCAAGAAACAGGCTGAGGCCAAGAAGAGCAAAGGTCACGACCAGAAAGCCGCAGCCAAGGCGGCCCTGGTGTACACCTGCTCCGTGTGTCGGGTGAGGCGCTCCATCCCACCTACCTCGACCTGAAACAGCCACTCTACCATCGTGGATAAGCGTGTTCTTCTAGATGCTTTTCTGAGATGACTTTGGTGTCTGGATGCTGTAGTGATGATTTTGCAAAATAACCAATAACAGCGTTGATGCGTGAAATACGGCAAACAAAACCCATAATTTATGTGCTAAGAGCTTTTGAAATTAGACCAACCTCAGCTGAGATCTTTCTCCTCTCACCAGACACAAATGCCTGATCCAAAGACCTTCAAGCAGCACTTTGAAAGCAAACACCCAAAGTCCCCCTTGCCCCCAGAACTTGTGGGCGTGGAGGCGTGAGGGGGTGGCTGTGCCGGGATATCATCACAGGAGCCGTGGGCTGCCTGTCCTTAACCTCCAGGTGTTGGTGACACCTCCACCCATCCAGGACCCCTGCAGTCCATGAACCGGCCCGGTGACGACCATCTCGTCTCATGCATATGGCTATACAATCAGATCGTTGCTTGAAAATGATCTCCACCTATTGTCCACAGTCCAGTGCAAAAATAACAAATGCTAAGGAAAAATTAACTATCCTAAAAAGTTAGTTTCCATTAAAGCGCTCTTTGTTTCTTTGCAGTCAAGGGGGTATTTCAGGACATTGGAATGGTGCATTTCAGTACAGAAGGCTTCCTAAATTGTCAGGTATTCTGATGCAGGAGTTCTGTATAGCAGTTCTTGGTTCGCGTTTCCATATTCTTTTCCCTCTCGGCTTAAAGGTTCTGCTTTTTCTGATGTGGGAACTTTTTTCTTTTTTTTAAACCCTTTGACCGCCCCCCCCCGGACACCTAGTCTAATTTGTGACGACTGCCGCATAGAATGACCATGCAGAACTGTTAGTGTTCTCTGTTTGCTGTCCTGGTTTCTGAATAATTACTGTGATGTGTGCGTGCGCATCTGGTTTGGTAGGGCTGCCATTCTTTTTTTAATAGTTCAGTGGCTGTGATTATTTTATTATTTTGGTGGTGAGCTGCTAATATGAGTGACTGGGGTAAATTGAGAGCTTCCTATCTCTAGCTGTGTGCATTTCTCTTCCAAAATGAACCACTGGTATATGGCTACAATGCTCTCTCTCAGAAGACTGGTCTGTTTATTGCAAACCTTTTATACATTTGTATTTTTGCCCCAATGATGTAATATAACATTTTAATAAAATATTGATTTGATTTAATGGTCTGTTTCGTACAGCAGGTTCAGGATTCCAAATTCGGACAATTAGCTTTCAAATTTGTTTCACTAATTAATTTAATAGATAACGCGTATGTTTTGTGCCACACATTGTGTGTTATCTATAACTTAAATGTACACGGACAAAATGGCAGTTACCAAATACTCAGAGGTTGGTGTGTGTGCGCCCGTATGTATTAAAAGGACGGGGAATAATCTTTCCCTTAATTTTGAAGTCAGCACATTATTTCTTAGATCAAATTAACTCGTGCAGCATTTTGATATTCAAATGGGATGATAGTATTCGCAAAGATTTTGAATATTCTTTCCATTAAACTTAGGGATTCTGTGTGTAAATGTAAGTTTTAATGTGTGACTTTTCTGCAATTAGTCACAATCAATATCCTTTTTTTAACAATTCACTGCACTAATATGTATATAATTTTTATTACTTATGTTGGACAGTTCCAAGTTTATTATGGACTTGTCTTGCTATAACTCCTGTCTCTCTAAAGTAGAGGAGCACATTTTACTGGCCCTAACAGGCCGTTGGTGGCCCCCCAGCCTTGTTTCATTACGGCACTGCTGACTGGCTGCCCAGCCTCGTTCCTCTGACGTCACACCCCCCCCCCCCCTCGGCTCCCCCTTCTCTTGTCCCTCTTTTCCC
>JAODJW010000135.1:10715481-10732755 GCA_026777045.1 Hyperopisus bebe | reverse complement strand
CGGCTCCCCCTTCTCTTGTCCCTCTTTTCCCCACCCTCCCCTAAGCTCCCTGCTGTGTACGGGGCTGTTTGGTGTGTGTCTCCTCGCTGGCAGAGTGGAGGTTTTGACAGGGACCAGCAGTACAGTTGAAGGGAACACCATCCCCCCCCCCCCGGCCCCAAAAAAAATTCAACATATACCTGATACTGTCCCGATAAGCCGCTTTCACAAGCTGGTGTGTGGGTGTTTCCTCAATTAGCTTAACAAATCACAAATCATATGAACGGAAAAGTAGAAAGGTGGCAAAATGGTTTTTCTTTGGGGGGTGGCATACAATTCAGAATCTGCATATTAGTGTAACTACGGTCTTGCCAACACTCTCTCTGGCATGCCTATTATTTATTAATGGGCTCAGTGTCTCACTGAATCACCTTCCACTCTCCTAGCATCAAAGCAGTGTGTGTCACAGTGGTGGATCCAGGCACACTGAAGAGGACCAGATTTTAAGAAATATTCTCGTGTCTCTGCAGCTGCCATCCAAAATTCCGAGGGGCTGGCAGTGCCGTCTGGACAGATGGGCCTCGGAGAAGGTCCCCTGTGTAATGAGGGGACGTGTCTGTTAGCCTTCAGTTGATGTAGCTGAATTAACAGCTAGCGGACGCCTGGACAAGTCACAGCAGGTTAAACTGAGACAGTGAGAAGATGCAAGTGGACTGACAGAATGAGGACAAGGGGTTTCAAATGGACTAAGTAAAGACGGGTGAGAACTGAGTGTGTGGAGGCAATCAGAGCAGTGCTGATCAGTACTTAGGGACGTCAAGCGCTGCTGATAAACCCTTCAGACTAACACGACCTAAATTTATTAAAACTTGGCTATGTTGACCTGGAAACTTTCAACGAGAGGGTTCTCTGAGAGATGATGTAACGTAAAAACCCTTAAAGGTGACTTAAGAAGAATAGATGGGAACGCTGGTTTGAAGAAAGGAACTGGTCTGTTTCAGATGGGTGCGGCTCAGTGACTGTGGGCAGCCGTGTCTCCTCACGCAAGAGGGGTGGGGGTCTCTGATGGACGCATGTCTCAATGCAATCCAGGCAAGGAATTAAAATCTGATGCTGATCGGACGATAGAACTGTATTAATCGCGAAAGGAAATTGTAAGAGAAGAATGTGATGATTTAAAGGCACAAAAAACACTTGAACATTGATGAAAATCATGCTGCCCCTAATAGCTGCTGCTGCCATGGATGCAAATGGAGATGGTCACGGTAGCCTGGCAGGTCCCCTTGCCCAGATTGAAGTCATATCCTGAAGAACTAGACCCACTTGGGAGAAGAAACAATTAGCTTGTTAATCCACACACCCTCACTCCCTACTCCGGAGAACCGATCAAACTCTTGTTTGCCCCATCACCACAGACGTAAAATCACCATCGCAGCAGGCTGACTTAGGCCCGGTAAGTAGGCAGCTTAGACCACAGCATGGAAGCTCAGTTTCAGGATGACAACACCTTTCGAAGATGTATTTAACTAACGAACCACTGCTTTCGTTTTGTGTCGCATGCACAACAGGAGATACGTTCTTTTAGCACAACATCTTTCAAAAGAACATTCTAGGTGTGTCATTATATATTTTTAATTTCCTTTTCCAGAAGGAACCTGGTTTCTTTATGGGCACCTGATTGGTTGAGGGGGGTGGTTAAGTCAACTGTACATCTTGACAAAGCAAGAAAATAATGAACTGGAAGCACTGGGTCTGTAGCAAGCTGAGCATGACAATGCTGCCCACTACTAACATTACAATCAGAAACGTGCTTGAGGGTTTGAAGAGTATCTTCTGATAGGACAGCAGGAAGGAAGGACCTCACAAGCTCTCTTACTTAAACAGGAAATTGCTGCTTTTTTGTACGTGTTGCGCGGTATGTCATGTGACCACATATTCTTAGCTGCCCCACCGTGTCCGGCCCTTAGCGTGTCTGGCCCCCCGAGAACTCCCCGGAATGTCGTGATGTAATGGTGTCAGTGATCTCCCCCTCCACCCCAGCCCTTTCTGGTAGTTTCCTGGGGAAGTGGGTGGGAAGGCATTCTATTGCAGGGCACACATACACATTAATACACTGTGGGTAATCTAAAGAGACCACTTAGCCTAACTGTATGTCTCAGACTGAGAGGAGGACACCCACAAATCATAGGGAGAATATGCAAACTGCTGAATTAAGATTTTTATTCACATTCTATTTTAGAATAGTTTTTCCTGCCAATCTGACATGACTTTTGACCTAGAGCCCACCGGATCACAAAGTGCTGAGTTCCTTTTCTGAATAACAGTCCTGACAGCGACACAGCAGTGAGTAGTGAAGGGTAAGCATGTCCAGTGAGTCTGAAACTGCCTCCAGAAGGACTGGAATGACTGGTTTGGTCAAATGAACCATGTGACGCTCTCCTCCCCTTTGCATCTTAAACCTGAGCCATACTGTTTGCTGGAAATGTTGAAAAGCATCACAGTAGAGAGCAATAATCCCAAAGCTGTTCATAAAAATGTCACCAGCAAGAAATACTGGGAACATTAAAATGTCATTTGGCTATTAAAAATTCTGGAAAAAAATTGTAATTATAATGTAAAGTAAATGTAAGATATTCCTGCTTAATATCACAGCAAAATGCTTAAATAGTTGAAAAGCTATGAGCGTGTATTTTAAATCTCAGATGTTTACTAGAAGTGTTATAAAGAGATAAATACATTTTCCATGGCAACTTATCTAGTGTGTCACGGTGACACTTTGGACAGGATGCCACTTGAATCCAAGGCACATACCAGGGCGTTTTACAGAGACCAATTCATCTAACCACATCTGAACTGTAGAAGGAAACATAAAAGCCAGTGTTTCCCAACTCAGTCCTTGGGAATCCCCAGACAGTCCATGTTTTTGCTTGGGAGCTGGGAGGGAGCAAAAATGTGAGCTGTCTGGCAAGGAGCTAGGAAGGAGGGAGCAAAAATGTGGGCTGTCTGGGGGTCCCCGACGACCCAGTTGGAAACACTGATATAAGCAGAACCCGCACAAAGTTAGGGGATAGGATGCAAAACCTCAGCAGTGGAAGTGGGAGACTATAACACTGCCCATGTGTCCCCATGCGAGCATCATGAGGAGATGGAAAGTGATACTACTTTTTATTGGTGGTATGGTAGGCAAATGTTCTGTGAACTTGTGTGGTAAACTTTGATTACTCTTTTTATACCGTAACAAATAGATGTTTAGACCTTCACAACTGTGGCCTAGTTCCATGCCTCTGAAAATAAAACCATGACAAACTGATTTCTTTGGTGGGGAAAGGGAAAAAAAAATAAGAATGAATACTGAATGATTCTGTCCCTATATTTGGAAACAGTCTCCATTCCGTTTCTGTTATGGTCTGTTGGTATAGAAAATGCAATGATCATCCATCCATCTTCCAGCCACTGATCCAGTACAGGGCTGTGGAGCGCCAGCCTTTTCCAGGAGGCATATCACCGGGACACACACACCAAAGGAGATTTTGAGACACTGCAAGGGGGAAGCAGGTTGCCCAGGGGACGCCCACATGAGTGCAGAGAGAATTTCACTCAAGAAAAGTTGGAGGTAGGATTAGACCTGTAAGCCCTGGAGGTCCCATGCTGAACTACTAACCTCCACACCACCCTGTAAGAATCCTTTTTCATGCTTTTTCTTAACCCCAATGATACTTATATAAGCCGAAAAAAGCAAAACTGACGGGTAATGTACAAAGATCTCTGTTAATATCTACCCTGCTCCGTACACTTTATGAAATTGAAAAAGTAAATCCTGACTTGATGATCGCTTATTAAGGTATGCAACTTCTGAGATCAAGTCAAGTGATCCACTTCCAGCATCAGGACGATCTCTGCATTTAATTGCCCCCCACCCAAGCAGGTACAAGCGCACTGCACTGACTAATGTCCCACATATTACATAACGGCTTTGTTAAGCAATGTTTATGCTGGAGAGCAGAACATACTCTACCCCAGGCCAATTCTGTGTCTCTAGGCAACACCCAAGAAGCCCTTTGCATGCGCCCCCCCATAACATGAAAACAAGACATTGGAGCAAATTGCTGTGGGCAGTAAATTTGCATAGCTTGAGGCTTTGAGGACCTGAGACGACGAAGCGAGGAGTCTAGCTATACCTCAAGTGTTCTTTCTTAGATTCATCTCGGCCCTTAGCAACGACGTGATGCGTAAGTTTGCCGGTTTAAATCGGCCCCCGACTTACAGGGTGTGTGACGGCAGTTTTGAATCTCTTCCTTCATCTGACCTACTGATATTCCTGTAGCTCAAAAGATCACTGTATTTCTGCAGTATTATCTGCAGTCCAATGTCCTGACTCACCATTCGCCCACATGCAGCCAAGCACCACGCCCCCTCCCACACCCCGTCTACGTGCCCCACTCTCACGGCATCCTACCCAAAGGTGTGTCATCAGTAGTCAAACAGAGTAGCAATGGCATGAAGAGCAGGGAGGGGGGGCGTTGGGTGTGTGTTTTCCATTGCTCCGCTGTGTGCCTCAGTCATAAAACAGTACAGTGTATATTATCTCGGACTATGACAACCACTGTAGTCATACTGTGGAATTTGACATGTTTGGGGATGTAAGAAAAATCCTTGCTGTCGACCCCCCCCCCCCCCGCCCCCCCACATCCCAATGGAGTTAAAACGCAAGCCACCAGAGGTCTCTTGAAGCCCCCAGTATTTAAGGCTATGCTACGTCAGCGCCACCCAGTAGCACACCGCTGATTTCAAAGAAGCCTACTGAAATGGGTTACCGACTTAATATTATGGTCTGGATGGAGGCATGTGACGAAGTAAAAAATAGAATCGCCCTCCCCATGGAAACAGGCTGAAAGTGTGCCTGAAAGAGCTGTACCAGCCAGCCCATGTGCTCCAGTTTGCTCTACAGCACCAGCTGTATAAACGTACATAGTGATTATTAAATTAAATATCATATCATTTTGAAATTGACTCCATTCGCCTTGCCCAATCTTTGGCTTTTCAGTTTTTCACGCACACACGTTGGGTAAACATATCTTTATGAGGACCGCTCATTCATTTCCATGGGAAGAATGCTAACGCTAACTATGACAACCTTAACCCCTAACCATAACCACAAGTAACCAAGTGAAATAAAAGTTTTTGCATTTTTAGTTTTTTCATTGCGGTGACAGATTTTTATTGAGTTTTTCCTTATGGGGAATAGTTATTCATCACGTTGTGGGGACATTGTATCCTCATAAGGTGAGATATACCCGCTCACACACACAGGTTTGTAATTAACAAAATACAACACTTCTGGGATTTTTAGTTTTTTGATTGCAGTCACAAATTTGTTAGAAATTTCATTTTCTCCTTGTGGGGGCCGAAACATAAAAATAACCTACACACACATCTTGGCTGCTCACACATCACCAGGAATATAAGTATGGAATATAAGTATGTGTACTAACGATAAACCCAGCACAGCAGGGGTTAATTGCCATCTCATGTGGAATTAAAGTACACGGGGATGTCAGGATATTCAGCAGTCTCATATTCATTAAGTCATGAAAATTCAATATTATCGCAAGCACCGAAGCTGTCACAAGGGTGATGGCAGTTCATTTATTTACATTTCCTTTTATATGATTCATCTGAACTGTGAAAGTGAATGCAAAATGAAATATGCCTGTCTGTCAGAGATCTTTTAAGCTGTTTCAGTTTTTTATGTTTTAGAGTCCCTCATGCTGTGTGTCATAATTTACTGTGTCGGATTTCCATAGCAGACCTTTTGCCCTATCAACTTCTGACTATCTAAACACACCCATTTATTAAAAAAAACACCACTGTCTTCACATACACTGTCTTGGTTAGTGTGTCACTAATGCAGCAAAGCTGGCTATTAAAAGTAGAATCACATGAGTCATATGTCAACCCTTAGATGGACAGGAACAGGCAATATCACCATGCACAAAGAGGCCATGTTTAAAGACAACTGAGAAATGATTTCTTTTGTGAAATTCCATAAAAGACACACCTCAGATAATTACTAGGTGAGGTGGTTTTCAGAATGATTACTCATTCTGCTCTGAAGGAGAAACTTAGGAAGAATAATTTTGACACCACAAGAAAGGCAACGAGGTAAAGTCTGCCATTAGTGAAGCAGGTTAAACATCTTGAGATCTTCTTCACGAGTGATGGTGAAAGGGAAGCTGAAATTAACAGCTGGTTTGATTTTTTTTTTTTTTCATGGTTTATATGCTATCCTATGTGTCCGCGTTCACCCATATTCATGAGCTCAAAAGAACAAAATTGCAAGTGCAAGTAGCCAGATTAGGTTTCTGTACAAGGTGCTCGTGCTCACTTGAGGACACGGTGACCCAGAGGGAGTTCAAACTAAACCTAGAGCAGACCCAGGGCACACAGGAACAGGTGGGGATCCCCCAACATGTGCTAGAGCCCCTGGCCGCAGTAGGAGGTGTCTGACGCGTCCTGGGTGGTTTGCTGCCATTGAAACTGACACCAGAAAAAAAAACACTGTAATGATGATGGTGAAGATGAAGAAAGGTAAGGTTACACTGGAGAGGAACGGTGCATACCAGGGTAAAATATTAATTACCATTCTGGCTGGCAAAAACATTTACCACTACTGTCCTATTCCTGATTAGTTAAATCACCGTACAGGAGTAAGGGTCAGTGCTAGTCTTAATCGTTCAGATCGCATTGAAGTATTCATGTTACAAACTACTTTAGATAAAATTGATCATATATTTTCCCCTTGTTTGTTTCGTGCTTTAAAAAATCATTCAGCCCCCGTGCTCCTTCTGATAAAAATCAATGCCAGTCATAGCAAAGGCAGCGCAAAGGGGCCACATCATACAAATATACACATAAACAAAGGAGATCAACATACTATCATTAGGTCATCATTGATTTTAGGTCTAGGTACACTGCTTGCTTTATCTGAATCGCAAGGTGTGGCCTAAAGCATTTTATTATTATTATTATTATTATTTAGGAGGTGCATTTCTCCAAAGCAGCATGCATTGATTAGTCATAACATTATAATGACTGGCAAGTGACGTGAATCATATTGATTATCTCATTACAAAGGTACCTGCCATTTTATATTAGGCAAGTGAACAATCAATTCTTGAAGCTCATGTGTTAGAAGCAGGTAAATGGGCAATGAGCGACTTTGACAAGGGACATATTGTGATGGTTAGATGACTGGGTCAAGGCATCTCCAAAATGGTAGGTCTTGTGGGGGTGTTCCCAGTATGCAGTGGCCAGTACCTACCAAAAGTGGTTCAACAATAACTGGTGAACCAGTGATGGGGTCATGGGCACCCAAGGCTCATTGATGGACGTGGGGAATGAAAGCTTGCCCGTCTGGTTTGACCCAACAGGAAAGTCACTGTAGGATAAATTGCTGAAAATGTTAACGCTGGCTACAATAGAAAGGTGTCAGAACACACAGTGTGTTGATACTTGCTGTGTATGTGGTTGCATTGCTGCAGACTGGTCAGAGTGCCCACACTGACCTCTGTGCACCTCTGGAAGAGCCTACAATTGGCATGTGAACATCAGAACTGGACCATGGAGCAATAAAAGAATGTGGCTGATGAGTCACATTTTCTGTTATGTCATGTGGATGGCCGAATGCATGTGTATTGTTTACTTGGGGAAGAGATTTCACCGCTCTGGGCAACGGTCTGCTAGGAAACCTTGGGTCCTGGCATTCATGTGGATGTCACTTTGACACGTACCACTTACCTGAGTATTGTGGCAGACCAAGTTCACCCCTTCATGGCAGCAGTATTCCCCGATGGCAGTGGCCTCTTTCAGCAGGATAATGTGCCCTGCCACACTGTAAAAAACTTGAAAAAGAGTTCAAGGTATTGACTTAGCCTCCAAATTCCCCAGATCTCAGTCCGATTAACCATCTATGTGATGTGCTAGACTAAGAAGTCCAATCCATGGAGGCCTCACCTCGACATTTACGGGACTTAAAAGACCTGCTGTTAACATATTGGTGCCAAATACCACAGGACACCTTCAGAGGTCTTGTGGAGTCCATACCTTATTAAGGTCAGAATTGTTTTGGGAGACCTACATAATTTCGGGCTGGTGGTTTTCATGTCATGGCTGATCAGTGTACCATTGAGAAAGCAGGGTGACCTAGTCCCTTGAGCAATTGGGGTCAAAGGCTTTGTTCAAGATTCGACAGTGAAATCACACTGATCACATTTACAATTTTCTAAATCTGGACTATGACTTTGAGTGTGCCGCTAATGCCACTGCAGTGCTTGGTCTGTTTTGAACTGGAGCAAGTTCCTGTTAGTCACAGTCAAATCAAGTGCACTGATCACTTTTCCTTGTCTGTTCAAAATGAATAAAAATAGTTACCTGTGGTTTAGCAGTAGCTAACGAATAAATTATGTGTGTGAATCACGGGCCAAAGAACTGGAGGGCTTGGAGTATCATTAGGGTATTATTAAAAATGCAATGAAAGTTAATAACGAAATTACTGTACCTACAAACAATTCTATTTAAAACTTTACTAATAGAAACCCAGATTATAGCCATATTTTTTAAACAAAACAATATTTCTAAGCGAGGCAAACAATTCTTGTTACGCACGGTGCTGCGATTTATCTTCCAATCAACTCGTTTTACACTGTATATTTAATACTGTATGTCAGTGGTAGCATTAGCCAAATCTCAACATGGATGGCAAAATAGTGTTCCATGAAGTTAACGGGTTCCGACAATTTCGAAAAAAATGGAGAGGCATTAAGTTATAGCACTATTTTCATTTTTCAATGCAAATAGACAAGTGTACATGCCCCCCCGTGCAGATGCATCTGCCATTCATGGTCTGAATCATGGGAATTAATAGAGGAATTTTAAAGTATTGCAAACTTATTTAATAAGTGTAAGGTAACTAAAAACACTCAGAGAAATACTCTAATAACCGAGTTACTGAACAGAGCGAAAGGCTCCCTTCTCAGACTTCCGCGCAATCACGGAGCACGTCAGTCAACGGTTGCCTTGGTAGCCTTTGACGTCACAGTTCCGTGTCTCGCCCCCCTGCTCCAGGGGCCGGTGTGATTGGAGGGAAACCCCGTGGATTTGACCGAAACGGACTGAGGGAGATAGTCAGCTGTGTAGCCCGAACAACTACATCAATAGCGCATACACTCAGGTGAGTGGGAAATATTAATAAAAATATATGTGTATATGTAGCGTAATTCATGGTTAACGAGGGGGTTCTATTTGTATACGTTATCGAGCCAGAATTTGGGTAGCATTTCTGTTTCATTAAAATGTGCGGCTCCAGGTGGCTAGCTCGCTAGCCTCCTAGCCGGAACAATAAAGATTCGGGTTTGGGGGGTTTGTGCGGCTAGCTCTGGCAGGCGTGGCGTCCTATCAGTATTTTATTGACAATTCGAGTGGGATATTTCACGCGTGTTCTGTGGCTTTCTCCGCCGGGCAGCGCTGCAAATGCTGATCCGCTCGGTTTCATTGTGTGGCTCGGTCAGTGGACGGATGTATTTTGCCATTGTTTTTCACACCCCCCCCTCCTCTCAGCTAACAGGCTATTGCCGTTAGCCGTTACCCGTGATACTACTCCCCGTATTGTTTTATAGGAGTCGGCCGTTTGTTCACTGCCAGATGTGAGCAGGTAAAGGCAGGGCAGGGCGATGGCGGGTAGCTGCGCCAGCTGACTGGCCCCTCTGTCCTGCTTTTGCGGCTGCGACCTGAGGTCACCTCGGGCGGCTCCTGACAGCTCCCCGAGCTGCTCTTCTAGTATAATCGGCATCGCCCCCATTTATTTATTATTTTCTGACGAGCAAATTACCCGATAAAATGTTTTTTGAACCCCACCCACATATCGGTCTCTTAAGCCGTAAATATGTTGGCCAAGGCTGGGTTTAGCCTCCGTGTCCTGCTTTCTTTGAAGAAACCGGGTCATTGGGAGGGTTCGCGGCTAAAAGCTAGCGAGCTAGCATCTCCCCCTGGCGTTACATTAACGGCTGCCCGTGTCTGCAATGCCAGCACAAAATGAACGCCTTCATAGGACTCTACATAAATGCTGGCAGACGCGACCGGTAATTTGGCGGCAGGGACTTTTATCGTGCGCGGAGTCGGCGGCCCTGGGTGAGAGGCGCCGTGGGGCCGTTTCCGGCTCTTCCCCGCGCCTACGGCTGACGGCCACCGAAGCTGTCGAGCTCCGCTGGTCGCTGCTCCGCAAAGTGCTTGCTTTTTTATTGTTAAAAAAGATGCCCCTCCCTAGCGAGTTGCCCTGCATTTATAGGCACAACCCGAGCCTCAGGAATTGAACGAAAGCAACGCTAGCTACCCATTTTCAACAGGTAGGGGGGCTCTGGGCGTGGTGGGGACGGAGCAGCATGTCCGCATTTTTCCCCCCTCAGACGGCGGCGCGCCCCCGGAGCTGGCCCGGCTCAGATAATGCGAGTATTCACATGGTCCTCGCCCCATGGACAGCTATTTTTTGCAGTTTTTTTTAAAAAAATTACTGTCCGTATTACTCCTATATATTTTATTACTTGCCCGGACTCGACCCGTCTTGCTTTGTAGGAATGACTAACCGTTAGTGTATTTTATATTGTTGTATATGATTAGGTATAGCGGCTGAAATATCTGCTCGAGAGCTCTCTGTGTGTGACCGTAGCAGGCTGGGAGACATTTATTTCATGGTTTTTAAAGCCCCGGGATGCATCCGCGCAAAAAAGCAGCTGAGGCGGCCAGTGCAATTGTTTTATGAATGATACTGGCCATTTAACTCAGGAAATCGTACCACAGAGGCATGGCGTCAAGCGGTGACAGGCGACAGCGTGGTCTTTTCACCTGCTGGTGAAATGTGGAATTTAAATCCAGGATGGCAAACGGAAGCAGCCGCGTCGAGAACAACCGTATGAAGGCTTATTGAGATTGTGCTTTTGTAAAACCTCATCATGATGTAGGCAACTGATTCACTCTTATGTGAATGTGCCGCTTTGACAAAAAGGATAGATATTTTTGGTTAGTTTACGAAACTGGCAATACCAAGATAATGTCGTTGTGTATGGTGGTGATAAATGTCTCGCAACCCCAGACATTTAAAATAGCTAATTTGTCCTTCCTTACTTTCTGAAAATTGTCAGGTTCCGGTGAAGGGATGATAACTAGCACAATGGAAAATTACGTTTTAATTATGAAATTTGTATAATTCAAATGGAAATATTGGTGTTAGATCTCCTGTTATAGCACTGTTACTTATTCAGATCTTTAGGGACTGACTTTGGTCATTGGCGTCGCATGTTATTCGACTCAAACCTTGTGTAAGGTGTTGCAATTAATTTTAGGGTGATGTTCTGGTTGCTCGGAGGTTACTGCTGCAATTGGGCTCAATGAAGTTAGCATAGCGTGCAAGAGTAGGGTGTGTCACACCTGTCTTCCAGCTTTTTGTGAAGTATAGTGTTGTGGTGAATATGGATCCCGTTCTCCTATTCCAAGTTGAGCAAGGCACCAGACACCTGGTATTGGATGCTGATCCCCTGTAGGACAATTTTATGATGCCAGTTTAACCAATTAAATGTTTTTTGAATTATGTTAGGAATTACCACACTGGGAGAACATGCTGACACCACAGTCACAGGGCCAGGGCTAGGATTGGGGCTGTGAGGCTCTGCTCCCCACTGTTGTCCCAATTTATTAAATCAACCCGAATGCACATAATCTTAATCTATGTCTGATTGGAAATAAACTGTTTAAACTTATTGCTGTTTTCAGAAAACGTATACAGTGAAGGGTCAGGTTTTGGCCCAGTTCTGTGGGAATGGTCTCCACATTGCTCCATGATAATACTCAGTGCTTTTTGTCTGGTTAGTCTTTTATTTCACCTGCCATGCAGCTTATTCAATCAGTAGTGTTACAGCTAATTTCAGTATCAAATCTTTGTGTTGCTGGTGAGCATGTGCAAATCAGAGCAATATAGGTTAGCATGCAGTAATGCACAGCACGTGAGCTTGAGTACTGAGGGACATGAGGCATGTACGTTTCTTTTAAGATATAACTTTTTACAGCATCCTTTCCTGCAACTGTCTGGAGCCCAGAGTCCTGTGTTGACTAAGTCTGATTAAAAACAGGGATGTTATGCATCTTGAAACTCAGTAAGATTCTTATTTTCAGTACTGAGCAGCCATGGACAAGAGTGAGCTGGTGCAGAAGGCCAAACTGGCAGAGCAGGCCGAGCGTTATGATGACATGGCAACCGCCATGAAGGCAGTGACAGAGCAGGGGGGCGAGCTGTCCAATGAGGAGCGTAACCTGCTGTCGGTGGCCTACAAAAACGTGGTGGGGGCCCGTCGCTCCTCCTGGAGGGTTGTCTCCAGCATCGAGCAGAAGACTGAGGGCAGTGAGAAGAAGCAGCAGATGGCCAAGGAGTACCGGGAAAAAATCGAGAAGGAGCTCAAAGAGATTTGCAACGATGTTTTGGTAAGTGACAGTACCCTATTAACCTGAGGCACCTGAGTGAGACTGTTTTCTTTTTTTATGAATGCATGATTTTATTTTACAGGTACAGGTTTAAACCACATGTTTTTTTTTTCACTCTTCAGCACATAGCGGTTGGTTAGCATGTTGTATCTTAAGTCTGATTTGATTCCCCTCTATACAGTTTGAATAAGTCCCTGCTGGCTAGATTGCCTGGGGCTTCTGAAAGGCTAATTCTGATCATAGGATATTGTTGCTAGGTAAACAGTTTTTTGGCAGTTTCAGATTAAGCTCCATACAACTTTTTCTCCAAAAAAGTTGTCTGGCTCATTGACTAAAATGCACAACATGTGAGGCCCTGCTTTAGCCAAACTCAGTTGCACATTCCTCATCTCATTTGTCCCAAGGGACTTCCCCTCCAAGAAAATGGTTTTGCAGATATGTTCTGCTCCATTCTGGGAGTGGCAGGTGTAGGGCAACTGGCCAGTCAGAAATGGACCACGCTGCTACTGCTGGTGGTTAACATTTTGTAATAGCCCAATGTACCCAGGTTGTAGAAAAAGTACAGTGATGGCATGTCAGTTGTTTTTTCTTTAAGTACTTCTAAGTGTCACAAGAGTTCCAGGTACCCTTTGGAACCACCATTTTATCGGAGTCGTCTGGCTAGTACCGGACATGAAACCTGCTTTTTGAGCTGTTTTGATTTACCCTAATGTTTTATCCCCCCAGCTTAAGCAGGACGATATCAGATTTAGGCTGTGTTTGGGTTTCCCAGTTTATTGTAGTAATTTTGTTAAGGTTTGTATCACATGTTCTACCAAGAAGAAGCTTTCAGACAGAAAGGGAATACTTTGAGTATCCCCCCAGCTCTTCATTTAGACTGCATGTTGTCTCTGGGTGTATTTCTTCTCTTGGAACAACTATTGATTCAAGCAGTGGCACTTGTGCGTTGGACATTATTAAATTGATGATTCTATACTTAAGTGTGTTCAGTTTCGCTGGCAGCGACTTCAGACGTCTGGGGTGTCTCTCTGCAGCCTTGTTTGTGAGTAAATAAAGGCAAGATAATGCAAATGTGTCTTTTAATTCCAGTATGAACTAGTCCATGAAGAACATTGCCGCTGCATGAAATTCAGCATATTTTTGGTGTACCATTGATTTTGTTTCCGGGAAATAGGTACTGCGTATTTGATCATCTGATCATTTGTTGCTTAAATGCAGAATTGCCTGCTAAAGTAAAGTGTAGTTTTTTTTGCCCATTTCAGTAATGTGCTATGATGTAATAGCCCTGCACCTTTTCACAAGCCCCAGCCCAGCCCACCCCACCCACATGAACACCTGCAGAGCCCAAGCTCTGTGGTTTTGATGTATTCAGTACAGCAACACCTTTTCACCACTGCCGATACTCATCTTTTGAATAAGCTCCAGCAGTCGTCCTTCCGGCTGAGTTTTCATATCTCCTCTAGTGCTTTAGCGTTGGGGATGGTGGTTGGTCCTGTGGGTTTGGGCTCGGCGTGGCTGAAAGGTCACTGGTGCAAATCCTGTGGCCAGTGGGGTGTTACTATTTAGCCTTTTGAACTAGGCCCTTAACCCCAAAAACTGCCACAGGGAATCAGGGTAAATGAATGACCCATCTACCTGCCCGAAGCTTTGCTTTCACCTGAATTTGTCTTGCAGGAGACAGGAATTGTATATGTGAGAACTAAAGAAATGCGATCTACCTGTATGAATACTGGCACAAATGGCAAATGAAACTATTATGACAATGTTATTACCTCCGATGCATCTGCCACTTTTAGAAAATGGATGTAATACTTTAGTAATACTGCCGCTAAGCTGTTCAGTCACTGCACCTGGGTTTAGCTGTGAATACTCTGGGGCGCTGACATGCTTTGCGGGGAGGTTGAGGTGTTTTGCTCCAGGCATATCCTTGGAATGTATTTTTGTCTATATAGTGTGGTGTCAGCCTAAAATGGGGGAGGGCAATTGTTTGCTTGCTTATCAGCTCACCAGCATTGCAAATCCTTGCAAGGTGTTAGAATTGAATGAATGAATGAATGAATGAATGAATAGATAAATCACACGCCTCTAGAGATTAAACTTACTGAATCTGTGGTATTTTGGCCGTTGGCTACGCACTGCTTTTAATGGAGATGGGTTACAAGTTGATGTATCAAGTCTTGTACGGCCACAGTCCTGTCGCTTGCTATATGTTTAAAGCTACCAACCTACCGGCTGTATTGGAGAGTCGTGTGTGTACTAATACTACTAAGAATGTGATTTTTCTTAAAATAAGGTTATTGAGATATGGAACTTGATATGACAGTTCAGTATGAACATCGTCCAAGAGAGGATACACAATTTTTCTCCCACTGTTAACAGCATCACTTACACTTTGTTGCAGTAGCAGCCAGGCTTGTATCACAAGCTGTAGCGAGTATGCAAAACACCCAAGCCAGCGATTCCCAAATCATCCACTGCTTTTTTTTAATATTACTCGCATTGACGTCACCGCAGGCGGAAGTCACTGCGCTCACACCCACTGAGTAGCAGAAAGATTGAGAGGCAGTGTTAGCGTTCAGCCTGAATGCCACTGAAAACGCATCTAAAATGGGAAAGAGCTGTCGTGCGACTGATTACAGAAATAGATTTAACATGAAATAGGAGCTATATTTTTAGAGACTAAAAACTGAAAGTATTGTACGTAGATCAGTCACGTATTTGTCAAATAGGTCTGGATTGGCTAATGAAACTGGTGGTGGTGGGTTGATCTCACTGACCAACTTCTGCTACGGGAGTTCAAAGGGAACAACATGAATCTGGTTTGGTCTGTTCAAGACTTTCCCCACTACCATGCTCCCGTGAGTGTGGATTTTGATGCGTCTCAACCATAGAGGTTAAGCATTCCCAGAATTTGTGTTGTATATGACATGCCCATGTCCTTCTATACCACAAAACTCAGTCATTGTAACTATATAGGTAAAACTGTCTGAACATCTAGTGCTACCTTGGTCATTGTTTTAATTGTTACATTTTATTGCCCCAGGGCCTTCTAGACAACTTCCTCATCCCCAAAGCTTCTCCAGCTGAAAGCAAGGTCTTCTACCTGAAGATGAAGGGAGATTATTACCGCTACTTGGCCGAGGTGGCTGTTGGAGAAGAGAAGACCTGTAAGTTTTGGAGTCTGTTCTGGGGTGGGGGAGGGTGTTACATAATTCACAGCAGAGCTATTTCATGTGTCATTTCTGTGAATTGGGCAATTTATTCACATAAAAAGAACAAGATCCCATCTCTCCTCTGTCATATTCACACATTCCATTATTCCATTGAACTTCCCTTTCCTGCCATTAATTCTTTCTCATAACTCTGGGCTGTATTCAGTAGCCTCCTCCTCAGTTATTACCTTCCACTTGAATTCACCGTGAACCTTGAACCAGATATGCAGATGAGGAGGCTGGTTTAAAAAGCCTGACTGAGGTGGAGAGAGAAACAGAGGGTGTTGGAGCACAGAGACTCGCCTCTTCCCAGTGAGGAGAGCAGGGCGTGCCCTGGCTGGACCAGCAAGCAGCTCTGACAGGGATAGGACAGGCGTACTGGGAACAGCAAGAGGACCAGTTCCTGCCATCCCCCCTCGAATGAACCCCTACGGGTGTGTTTCCCTGGCACAGATCAGCGTGGCGCACCCTAGGAGGTGGGGCCAAGGGAAGAGGTAGCAGAGCAAGTCTCGGCGTGTGCCCAGGATCAAGCGAGCGACTGGGAAGGCGGTGCCACTGCTGGTCAGAGCCAATTTTTATGTAGGCTGAGGAGGAAGGGGAGCAGCTGATTTTACATTCCTTCCTTCTGGAGCGAGAGATCGAAACCAGTGAAAGTGGAGCAGACCGCACTTGAGATGGGCGTTTCCTGCCATCGAAGGCTCTGGTTTTGTCCCTTCGGGGCCCCCTTCCACCTGGGCCACACCCATGGAGCGGCCCTACTGGCCTCGCTTACCCCCTGCAGAGGCCTGCCCCACCGGAATATCTGAAGCAGTCAGGACCAGGGTGTGGCACCACTTTGCTCGGTAGAGCAAAGCCTTGTGTGGCTTTTTCAGTGTAGTCTGCGGAATCACAAGTGGTTGGGGTTGCATTTGACACAAGCTGCTTCAGTTGTATCTTTTAAGGTCCGAGCAGTGTAACTGCTGAGTAAATGTGACTGCTGAGTAAATGTAATGGCCAGTTAAATACCTTAGACGTTTTAGACCTATGATTGCGTAAGAATAATGTGGAAGAGGCCAGCATTGGCATCCGCCCTTTTCTGAATCACCCAATATTTATTTTGAAGATATAGAATACAAGAGGGCATCTGGTACTTCGTTTGTTCTGTACAACCCATGGGGCAAAGTACTGTGGAGCTTGATATTGCAGGCAGCTTTTTTTTTCCATGTTTTCTACTGCAATTAAAAATATCCATCAGATCACTGAATAAATGCTAAAGCCCCCCTGTCCTTTTGAAATGTAGCTGGTTTGCTTTTAAAAATTCAGGATTAGTAGGCCTTTTAGATTCATTATGATTATTACAGCTGTAAGTGAAATGTGTGGTGCCAAACAAGGTCCCCGATGAATTCTTAGGGTAAAAAAGGCTGGTGCTGTAAACGTAGCTTCGTTTTTCGATCTGGCACTTGTTTCACACCCACACGTGCGCAGTTTTGTCTTTGAGGGTCAGTTAGCTTCCATTGTTTTTCTACCAGAAGAGTAGGACACCCACCCCCCCCCCCCACCCCCCCCCACCCCCCCCTTT
>JAODJW010000135.1:10668967-10684900 GCA_026777045.1 Hyperopisus bebe | reverse complement strand
ACACACACACACATACATACGAAAAGTGTTGACCTTTGCCTGTTGTTCTAATTTGTTCATTAAATCTGCAGGTCAGTCTGCAGAAAGCATACAGAAGATTTTATTTCCTGACTCATACTCTGCATACACAGTGTTTAACACAGTGTCTCTCCCCCAACTCGCTCGCAAGCAATAATGTAAATAGATCCTCAAAGGAAAGAAAATGAAACTGATAAGCAAATGCTTTAACAACCCATATCAGGTTTGTGGCGGTGACTGAAAATAGATGGAAACCATCTATATTTTTCAATTATTGATTGAGTTGGGAAACAACAGTATAAAAATTACATGATCGTAATATAATGCCAAAAATTAGGTAAGCACTGTATAATTCCAGTGTTTTTACCAAAAATATCAGACGTTTTATTCAATTGTTAATCAAATGTTGTTGGTGATATTAGTTCAGCTGTAGAAACATAATTTTGGAGTTATTTTGTCTGAAATATAAATGACATGTTCTGAATTGTAACAAAAGAAATATGTGTTACATGACTGTTAATTAAATAATACATTTTTTCATATCCATTTTCAGGAAATGTCATTTTATGCTTTGCACATTATCCTGCTTAAGTTTGACCTGGTTTAAGTGGAGGGACAATATGGTCAAACTGGGTGTAGGGCAAAGGGGGGTGGGGCTGACTGGTGTAGCTGGTAATACGGGGATTAGCGAATACCACTGGTGTACTCTAAAATGGGCTTTGCCTGAAAAGCAGCGTCTTTGCTGAGTCCATCTCGCAGGCCGTCTGCTGCTGCCCCAGACCCTGATGGGGGGGGCAGCGGTTCCTGTGCCTGTAACATCTTCACGTCAGCCAGAGCCTCAGCACATGGGGGGTTTAGCAGGTAGCAGCATAGCTAAGGCGCTACAAATATAGGCAAAATATCAGGGTTTCCCTTTAGTGGGGATCTTGGACTGGAAAATGTGAAGAATAAAATGTGTAGTAATATGCATTGCATGTGTAGTTATATATAATACTACAACAATGTTTCCAAAAAAGGTGAGATGCTGTGTAAAATATAAATACACACAGAATGCAATTATTTCAGACGTGTTGCTGGCATCAAATTCAAATTGAGCATATATTTGTCATAAAACAATAAAATTTCTCAGTTTCAAAATTTAATATGTTATCTTTGTTCTATTTTCAATTAAATATGTGTGTATATGAATTGAATATCATTGCATTCTGTCTTTGTTTATATTTTACATAGCGTCCCAACTTTTTTGGAAACGGTGTTGTGCGCTGAGTAAATTTATCTGCCCTGCGAAGACTTCAAAATACAAAAATTCTAGTAGCTAATTAGTATATTATGTATTCTGGTTTTTGAATCATCAAGAATAAGCCGGGGAAAGTAGAGCATATGGTGATATGGCAGAGATGGGAACGTGCGGTGAGTCTTTCTCATACACAATGTTAGCCCTACAAGAGCAAACAGTCTGGGGTCACAGTACAGCCTGAAGCACAATCACGTTGCCAGATCTTCGCTAAAACCCCACGAGAACGTCTCCGTTTCTCGTTTCGGCCATTATTTGGTCTGAGGTATTTTTATTGCTTTTATTTTCCCGTGACGCCCTGAGCACGTTGAAAAGGCAGCTCAGCTGGAACGTGATTCACAAACAGCCACCTGTAGCAGGCTTGCGCAGCTGATCGTCCGCCATCCCTCTGTGGCGCCGTCTTTTTTTGTTCTCCTGTCTGATCTGTTTTTTTTTTTTTTTTTAACTTCATATCCAGGGGGATGGGCAGTATTTTCCCCAGTGAGCCACAGGACTGCCAATGAAAACAAGGAAAAGGAAAGTGGATAGCCTGCAGTCTTTTCTCAGGGCGCTCCATGTGAGAATGAGCTAGTGTTCAGTTAGCGGACCTCCATAGAGGCACATTAATCAAAAGACCTTGGAACATGTTTGATGTTAATTTACACAAATCATTATACTTCAACTTACAGAGAAACCAGAATAAACTAGCATAACAGGCAATATCCTGAACTGAGGTAGACTGGCACATGAAATTGTATATGAATATCCAATCAGATACATTATAAATTTACATTATCATTTGACATATAAGAATTGAATACGCATGAATGATGTACATGGGTTGGGGTGTGACTGTGTGGATTAGGACTCTACACATTTGTGTATATAAAATTTAAAATTAGAAATATTTTAAATATCCTGCAGTTTTGGTTTTTCAGTAAATCAATAATTGTATTATATGTACATAATGCGTAAGACTATTCAAACATCTGCGATGGGTTGGTGCCCCATCCTGGGTTCTTCCCTGCCTTCCCAGACCCCTGTGACCCTGAATTGGACTAGCAGTTGTAGAAAATGGATGGATGGACTATCCGAACATATTCAAAATTTCTGTAATCGCAAGACATATTTTGGACAGAGCTGAAATATGCTGAGGCAAAGTGACTTTTTTTTTTTTTTTACTGGACTGAACATGGCTAACAGACTCACATTTTATGAGTCAGGCCTGGGCTGAGCTGTGTAAGGTTCCCAGTGTCCAGCTGCAAAGTGCCTTTCATCTAGAACACTGAAAGCCAGAGGTCCAGACCTGTATAATTGTATGAATTGTATTTCATTCTTGAGCCCTACTTAAATGTCTTCAGTTTGGCAGAAGAAATGTCAATCCAAAACGATCAAAGAGCGCCCACCATGTTTAATGGATGAGCCTGTCTTCTCAGTTTCTGATCATCTGATCATCAGTTTCCACTATAATGTCTCTAAATGGCAGATCCGTTTCTGGTAAATGAGTAGCTAATTCTCTTACACCATCCCTTCATTTTCCATATTGCTCATCCAGTGCACAGCTGCAATAAGACTGGAGCCTATCCCAAGAAGAACAGGCCACACCCTCTCCATCACAGGGCATACACACGTAAGAGCGGAACAAGTGTCTCACAGTGTGCTATGATGATCATTTCCTGGTTTGCAAAATACTGTGAGTCAGTCTCTAAATCTGTGAGCTCATCTGTCTGTTGAGACCTGTCTAGTTGAAAGGCTTTTTCGCAGGTATTGTGCAACTGGGATTGTCACTCAGGATATCTTGCCTTGCCTGTGTTAAAGAAATTAATGGTTAATTGACATAAAAATGCATAATGACTCATGAATGAGGGCCTATCCCATTTTATCCAGCATCAACTCCTGTCATTAGAAGCTGTGCTTAGTGGGAGGGGTTGTTGACAGATAAAGTTTCTTAAGTTGACAACGGGATAAATCAGAGAGATGGCCTGACCTATTTTTACCCCATCAGGGAATTATAAAAATGAAAGAAGTGTCCATACGGATGAATGATGTACATGGGTCGATGTGTGACTGTGTGGGTTAGGACTCTACACCCATGAACAGAAGATTGCAAGTTCAAATCCCGCAGTGGGTAGAGTAATTTCATCATTGGACTCTTGAGCAAGGTCCTTCACCTCTATCTCCTTATGGACTGGGTGACCTGGCCTACTCAAATGTATATCACTTTAAATGAAAACGTCCGCAGTATAAAATAAATGTTAAGACAATTGAAGCTGCTTAATTTGACAGAATGTCTACTAGCTAGAGGAGGATTTATAGAAGAGAATTTGTAAATTGCTGATTGCTGTTAATAGGAAAGTATCATAAAGTTTGTTGCTATAGCCAATTGTCACGCAATGACACATGACAAACTGAAGAAACACATCAATAACCTTTTGCCAAACCTTCCTAAATTACCTTGCATTTAACTTACAGCTATAATGCTATATATAATAAGAGCATCCATAACATAACATGATTTTCTTCAACATCCCCCATGAGTATGCAACTGATTCTACCATATTTACAAATCGCAATAACATTAAGGGATTATGCAGTGTGTGAGTGTGACCCAAGCGGAAGAGTGACATTGGTCCAGTCTCCTTCATATCTTGGGCTAATTTGACAGCCCTCAACTTGGTGGAGGTCCAAGCAAACACTTAAAATGGAGCTGAAACAATTACAGGAGTTATTAGAGGTTAGTTGGGGACATACCTTGCCTGAAGTTCCTAAGTGGTGAATAATAGATAATAAAAGATAATCGTTAAATTAGGCAAATGCCCTGCTACTTGCAAGTTTTGAGAGTTGCATCATTCTTTAATTAGTATTTGCTGTAGTTAACCATGCTGTGTGACTTGCTGTGTGTAAAGAAAGCAACTGGCTTGGCAGGCAGCTTTAGCAGATGGTTGGACAGCCTGTCTTGGAGCCACTGTTGAAGGCTTAGGGGCTACTAGGAAATGTCTAAAACTGTAGAGTGGTAAGCTTAAGCAGATTCAACTCAACTTGCGGAGAAATCGAATCCATTCTTTCAGAACAAAGTCCGTTAAGGATAATGAAACAGATGCACCTTTTGTGACCGGCTGGCTCTTTGTCTTTCTGATGGCTGCAGATCATGATAAGTTAAGTATTTTACAATGCTACTCCAATTTTTTTTGCCGATAATCATAGAACTTTGGTCAAAACGAGTCAATGTGCTTTTAACCCGCACTGTATGGTAATTGTAGTTGCATCATATGATTGAATTTGTACTAAATCCTCATTGAAAACCATACTGTACATGCTTGAACCATAGCAATCACATACTAAAAAGAAAGCAGACAATTATATTCAGTTATAGTTTAACTACTGATCTTGTGGTGTCCAGGTTGGATGGGCATGAAGACCCTGGTAGATTCAAGGGGCCCAGAACTTTATAGCCCAAGGTGATATCTTACCAGGAGGCCCAGAATTTCTAACTATGCCCTTGGTCGTCCCAATAAATCATCTGTTGCTAGCCATTGTTCAGGCGTCACCTGCTTCATCCCTGTTCAGTAATGGAGTGGCTAGTCATCTTCCTATCCTGTCCAAGTCAAGACTTTTCACTTCTCACTAGTGTTGGGTGCAATCCTGAATACCCTTATTTAGTCTAGGCTCCGTTTTTCACTTTTGGCATTATGTGCTGTGGTCTCTGGTGTGTGTCTGTAAATTCACAATGTTGTTTTTTGATGCCTTAGTATTCCCAAATGCAATTTTCAACATGATAATTATAGCTGAGAATGAGAATGCAAGATTGTGCATCCAGGTACGCTAATGGATCTCTTCACACTTCTGAATTAATTCACACATTTATGACAAAAGTTAGATATATCATTCCCCCCTAGAGTGCACTTTTATAAATTATTTTGTTCTGTGAAAATGTGGGTGTTTTGTATGACTTGTAGTTTGCATAATAAGACATTTATACTCACATACGTGATACCTTGTGACACATCTGTTAAGATGTTGAACTCCTATCAGGTCTTTCTGTTTGCAGCCGGTCTGGACACTGTGGTTCAACAAAACACTCTCACGCCTTTCTTTTGTTTGTTTAACATTTTTGCTGTTGAAGGTCTGTTTCCTAAAAGAGTTCAGATTCATGCCAAAGCAGAACGGTTCACCATCAGACATGTTGAACTCGTGGCCATCGGTGTGAGCCCATATTGAAAGATTTTACCTCTTTCATGTTCCCGCCCTCCCCAAATAAACAGTCAAATTCCCTGGCTTTTAAATACTGCCAACATAACCTAATGGATCTCCACATTTCTTTAGACTTTAGATGTTTTTGTAGTTTTGTAGCTTTTCTTAAGATATCATGCATAGCCCATGGTTGTGGATAGCTGGTTTAAGGTTATTTTATGTAAGTGCAGAATGTTGGTAGCCATAATGTCTGTATAAACGTGCAGTCAAGGATGGCCAAGTCTAACCCTAACACAGGCTTTGAAGTCTGTTATGACATGGGAAAAGATAAATTTAAATGAATGTAGTAAAAATTAAACATTGCGTCTTTTTCGTCAGTTTTATTTCTTACGCAGTTGTTACTGTTTTGATTAATGCTATCAAGCATATATGGTTAGTTCCATGAATTTTTAGTAAAATTTTCAAATGAAAATCCTTTTTCTTTGTGATTATGAGTGTGTGATTATAAGTAACAGAAAACATTAAAAATGTGTTTTGATAGTTTCTGTACGAAAGGCTTTGAAAAATGATGTCCTGGCAGACAAACACAAAAACACGCTCATCATTTATAATCTCAGATCAAAACTTGTTGTTTATCTGAGTGGTTTTAGACTTTGTGAAAGCTCCAGAAAGTGTTTTGAGCAGTATCAGTAACTCAAAGAAATGGAAGACTAGTATTTCATTCAGAACACTTGTACTTCTTGTGAGTAAAAGTGAGATCAGAGCATTTGTTTGACAAGGCTAGTTTCTGACAGATTTCTAAAAAGGGGTCAACAAGTGATATGTATTCTTGGTAGAGAACCTTTGTGAAACTACCATTGTTATTCTTTTTTCTTGGAATTAAGCACCTGAGAATATGTGCAGTAACCAATGCATTTTGCCTTGTTTAGAAGTTAAAATGCAGTAGTACATTGTTCCATATTGTAACTATTAATAATAAGTATGTTCATAGATGAAACCTCATAATTGAGTTCCGTTTTTTTAAAAAAACTACTCTCTGGCAAGAGACTCAGGTCTATCTAGACCAGAACCACATACCACAGTTAAACTCAACAAGCCCCCAGTCCCTGCCTCTGTCGCCCCCCTCCCCCACTCACTCTGCACGCATCTTTGTACACCTTTTCCATCTACTGGACATCATATATTTTTATAGTATGCCTTTGTTCCCTTTATTGTCTTTATAATTATTGTTTGTATATTGCACCGCTTCTTACACTGCTCTGCACTATTTCATTCCCTTACTCTGTTATTTTATTTCTACTTATCTTTCATTTTCTTCATTTATGTTCTTCCATGTTATCTGTGAATGTAAGCACCAATTCTGTCAAAACAAATCCCCAGCACCTGCAGCCGTAACTGGAGAATAAAGTGAATTCTGATTCTGACTAAGCATAGTACAGTACGTCCAGAGAGTTTTGGGAAGAGACTTGGTCTGAAAAGCAGTTTTTTTTAATATCTTCCTGAGATGTTTTAGTTTCCTTTTCTCCATTGTTTTTTTGGCTTTTTAGACATAGATTTTATTATTAGTAGACCCCCTCCAGGTCAAACAACTCTAGGGCTGTGGGTTTCACCCCCCCATGCGTCGTGTTGTTTTGCAGTTCAGAAAGAACACTCATGGACACTGAGTGATCCTCAGATTGAGGTGGTAAATGCAAATGATGCCATCTGAGAACTGGAAAGGAAATACTACGGTATAATTAACAATTAGCTTCATTACCCTCCCTACCAGTACTTTTCACATGGAAGTACACCAAGAGGACAATTTAAGTTAATTTAAGTTAAATTAAGAGGACACTATAAGGAAAAATTAAATCATTTATTTACCAATTACTTATTTTTAAAGTTTGCCTACAAAATTCCAAAAATCCCTACTACAAATTGATTGTAGTCAAATAATTAAAAAGTAACCCCATTTGGCAGCAAGTATTTTATAAACCCTATCTTACTGTAAAATCTGCCAAGAAAATTCATAGAACTGTCTGCAGCAGAAGCACATACACTATAAAATAAAATTGTTTTAAATGCAATAGGTCAGTGTTTCCCAATCCGGTCCTTGGGGACCCACATTCAGTCCACATTTTTGCTAAAGGGAGCTGGTAGGGGCAGGGAGGTCAGAGGGAGCATAAATGTGTACTGGCTGTGGGTCGCCAGGGACCGGATTGGGAAACACTGCAATAAGTAATTCTACTAATCTTCACTTTTAGAAACACTCCTATTTTGAAGGCCTTTAAAATGACTTGGCTTGATTTGGGATCATATTTCTTCCCTTGTTTACTGGTGACTGGATTCTCTCTCCAAAACATAAAGAGGCTAAGCAGATAAATCCACTTAACTAGTTACTTGCATTCAATCCCAAGCAATTTGTCAGGTGAAGGAAGTAATCTTTAGGTGACCTGGTGGAATTTCAACTGATTTGCTGCAAAATCAAAAACACACATATGGGACAGCAACCGAAAATCCTTGTATTCCAAATAACAATCTTGGCAATAGTGTAGGAGAATGAATATTCTAGTTATGGGCAATATTGTTTCATTCTGGTTTACCTATGGTATGGAATAGCCTTACCAACACGCAATCCTCTGATGAAATATCGCACCTGTATGACCCTGAACTCATCTGCCAGCTGGCCCAGCGTCCTTAAATTTCTCCATTACCGGCATTGAAATAAAAACCGGGAAGACAAACAAAACAGGATGTGCTCTGAAAAACACTTAATAAAGTATTTCTTGAAATTAAAAATACCTGAACTAAAGAACTCTTGTTTCAGGCCATTATTTGTATGTCACAGATCATAATAATTTGTTCTGCTTTATATTTTTATACCATACCAAAACGAAGTAAGCAACTCCACTAATTTTAAATGACAGAACAGCAAAAAAGTAATTTTTTGCTTCTTCGAAGGAAAAAGTTTCAAAAGTAAAACGGTTCGCTTTTTGGGAATTGACACATTTCTAATTTCATTAACTCAAATAGTCTGCACAAATATACGACCGCCTCCAACGATATGAAACCTATGTATAATCTATGCATGTAGTAATAAGTAATAAATAAATTTCAGTAAAATTCTAAATAACGAACATGTAGCCGGGAAAAACAGACCGAAACCCAGCTTTACGTCTTAGGAAAGTTTTCTAAAAACACCCGAAAACTTCATGTTGGTCAGTCATACACTTTCGCTTTTAGTTGCGCTTCATGCGAAACAGCAACTACGTTGCCTCGTACGGTACACGCGTCCCTAAGCTCCCCAAACCTCAACCTGGCTGCCAAACGAACTCTCGCGAGCGTGTATCCGTATCGCCGTCGTCCTTCTGTCGATCTCGCGAGAAGATTTGAACTGGCTTTAATGAGGAGAGGACGGCGGAAGGAGAACAGCAAACCCGACGGAGCCCTCCTACTGTCGGCTAACGCCAAAGAGACCGGATTAATAAACGAAGGGCTGGGTGTGGAGAGGTCCGCCTTGGAAGTGGGAAGAAAGGGGGCAAAAAAAGCAAAGTCAACTGTATATAACCACGTAACACTGGGGAGCTGGACGCCGCCGTCGCGGTTACATGTTAGAGAAGGTACGTTAGTCGCTCGCGGATTGCCTGTGTGTTCGACTCGTAAAACCGACCGTATGGTTACCGAGGTTTGTGCCCCACCCGGGCGAACCGGCAGCCTTGTCTCGCGCCTGGGTCACGCTGGTTTTGCTTGGCTTCTCCGCCTTACTCCCAACCGTGGGATTTTTTTTTTGTCGCCGTTTACTTTTTTGCGTCCCCGTCGGTCTGGGCCCTGGCTGGGTGGCTTGCCAGGCTTACATTCCGGTGACATCCAGCTGTATAAAGATATAAAGATGGGGTGGTTTTTGAAACAAACAAAACAACATTAGCTGCAGTTTTCTTTGCCCTCATACTTGTATAAATTTGCCACAAATGAGAATTTATTTTAAATCTGTCAGTATTTGCCTATTGGGTTATTTCGCTACTGTTTTGTTTGTTCTTCTCAGCATACCCCGTAGACATTTGTAATTTATTTTTAAAATTTCAGTATCCGTCCAGTGGTGAGAGTCACGTTGTGATCGCTTGTTTGTGGATTAAAACTTCCGCAACTTGTATTTGTTGGACAAATGTTGAGAAAAATGTTGGACAAATTCACATTATTCAAGTCAACTAACAGGTTAAACTGAACGGTGAACGTTAACTGCCTCTCCATCCAACTAGTTTGCTGTAGTTCTTCCAGGGCAATCGGAGAATCGAGTTTTTGGTTTAAAGGGGAGGCAAGTAACCAGTAAAAGGCTACAGACTTTGTTTACTTGTAGCTGTGCGTAGTTTGCAGTTTGTCACACCGCCCCTGGTTTACGTGACGGCCCCGGAGATGGTGGGGAAATTTAAGGGCTAGTTTGTAGTTTTGGGTGGCTTAACTTTTACGGCGCTAGCGATGGGAATTACCGCAAAAGCTGCGATGCTTTGTGTGTGGGCTTTGGATGCGTTCATCGTTAGCAATTGTTTCCTAACCGCCCCTTCAAAAAACACCCCTAGTTAACATTGGTGAAAAGTTATCTAGAGAGTTTACCACCTGTTACATGATATTCAACGTGATTTACCTGTAATAATAGCCCTTTAACGTATGGCTTGTTCGCTTTGTATCAAAAAATGTTTCCGACTTCCCACCGCCCCCGACTGATTGCTGATAGTGTTGCATTTCATACGTAAGGCAGCTCTAAGTCGCTAATTACGCTCGCTGGTGTAAGGGGGCCGCGTTGTGATCATCGCTGACTCTACTAGTGGTCTTTGTTTTTTAGAATTTGATATTTATGTTGTTTGTTAATCCCATTTTTGTTACAGGGAATATAAATGTTAAGATCCACAACCGTGCCCTTTTTTTCCTATTTCAAACGTTTCAGGCGAATTCTGTTTAGAGGCTTTGGTTTGCTTTGTCTCTGCTGTTCATATTTCGTAAATAAGGTCCTCTGTTCAGTTTACTCACGATACGTACGTGTACAGCGGCGAAATGAGGAATACGTACTCGCGAACGTACTACGAGTTTTTGTCTGCCAATGTCAGTGAAAGACATAAGGCGATTTCTCATTCACTCTGTACACTATTTTGTCCGTTGTGTAAGCGTTGGTACTGGCTGGTTGCGCACGCCAGTAAAGGTGGATGTTGGAGAGTCTGGCAGTCTGGAATGTCTGCTGCAATCTTCTGAAATACGGAATATCACGCAGCAGGCTTCAACGACGAAATAATGGTGTAAAAGCCTTTGTGTTCTTGCTTTATGTGAGGCAAGGATAACCGTTTGGCGTACGACTTTAACTATTAACTGCACGTTGTTGCTACAGTTTGTTCTTCGACGCAGTGTGCTCCAATAACTAGATATTAAAAAAAATAAACGAGAGGAGTGAAGCGTAAATGGAAACAGGATTTCCTATCAGGACGTTTCATTATACTGGGGTCATGGAAATAATCGCAGTAAAGCAAACCTGAATGCTATACGGGGAATTCGAAGTGAGAGGGGAGAATGTTTGTCGTCATTTAAAATGTGCCTTTAGGAAAAAGACATTAAATTGATGCATGGGAAGTAAAATTGGTGACCTAAGCTCTCGGTAAAATGGGTAAACTGCTTACAATGTCTAAAGGGGCTTAATGTAGGCAGTGTTATACTGCAGAACATTCTCAAGCAAACTAAATAACTTATTCTGAATAGTTGGCTTCATACATTATCCGTGGTTTCCCTTACCTTGACTCTGATTGTATGACTGAATGTTTGAACCTTCTGAACTGTATTTCTGCCAGTTACCACACCCAATTCGCATTGGTCCAGAATCTCTCCGGTTTTAGGAGAATCTGTCAACTATATGGGCTTATAATAGATCCAAAAGTTGTTGGAACAGAAAGGTGTGCTGGAATATTACTTAAATATCATGATTACTGTTACATACAAACTAGGGAAGGTTTTTGCTGAAATGAAAATACAGGACAATTTCTGGCAGTAGATAATTAATAAAGTTACATTGTTATTGGAGAATTTCTCTGTTTATGGGTTTGTGAAGATGAATGGGAAATGGAAGAAGTGCTTGTGTTGTAAAGTCCTGTGGCTTTACCAGCCAGGTGATTTCAATAAGCTGAACTGTTACACTGACTGTTGCACTGTTATGCTGTTAGGCTGGAAAGCAATTCTTTTCGAAAGCCAGTTGCTGTGCCTTGACCAATAATGTAATTGTTGCATCTTACAGGTGAAAGCCAGTTCGGCCAACTGCATACTTAAGAAGTAGTAGTTGTGTCTCAGGAAATGGAGGCATTTTTGTACTTATGTTTTGGAAATTTTTATTGGTATATTACATCTTAAGGCATTCATTTTCTCTTCAGTAAATTGTTTAGGGTGCTGTTTGCTTTTTCTTTTGAAAACAAGACATTGAGTATTTTTCATGTCCCCCTGACATTCTGGAGCTCTGCAGTAGAGGACTTTCCTTTTGCTTTGGCTGTAGTAAGATGGGCTGTTGGCTGTATACCCCTGGATTATGTACTTGATTGCCTGTTATGGTTGGCCCCATAGCAATTTTTTTTCTCCAGTGTCCTGACTTTATTGCCAAGTGGGTAGTTATCATGACAGGTAGCGGTCAATATTACAAATGCCTTAAGGTTCTATAAATTCTTATTCTCGTGTTGAAGTGATCTCATTACCATCATATGGTATCCTAACAACCATAAGTTAGCCATGCCAAGGTTTTTGTCTGTCCTTTTTGAACACCTTTGTCTCTGACTTGCGCATTTTCTGTGCCTCTCAAAGAAGTACAAGTTTAGAAAAGCCATCAGCTCAAGCTTCTGTGCAACTACTGAATATCATGCTGTCCTCCCTGCTAAGCTCTTTTGGTCTTGTGAACTGAAATAGTTATTGAGTGGAAAGAATAATCCTTCAGGCCATGGTTGGCTTCTCAGAGGACAAGCTTATAAGTACACACTCCCTAACATTTTTTTGATCAGCACTTTTATTACCTGTTATTTGCTTGGGATTCTTGTTTATCCAAATACTTTCTTTGTTCAGACATTAACTTTTCTTGTGGGTTTTTATTTGCAGAATTGTCACCCATGAAAATGTGGGAGATGTGAAAATTACTTTTTTGTAAAGGAATTCTTAGTGTTCTGAAGTGCTGTAACTGCTGAGCTGCACGTTTTGGAAATTGATTACCAGTAACAGCAAGTCTTAGTTGTGCAGATGATAGTAGGTGGGTCATGGCTGGTATTTCTGGCTGTACATACAACTGTAATTTGTACCTGTGGGTGTTTTTCTCTTTCAATACTAAATTGGTATCGGTGTTTCTAGACATGCGAGGTGTTCCTTATAGGTTGGCTTGTAGGGAATAAGGTTTAAAGTTTTTGCTCTTTTTGCTTTTAATTTTACAGGTAAATGTAAATTGTATTGACGGTATTTAAAATAGCTGGTAATTACTGGGGATTAACTGTTTAGCAACCAATTTCTGTTATGCAAGACTATTTCCTTGAAGCTTGTCAAAGTGTGAGAGCCTAGCCACTTCTCCTTTGTATTCTAATTACAGTACATGAGTTATAAAAAGTTTTATGTGTTTTTTTTAGTTGCTGAATTGACTTTTTCACCAGAACAAAATTCATTGCTAACCTTTGTTTTCACCTATTTGGAACATATATTAATGTCTGTATTAGGCCTGAGAAGTCAGCCTTTGTTATTCAAATAAAATTCAAGTTTTAAATATTTGCGCATTCAATGGCTAAAATGCACGTTTGAATTATTGAAGGCTTATGTAGGCTACTATTAGTTGTATAATGTGTGTGTTTGTTTTGCCTAATGGCACTTGTTGCTTAACGTAGAATAAGGGATCTGCCACTAGGAGCAGTTATTTCTAAGTTACTTAAACTAGCCAGAAAGGCTAAAGTTAGCCAGTTAGGAAGCTAGTGAAATATGTCAATCAGGAGAAAAATGCAGCAAAATACAATAACTCCCCAAAACCTGAAATGTGCAGTTTTGAAACGGTTTTGATTTTGCCAACATTTTTTACCATGGGGGAGCCCACCTCGATACCGGAAGAGCGTTGCTTTGCAAATAGGCAAAAATATTCCATATACTGCAGCATAATGAGTGTACAGTATGAAGGTCAGCATTTAACAGTGGCCAAACAAAGTTAGATTGGATTTGACTAAATGCCTGTGTCCGCTGTCTAATGTCAATCATTTATTTTAATTTCGTGCCACAATGTACACATCTTCTTTGTTGCTGCTGGTGTTTCGCTCCTTTGGGTAGTTAAATAACATGTTATATCTTCGTCATTTTCTCTTTTGAGATGGAAGTAGGTTGATGTTGCAGGTTTCACCTTTCCGTGGCACAAAATTAGCTTGGGCTTCTGTGTGGCGATGGGCTGAATTTGTACTATAACTTCATAATACTTAAATTTGAATGATAAATTTGTTATAAAAATTAGAATGGCTTTTTAAACAGAGTTCCCCAGTCCTATTGTATGTATATTTATGTATAAATTTATAGCCATTTACCAAATTGTTTATAAATGGCAATGTCAAAGTTCTCTCACAGGTCAAATACAGTTTAGTTTTGAGAGAGAGGCTGGCTGTAAAATGTATTTCAGAGCTACTGTTACACCAGGGGTGTCAAACTCAAGTTCTGGGGGGACCGGAGTCCTGCACAGGTTTGGGTTTACCTTTATTTAACACACCTGATTCAACTCCTTGTGCTAAGTACCACAGAACTCATAAGCTAGGTCATTTGTGGTGTAACGGGGAAAGGGCTAAGCTACACAGGGCTCCGGCCCTCCAGGACCGTTTGACATCCCTGTATTACACTATGCCATAGGTTGCTGTATGAAAGAGCAACTTGTGGAATGATTAACTGGAATTTGTGCCGCTGATTTCCTGAATACGATTTTGTTGACCATTTTCCCTAACTAATTTGCCATTCCTACATAACCGTGTTCCTTTCCAGTTATAGTAACTGTTATCCATAATTTGTCAATTATGCTGCTTTCGTGTTTGTTCTTTAGTGAGTTTCCTTATTTCAGGATCTGTTATATGAAACCTGTTTGGCCAGACTGCCAAAGATTCCGTCTAGCATTTATTTGGACTGGTTTGCAGAGCAACCTTGATGGTTTCGGATTGTGCAGTAAGTACAGTAGACAATTGTCGAATAGTTTTGTGGTTTATTCTGTTTTGCTTCTAATGGCAGATTCATTGCTGTTAAAATTTGCACAAAATATCCAATGAACCTTGGTTACTGAATCCCAGAATTATAATTTCAATTATATGTTTTTTTTTTTTCTAAACAAATTGTTTTCTCTTGCATTTTTGTTAGTTGTGGGGATTATTTAGTTTTATGGTAAAACACTGCCTTTCAAATGGTACTGTCCCTAGTATTGTCTTGGGCATTTGAGAAATATGGATTTTCATGTGGGTGTTCAGAGCCTGCTATGTGAGTCTACAGTGCCTGGCCTGATACCAGGGGTGTGTTGGATGAGTGTGTGTGTGTGTGAAAGGTATCTGTGCCAGGGTTGATGTGGATTTGGATGATTTGGTTTTTCAGTTCTCATAGTAGTTCACCACCCAAATTTCTTCTTTAAACTGGTTTTGATGTATCCTAGGTGTTCACTAGGGCTGCCACTAATGACTGTTTTTCTATAAATCAATCTATCGATTTGGTCGATTAATCTAAACACTTAATTTTCCTGCAGAAAATCAATTTGACCGTTTTAAGTTTTTTGACACTGGTCCCAACAAGTCTAACGCGCACGAACACCCACACTGTCACGGTCAGTCAGCGTAGAATAAGACCAGATTTTAGCCTAAACATTTTCACAAACACTTATTCAGTGGAGATTCTAATGTAGCAGGCAGACAACTTTATGGTTTATTAATGAGTGTATTTAGGAGCTACAAGGACAAAAGATATTAAAAAGCTCCCTGTACTAATGGTAATTTAATAAACATGAATAGACAACATGGTGGTTTTGCCTATTCTGGCTGTCTCGAAGGGCCTGTGTGATTTCTATTCCAGTGCTCATGCTTAGAGGTAGGATCACCATGCTATGTCATTGCACGTTGCACAGTAAAACCACCTTTTTGTTTTGTGATAATTTGTACTACTCCCATAATTATTTAGTGATATTAAAGGAAAATATTTGTTATAATGGATTGAAGCGTTTTAGAAATCATAAAGGTAGTTTAATTAAAATAATTTAAAAAGATGTGTTGATTTTAAAACATCGGTGTCGGCGCATTTTCAGCATCGATGTCATTCACTGCGTCTAATCGCTGCAGCCCCAGTGTTCACCATTGCACAGGAATGCTTTTCATGATAGTTTGCTGTGTCAGAGGTTTGTCTCTTTTCTTAAAGAAAATGGGATAAATGATAGTCAAACCCAGACCAACCCCCCCCCCCCCCCCCCCCCCCCCCCCCCCCCC
>JAODJW010000135.1:10655509-10668867 GCA_026777045.1 Hyperopisus bebe | reverse complement strand
AAGAAAATGGGATAAATGATAGTCAAACCCAGGCCACCCCCCCCCCCCCCCCAAGTGGTGCCAGTTAGTACTGATTATTGTTTTTTTTAGTCTCTGTAGAAAATCAGCAGGCCAGATTCAATGATTTTACCAATGATGTCATATTGCTCAGCCCTGCTGACGCTGAGCGAGTGAGTGAGTGAGTGACAGACAAGCATATCAGCATGTGGGGTTTCGGAATATCTAAGTAGCAGAAAGGGAGAGACTATTACCAGATTTAGATTTGTTTCTGTGTTTGCTTGCTTACAATGAAGAGTGAGCTGCAACAAGCAAACTACAGAACATTCAGTCCCAGCCAGCCATAGCATTTTTGACACTTCTGTCTTCTGAGTGGTGCTTAACTCAATGATTAATCTAAAGCAACATGGAAAATGCCTCCATTATTTTTATCCTGATGAGAAATGGTGTATAGACACATTTGTCTAGGGGAAAAATGAGGTTGAAAATGTCAGTGAAAATGAATGGTGTTAACAAAGTTCCAAAACGGCAATTATTTGCACTACAAGATTAATTAAAAATTCTTAAACCTAAGAACCCACACACCAACTTGTTTCCATTCTGCCTATGACAAGTCGGGATGCAAATGAGAATGTTCCACAGGTCCTAGTCATCTTGAAAAGGTACAATATCTTAGCAGAATCAACTATTCAAAGTCACGTATTTCAAAATGTCTCACACACAATGTTTTTAACCCTCAAGTTCAATCCTAGAGTGTGACAAAACGGTAAAATTTATGCATTGTAAATAATGCACAGAAGTGTAATTATAATTTTAAACTGCACAAAACAATACCCCTGCATTTTGGACATCTCCGTTCACATACGAAACGTTATGGAATGGTTAAATAAAGACATCGCACAGACCTGCTTGTCGGTTTTTTTCCTCAGATCTCTCTCTGGGATGGTTATGTCCAAAGCAGCCATTGAGGAATGGAGTAGGATGCTGTGGAGTAGACATCTCAAACTAAGCAAACATAAATGACCTCTTAAAATAAACAAAAAATGGTGGTTTGTTGCCATGGTGCATATTTTATATGAAATTATGAGGAAAATTAAGACAAGTTCGTGGTAAAGTTATAGGTATTACTGAAGCGCTGAACTTTTGTTAGTGAAAGTAGTAGTCAGTTCAAATGTTAATATAATGCCCGTTGTAATATTTTATCAAACATCTGACCTAAAACAATGTTCATTGTAATTTCCCCTAAACCACAGCAACATTAGTACAACAGGCCAAAAGGCTGAACATTACTAAATTCTTTGGAAAAGAAAAAAACAAGTATTCCAAACTTAAGCTGTGTCGAGCACATTACTTCACTGAATAATCAGAAAGGCGTGCAGTACACTACAGAAAGCCAGAAAGCATTTCCCCCTTTTCAGCCTATGACTGAATTTCTTATATTGTAAGCATTAGTTCATTCGGTCCCCCTACCGCAGTGCCATTACAGTGGGATGTATGTGGGGAAAGTAGGTCCTATGGTTGGCGCAGTAGTCGGGCAAGTTAGTGAGGAATGTGTTCCAGCCAAATGGATTTTGGTTTTTGGAAAGGGGATGTGACTGGCCTGCTAGCTATGTTGCATCCCATCAATTATTTTGCCAAAGCTGAGGCAAACGTGTTACTCCATTTGCTGTGGATGGACAAGACAGATTTACTTTAAAATGTACTGAATCAGTACGACATTCGCTTTCAAGTGGCATGGCTTAGTAGGCACTAGTGTAGCCTAACCGCTCTGGGGCTGAGTGGGGGGATTGAACGCTGGCTTTTGCTCAGAGAGTGCTCCCTGTGTTCATACAGGCTTTCTCATTATGCATTTGACTCTCTGGGATCTCACAACCTGAGCTGTCTGGCTATTTTTTTTTTCTCCTGTCTAAAGAGGGCAATCTTCAGAGCAGCAGGAGTTTTTTGTGAGAATCTTTATATCTGGTGAGCTAAAATCATCATTGGTCAGTGCTGTACCAAATTAATTATTTTGCTGTTAAGTGGGATATATTGTACAGTTTTGGAGAGTAACATGCATTAATTGGTGGACAAAAAATGATTTACCCTATGATTATGAAATATCTGGCATACTTAATTTAAAAAACACGTTGAGAATGGCAAATTATAATTTTGTATTTCTGTCAAATGACACAATAGTGATAGTATGTAAAACGGCTTTTATTGGGCCTGATTTTTATGCTCTAACCAGCTAAACTGAACATGACATTGCAGGGCAATCTCGATTTAAACATCAAATGTTTTATCGGGAGATTGAGACTTTGCCCTTTTTAGACACTGTTCTAAAACATGTAATAGGATTTTTATATTGTATGCAACATGTAACTGTGAAGATGTTTTTAGGAAAGGATTCACAAGTTTTTATATGGTCAATTTTTTTTTCCAGCATTAAATTTCTTCTTCTTCTAGACTAGTAGAACATATTGAAGTCTGTGATTGATCTTTGTATGAGGAAGGGGAGATCAAGTTCTTTTTATGATTGCAAGTATTGCCATAAGGTCTCAGCTTGTAAGCATTTCCTGCTTCATGCTGCTTGTGAATGCAGGGCATATTTGTGAATGCAGTGTTACAGACTTGTATGTGGACAGACACAAGCACTTATCCAGCCAGCTGAAGTAAGACACCAAACTAATGATATCACATCCTTTTTGTAGCTGAGTGAGAGGGCTGCAGTACTAATTGTAGATGGATAAGGGCCCCATACTGGGTCATTTAGCCTTAACAAGAGTTGCTCTTTTCATGGTCTTTATTTCTTTGTGTAAATTATTTATTCAGTCTAAAACCTGGACATTTAAATGCCGGACAGTTTGTAGAGTATAATTTTGCTGTGCTGCATGTTTCCAATTTATGGTCAGGAGGTGGTTGCAGCTATCTAGGGGTTTGATTTGAAGTGTACTGTTGGAGACTAGGCAGGCAGGTCATAGAGCACCCCTTTCTTTGAAGCCAGAAGTGTCTTGGGTTGGGGGTGTGGCCACTGGCTGTGTTGTCTAGTCCCCCCCAACATCTTACTGTGGTGGCCTGTTTGCCTGAGCTGCCATACGGGCCAGCGATGCTGATTGTGGGTGCTAACCAGAAGGGCAGTGCCATGGTGTTAATTAGCATGAAGTAAGTGCAGAGTGGCTCATGGTGAGATACTGCCCCCGCATGCTGAGTCACTGATGGACAAGTCTGGCAGTAATTATGACTCTCAGCTGTGCCTCATGCTCTGACTTGTGCTGTGTGACTCTTTTCTGTAGAATGCCATCTTATTCATTTCCCTCTTAAGCGGCAAGAGAATATGAGTTCTGCTTTGAGGAATGAGCGGTTTGGCAATCAAGTGACGCAATGCCTTTGGAAAAGCCAGTCAGATGAGCGTTGCTGGCCCTGTATGAAGCAACAATGAGGTTGTTGCATTCTGCTACAAGAAAAACCCGGTTGGTGTGTTCCCAGTCTGTTCCCAACTTGTCAGTGGTTTTGACGCTTCCCTTTGAATGTCACTTGGGATAGTTATTGGTTTTTTTTTTTTCCCCTTTCTCCTTTTTAAAATGGCCTGGTTACTGGCCCTTGCTGTAATGAGTGGCCTCGTTTTCTCTCCTTCAAGATCTTTCACTTAGTCCTACTACAAGCCTATTATTCAGTGCGTCACTGTCGCGCAACTTTCACTTTTGGTTTTGATGCTTATGGCTCATTGTGTGCTTTTTGTGTGCATCTTAATTCTTAACTGGTCTTACTTGCTTATCACGGTGTTTCCCAACCTGGTCCTTGGGGACTCTCAGAACCATCCACAATTTTCTCCTCGCACCCTACCAGGCAAAAACATGGGCTATTTGGGGGTCCCTGAGAACCGAACTGAGAAACACTGCCTTAATGCATCTTCCTTAGTGCTTTCATGCAATGGGTGTTTAATCAAATTGATGTGATTTTGTATCTGCCATTGTTCTTCCATGTTCTCAGAGTCTGACTGTAGCTTGACCCTGGCTTTGTTTCAAGCACTTGTTTACTCCAGTAAATGGAGACCACATTGCACTTGCGCAGAAATTGCAGTCTCCTTGCTAGTTTCAGAATATGAATATATTCTAGCAGAAAGAAATATGCTAAGATTGATTCAGGGTAAATTTGTTAGTGTTGGGACTGAGCATTGTGTTTATCTGCATTGATAGTTCCGTATGAGGGGAAAGAAGGAGCAGCGTGTTTTAGGACACTGCACTTTTGAAATTTTCTTTTTGAGGCTACAAATGCGTTTGTGTGACAGAGGCCTGAAATGTGTCCACCTCTGGTCTAGAATCTAGGGATTTGGCCGTTCTTGTGCTTTATGCCCTCAGAGTCCAAAATTAACACCCACCAGGTGCCAAATGTGGGTAGATTTTCCAGTAAATCCCAGAAAACACTACACTGTAAATATTTGTATCAAAAGTCGTGTAATAACACTTTCCTGAGAGTGTTCAGTGTTTAATTTATGGACGCTTGGCTTCTGTTCTGAGTTCCTTTCTTACTCACTCACTCACTCAAACACACACACACTCACTCACTCTGTGAAGAACTGACCCAGCTCTGCCTCTTATTGCCTCTCTTAGCCTGGTATTTTTTGTTAACTGTGGCAGAGTAGGTGCGGGTCTTCGCAGAATGTGGGTAACTATCACTTTTCATCAGTCTGCCACCAGCTACTGTTTGCCTAAATAAATGTTGTGGCCACATTTACAAGCAGTATGGCAATCTTTAAAATGAAAACCCGCCCAGGAAAAGAACAAAATACCTGCGAAAAAGCTCTGTGTGAAATGGAGGTTTGGAGACGGCAGATATGTATGAGATGGCTCGCTACAGTATGATGCAGAGGCTATGGTGGCCTTGAGTTCTGAGTTTCTGCCAAAGACAAAAACAGAAACGACTCATTTGTTATCAGAAATAAAATGAGGAAAACTGGAGAACATTGGTGACGATGAACTCAGCAAGTGCTGCATTCTCTGGGCCTGTGATGGGCCCAATGGCCCCAGGAACGAGTAGCAGGAGGCCAGACTTCATGGATCATGCAGAGTCAGGAGCCTGAGGAGGAGCTTCAAGTTAATTCAAATGTAACAAAAATTGAAATATACTTTTGTCCTTGAAGTACGCGTTATAGCAAACATATGTTAAATTTTGAGATCAAGACTACTTGTTGTATTGTGGCTTTTTAATCTTTAGTTTAACCACGATAAAATTTTAAAATTTCCTCTGGCCTCTGTTTGTATTCAGCATGTTACCTGTATTATATGAATGAAATGCTATATATATGACACAGAAGGAAATGTAATTTTGGTCACTGAAAACTTGGTTTGGTCAGTGGATCCCGCCGCCCCCCCCCCCCGTCTACCACCCAGTGAGTCAAGGTTAATTTCAGACTCTGCCTGCCCTGTTTGAGATGTCACCTGCATGTACAAAATTATTCACACCTCCCCCAAGCCCAGTCTCTCGTTTCTGCTTTAAAGTAAAGAAAGTATTTTACAGGAACCACCCCCACAGTCAGTGTTATGAATATGTCCTGTTTATGAATGAATACAGATGAAGCCAAGGGTCTGCCTCCTGGGATCCCCAAAAGGTTAATTACTCAAAGATTTTTTTTTCATAATTTGCTTGTCAAAATTTCCTGCTTGTTTTTATTTTTCTGCAGTCCCAGTGTTGGGGTCCACAAACAGCTGGTACAGATATAAACTAGCTGGAAAGTACAGCCCTCCCTCTTTTTGTTGATAAATGTAGCTGGAGAAGAACTTGGTACCTTATGGCCAGCATGAAGTGGTTCTTTTAAGGCAGAAAGTTTGCTTATCTTTGTGGCTTGTTCATGAAGGTCATGAATGCAACACTCCATATGACTCACACAGCTGAAAGTCGCTGTGCCCATGGAAACCTCTTCCTTTAATCAACGGTGTTTTTTTTTCCTTCTCCTTTCTCCAACTACCCTTCTTACCTCATGAAGAGGGAGCATTATCTCGGGCAAGTGCACTGAGAGATTCTGTTCAGTAGGGAAGCTGGATCTGAATCTTGTCTGCCTAGGAAGAAGATTCTCCTCAACCACTTTATTAAAAACATCAGGTTTTTTCCCTCATTAGGGACACCACGCCTGAACCACCACCACTTCTAATTGACGCACCTGTGCCAGCAATACTGTACTACACTCTCTGCTTTGTATTTGTGTTGCGGTTGTATTGTCACATGCCAGCCCGAGCTCGCCTTCGGCACAAGGCTGAGCTTGTTTTTCAAAGCTGGAGGATATTTGTGGCAGTATATGTTGGGGTATGGGCCATACTCAGTTTCATCTGCTTTGTGCTTTCATGGAGAAGCACCCAGATTCTGCAGCCTAATGAAGCACCTCGAACTGTCAAGTAACACTTATGCACAGGCAGCATGTTAAATGCCTTAAATTTCATGAGTATTGCAGGGGCAGGGTGTTAGAATTTGGACATTCTTCAGTGATGAGTTTTTACTGACCATGACATGACAAAGCTGCACTGCTAAAGTCTTGACCTTGGTACTTTGAAAACATCCTGCTCATGAGATTTACTGTATTTTTTTTTCCTCTCTCTTTTGCATGTAATGTGTGTACAGAGGGGAACTGAGACCTGCATGCTTTTTTGTTGCTTGGTTGCCTATTGACAGGTTATGCTTGTACTTGTACAAACTCTCAGAAGCCCTTTTGTGCACAACAGCACTAATTACCATAACACATTTTTCCAAATCGTGGGTCACTCCCAAATGACTAAGTGTAGAGGCTTTATTCTTGATGTCATTGTTATTCCACTCAAGACAACCCTCTTTCTAGAAGTTTTCCAGCACTCCCAGAAGGTTTTGATTTCATTTCAGTTGGTAATTGTTGTTGTGGATGTACTTGTTTAAGAGTTATAATTGTGGTCTCAAACCATATTCTATAATTATGCATTATAGATGCCCCCTGGTGCTACTGCGCTGTTCTATTAAGAGTGCTCTTCTGATAGTATTTTAAAGGCTCCCACATTTTGTTTTTCTTCCCTTGGTGAGTTTAATGTCATGTGGTGATCAGCCTCTGGCATTAATAACTGTATCATTGTACCTCCACACTAATTGTAAGAAGTCATGTACACAGCTGGAACTTTACTGGATTGCGTCGCTGAAGATATCAGACTGGTTGAATATGTCAATTTATTTTTCTGCCAGGCTCTGAGCCTCTGTGGTATTAAGAAGATCTCTTTTCCCTTCACCCAACCCCATCAATGATCTTTTTAGCCCTCTTATCTCCAAGGGGTGTCAATGTTTAAAACAAAAAGTGAATTTACAAGAAAATGTTTATGTCCTGTGTGACACTCTCAAAGAGATGCTGTTGATGCTTGCACACAGTTTGGGTTTCAGTATGTGCCATGTAGTTGCATCCAAAATCGATTGTGCCTGACCAGATGACCGCTTTGAATTATTGCTTTGACATTTGTGTAGAAAAGGTATCTGTCGGACAATTGCCAGTGTTCTAGCTGTATCTTGTTAGACGTTAATATGCATGCTCAAATAAAACCTTCTCGTCACACTAAGAGAAAAGGACCGCTTTAACCAACCTAAAACTGAAAGCAAATTTGGTGCTCACTGTATCATGACAAAACTTATTTCTAGTCACTGTACACATTCAGGCATTTAGTTGTATCATGACCAGTGTAACTGCCAGCTTTTGGCTGCCTGGCCTGCGATAAGCCCAGTTGCTAGTGTGATGTTGCACTGCACTGAGGTTTCTGTCCTGAAAAACAGGTTGTTATGCAGATTTGCCCTCCAAATCTTTTTGTTGGTAATCTTATCATTGGATACTGATGTAAGTTACACATGTTTTTTTTTTTTTTTAATCGTGATATTTTGCCCTCCTTAGTTTACCACCAGCCCTTCAGGTTGAAACGCATTTGCTAGTTTATTAAATAGTCCTGTTTGTTAATGCAAACAGCCTGGTTCTCCAAACGGCTGTTGTGGCTGGAACTCAGTATATGGAGCATCCAGACTGGGTCAGTAGGTTCAATTAGTGTTGGTCTAAGCATTACAACAGATAAGGCATCTGATCTAAATGATTTTTAGCTTAATTGCATTTGTTAGTGCTGGATTTGTTCACTGAAACGGTCTCCTGGGATTTTTAAGCACTTCAGTGTCTAGAGTTTACCAGGAATGTTGTGAACCACAGAATCGATGACACGTCTTTTCACAAACAGAGGGTGTTCAGGGAAGAATGGTTAAACTAGTTAACAGGCAGGCCACAAATGCAATAACAGCTCAGTTTAAGTGGGTTTAAAACTGCTTCTGTGGTCATACATCTACCCTTGTATTGGTTCTAGGGGCAAAAGTGAGTTCTACCTGGTGTACTTAATAAAGTGGCCACCAAGTGTGTGGGTGTGTGTGTGTGTTTTTAAACAGGTTTGACCCAAGTCTTAAGTTGTGATTCATTGGTCACTGTTACCCCTGCAGGGTGTTGATCAGGTCTCATATTGGCCAGAATTCTGAGAACACAATGCCCCTGAAATGGATTGTCTCATCTTTTAGTCTCCTGCAGTGTGCTTCATTATGTCTTTGCTGCTCATGGTGCTCCTTGCAAGTTTTTAAAGGATTTTATTTATATTTTCCCCACCCTTTTTATGTAAGTGGTCTGCAGCATATGTCTGTGAAGCACAGCCCTGGAGCCTAATGGTGAATTTGTATTTAAGGCTTAATATTTGCCTGAATATCAGAAACTTGAAATGTCCTTCAGGGTAGCCCCCCCCCCATGAGCATATGTCTGAATCTTTTATTTCCAAGCTGTTTGTAATATCTGCAGCATGTTTATACTGAGGCTTTAGTATTGCCTGTCTGGCTTCTCTTAAAGTTCAGAGTATTAAAGATGGACATTTGTTGGTTGATCGTGCAGGCTTTGTTCAGAGCTCTCTTCCTTTTGTGGGGAAAATTTTTCCCAATAAGCCTATTGGGATTCCATGTTGGCCATTTCACAGTCCCTGCGATCGTGTCTCATGCTCTTGCTTCTGTTTTTGTGGAACTCATCTTTTAATTGCGAATTTCATGTGTTTTATTACACAGGTTTGCAGGCGTTGCTGACCTCACCTTCCTCCTGGACTGAGAGCGCACCACCCCCACCCCACCCAGCCCCCCACCCCCCACTAAGCAGTTTGTGACGCTTGACTGTCAGATTTGAGGCCACTATGTCTTAGGCCCAGTGCTTCCCACTCAGAGCACCTGCCCCTCCCCCCCCCCCCCCCCCCTGCTCTGCTCATGTACACGCTCCACCTGGAGCTATGAGCCTGCAGAAGCGCCCACCGGCCGGCTCGGACCGGGACCTGCAGTCCTCTGCCGCGTCCTCTGTCAGCCTGCCGTCTGTCAAGAAGGCACCCAAGAAGCGACGGCTGTCCCTGGGTTCGTTGTTCCGGCGACGGCGCGAGCCCAAATGCCGGTCCCGTGACCTCGGGGCAGACGCGGTTGCCAGCGTGGAGAGCGTGCGCTCCGAGGGCTGCCAAGAAAAGGCTGCTGCTTCTGTGCCAGCTACGGCCTCCACCTCTTCTTGCGCCGCCTCTTCGGTGCCGTCTTCATCCTCCTCGACCTCCTCGTCCTCAGAGCTGCTGGAGTGTCCCCTCTGCCTGCTGCGGCATGCACGGGACCGTTTCCCTGAGATCATGACGTGCCCCCACCGCTCCTGCGCCGACTGCCTGCGTCAGTACCTGCGCATTGAGATCTCGGAGAGCCGTGTCAACATCAGCTGCCCGGAGTGCACGGAGCGCTTCAATCCGCACGACATCCGCATGATCCTGGCCGACCGTGCCCTCATGGAGAAATATGAGGAGTTCATGCTGCGTCGCTGGCTGGTGGCGGACCCTGACTGCCGCTGGTGTCCCGCTCCTGACTGCGGGTAAGACTGAGCATCTGTAGGAAATCCAGATAACTTCTGTTGAATCTCATGGCTGTCTGCTTTAGCAGCTCGTAACTGCTTGTCCAGTGTTGGTTCAAAGTGAGATTCAAGCCAAAGCTAAGCAATGCAGGGCACACCCGTCCTATCAGAATCATTCATTTATCGGCAAGCACTTTTACATGTGAGGAATTTACTTGCCGTGTCATGTTAAACAAGCAGGGACAATACTCGCGCGCACACACAAACCTTTAGAGTAACCAAGACTTGTCTGAACCTGGTTTTGGTGACCACCTGTTGCAAACTGGTTTGTGATCAGCGTACTCTCTACATCTTGGCCATTCTGACAGACTACCAAAACTTTAGTCATGTCAAGAAGTTCCATGCCTTTTGCCAGCCTCCTTCTCCTTCTTTGTTCATGCGAAATATATTTCTCGTCTTGTGCTGCTTCGCTGCGAGTTTTCTCTTGGCCATTTGGCAGGAAATGGTATTGGTTGGTACGTGGGTGTGCTCATTGGCGACCGATTCCCCTGTGTTGCATAACTATTGCTTTAATTGTAATTTGAGTTCTTCTGTCTTTTTCCAAGCTTTCTGTTAGGCTCAGTGTCAGTAACTTGTCTAAGTTGTCCCAAACCCCCTTAACTTTTAAATTTATTTGTTGCTGGAAGCTGTGCCTTGCAATACACTTAGCAACAATGTTTCACCTTGCTGGTCACACTTCTTGCTGTTTTACCTGCTGTGTCAGTGTTGCTGGCTTTCAGCTTCCCTCTCTGATGTTTGATACAAGGTCTCTTGTGTGGAGCATATTTTCAGATGTAATATGGTGGATGTATCATGTAGATTGAGCTGCGTGTGCGCGCATGTATGTGTGCGCAATTTCACACTTTACGAGATGAATTGCAGCAGGTCTGTAATTGCAACAACAAACAGTTTTCAAGCTGCTGCATCTTAGGCTGCTTTTCCACTGTGCCAGGTACCGTGCTTTGAGAAAGTACCCAAAGTACGGAACTTCAAGGTTTTGGTTTTCCACCAGCATAATAACTGGTACCAGTGCCAAATGACACCACAGCTTGAAGTGGGGTATTTTATTTTGAATTTGAAAAATCTTTTTGTTGTATCTGTTCTGACCAGATTGCATTTTTTCTTTGTACGTCGTCGCTGTTTCCAGAGTTTGTTGCTTTTCAATGCAGTGTGTGTTTGAAGCAGGCTATTTGCATAACCAATTGACAAAGAAAGTGTCAAGTCTAGCCCCAATGTACTGAGGTTCCAAAGTAGTACCCCAGCTGGTTTGGCACTTGTGGTACTGGTACTTGACCAGTAGTCAATGGAAAAGCAAAAGTACGGTGCTTGGTGCTGTGGAAAAGCTCCCTTACACTAGCCAGTATGGGGAGCATAAGGATCATTGAGGCTGCAAGCTGAACAGGTCAGTGGGTCATCTTGGGTGTTGGCTCCTAAATGCCTTGTAATCCACCCAGTCTCACTACTGTGCTTACAGCAATCAGATTCCCTGGCAGAAGCCTGGCAGAGGGCCAAGAGGCTCAGGCTAGCAAGCCGGCGGCTCTGTCGTTGGGCTTGCTCAGCCTCCATATTGTACCGGTCGGTTTGCAGTGCGCGGCCTGTCTGTCACTTAACTTTAAGCAGAAGACCCCTCAGGATTGGTGGGATATTGCATTTAATAATCTTGATTGGAGCTCTGGATGGGATTCCATAGGTTTACATGCCCAACTATGTCAAGCTCCAGTTATAGCTCAACTATGCCGTTTAATCGGGCTACTGTCCTTGTCCTAGTATACATGCATGGGAAAGGAATCGAGTTGTTGAAGTATGTCTGACTCCATTACAATAGGTGGCGATATGGCTCCTTTAAGCTTGTTAGTACTGGGCCTTTTCCGGTTGACCTATTATGTCACAGGTGTGAAAATAATAATAATGTATATGTGGACTAATGAAGTGACAAGCTATAACTGCGATCTGGTTAGAAGAACAGATACAAGACCAGGATAGTATAGCAAGTAAGTATTTTGAACTATGACAGTACAGTGTTGGATTTTTTCAAATTTTGTAATATAATTTTGTTGTAATACATATTTGGGTGTTCATAATGAAAAATAAAGGGTTCAGCACAAATTTCTCATGAACCCGTCTATGTGCGTAACATGAGATATTGGTATTAATATTGCGTATCATCCAGTCCTACTGCAGCCATTTTTTAAACTCTGTACAAAATACTTGGCCTTGCATTGGATGGATGGATGTTCTGTCATTGACCGCTTGTAACATTTTTTACACCAGTGGAAAACCATGAAGGGCTGTACTTTTGGTATCTTCAGGAAGTAGTATTGCTGCTGTGTACCAGCTTATTCTGTTACTTCTGGGTCAAAACCCGGGGGGGTGGGGACTGTGGAGCACGTGGAGAGCACCTGGGCCAGTCTGAGTCCGATTGAACGTGTACATGCAGGAGGAAATCGACTCCCGGTCACATTATCTGGGTGTCTTAGTCAGACTTCCAGAAATTCTATTTGGGTTGATTTCAGTCAGACTAACATGTTTACATGTACTTAATATCCAGTTTCAGTCGGACTAACACAATAATTTGATTTTCTTAGTGTGCCTGTAAATGAGTTTTTCTGCATCTTTCATCCTCAGGATAGTTTTAAGGTTTAATCTTTTATGGTGCAATTTGCCATCTTATTGGCATATAATAACACTGAAAATATGAAAATTGCATTCTATAGTCAGGATCAGAGGTCTACTATGATTTTACTTTGTCCTTGAGCATTGGCTCTAGTGCTTTTTATGCACTGAACAGGCAGGCGTTGCCTGGACACAGCAGTGTGGATGTCGCGGCAGACCGCTGACCTCTGCTTTGCTGCCAGTGCGCCGAGTGAGCATGTTGTTCAAGAGCACATCTGCGAGCTGCAGTCGGGCCAGACATCTGCAGCCTTGGGAATGGCGCTCTGCTGAGAGACCTATTCGCTGACGACTGCTGGCTGGGCCGTTTCCTGGGGGCTCCGTTGTCCTGCCCCATCGGTCAGACGCATGTGGACAGAATGACGTCAGCGCCTTGTGAATATGCTGCTCTTTGTTGAGTCTGTCTGGGGGAGTGGGCTTGGAGAGCTCCCTCTCATTGTTTTCCCTGGCTTGCGGGCTGCTATCTTAGTTTCCTGTTCATGTACTGAATTCAAGCCTTTTTTTGTTTTTTAAATAACACTAACCCCATCAAAGGGTTACTACGGTATAGTGCCAAAAGACGGGTGGAAAAACTAATATGCTTTCAGTTCTTTGGAACTGAAAATGCCCTCCCCCTTCCCTCTTTGTTCTTTTTGAATAGCTGTTTAAAATCTAAACTCCGGGGTCTCATCTGACGGGTGTTGCGGGAGTTGGCTGGGCCGTGGACCTGTGATGTATGAGAATGAACTATTCTCACAGAAGCCCCCTCAAGGGAGGAAAATTAATTCCCCCCCACCTCACCTGACCATTCACTCTT
>JAODJW010000135.1:10633534-10648936 GCA_026777045.1 Hyperopisus bebe | reverse complement strand
CCCCCCACCCCGATTCCTGTCCATGTTGCCATTCTGGTGCTGCTGAATGACTGGAATGATGAAAATGCCACAAGCTGCAAGCTGCTTTTTGCCTTTTCTCCCCTCCCATCACTTTTACTTTGAACACTAGTGCCAGATATGACTTGTGCAGAACCGCTTATGGTATTTGTATATTTGTTTGCTAATTGCTTTATAATATGCGTGTAAATGCATATCTATAATTAAAGAGCTTTTGTGTATCACTTTGTTGAATAAATCAACATTCATGTTTCAAAAAGGGGTTGCGCTTGTTTCTAATATCAGCGTAAAATGGCAAATAAAAAGTCCACGAAGGGTATGAAATTAACATTCCAGTTGGAACAAGCAGTGGTTGCCTCAAAGTTATAAGATTTAGTTAGTTACCATTTTCCCAGAGCACTGAAATGGTCAGCCCAGTTTATTAATGTGGGGGGGGGGGACACTCGGATGTAAGTTTTGCAACTTCATAATTTTTACATATTGTACAGATCGTGATGCTATCACATGCTGCTTTATTGCTCTAACTACAGGAGATCTTTACCCTGAATTTAGCAAAATACATTCGTTCTGAGGGTGGAGTGGGATTTCATACAGTGGTTGACAGTTGTACAATAACTGTTCTTGGACATCCTAAAATCTGTACATACATTTAAAATCCTTTAACACCAGGAACAAAACCTGAGTCGAATAAGATTACTTCCAGTTGAAAGGCACACGCCTAGCAGAGATGCTGCTTTTCCCCAGGGATGCATATATACTGATAGCATTACACTATCAGTAATAGTACTGCTATGACACTCTTCACCCTCCCCCAGTCCAATTTAAATGAGTATCTTGCACATTTCAGAAGCATACACTTTCCCCAATCAGAGTAAAAGTCACCTGCAAATCCTTTTGTGACCTTTGCCGCATAAGCCTCTGAATTTTAGCTGTATTATAACATAGGTTAGCTGCTGTTGCCAAGGCTCCCTTTATTTTTAAAGATGCATCTTATGCCGGAGAAGGAAAAGCAAGCATGTGCATTGAAGCCATGGTGGAGTGTCGCAGTCTTGCTTCAGGAACTGAAGCGCATTGCGGACCGTTGTCCCCCACTGTGGACAACTGTGTTTTCTGACGACCTTCTAGTGACAGCCCTTGTATACCATTACATTCAAACAAATGGTCCCAAATGCAGTGTTAGATCCCACTGTAATACTCTGTGCCACTGGTCCCAAAAGCTGTCCCATCATACTGCTCATTCCTGATCCCACTAGTTCATATTCTGCCCAGTTCTCTCCTGGTCCTGAGTGCCTTATATACCATATTACCATATATTGCTTTTTCGTTCAGGACAACCGTTCTTTAACTGTTGTTATCTAAAGTCTTATCTTCTAGTAAAAACATAAGACTTTAGACTTTCTGAAAGGTAAACTCTTAACCCGAACCTGTTTACAAAGTCTTAATGTCTCTAAAGTAAATGAGTGTAGAAACTGGGTATATGACCCTTAATTTAATGGAGAATCCATCCTTGTAAAAAGCTTTTCTTTCACCGTAGGAGATTTAAATTAATTTCATTCCTTTCAATACATAATGCAGGTTTTTTTTACACTGTATATCTGTATTGTTTGCATAGATCTTCCTCTCAAATGCATGCGAGAGGTAGAAGGAAGACATTAGATGTATTTGGTTGCGAGGTCCTGTACATCGTTCCCTGTGAACTCCTCGCTCTCCACAGCCGACAGATGGTCAAACAGGTGAGTTATTTGCTGGCGTTCGTTTTGGCCCAGAAGCATCAGCACCACCTGGAAAGAGAGAGGGTGGCAGTCAGCGGGAAGGTAAAGGAGACACCATGGTTCTGGCTGAAGGATCCTGTATTAGGATCCATCTTTTAGCGTGAGCCCTGCAGGTGGGGGCGTACCGAGAACCTGTCTGCTGCAGGTAGGTGACTCAGGTGCTGGTAAACGAGGCCGGGGTCCTCCTGCAGCAGGTGCTCGTCGAGTGCCCGTGTGATAAAATGAAAAGTCTCTCCATCCAGCTTATTACTCAGAAAGAGTGGTAGAGTCTCAGGTTTGACACCATGCAGGAGCCCTGCACAGGCCTTCACGTCATCCCTGGAATGTGCTGCGTTCAGGGCCTGTCCGAACTCGTAAGCATTGGTGGGCTGGAGCGGAAGGCTCGCCCTCTCGGCGCTGTCGTCGGCTGATGCTCGAGAGTCCTCTTGTCTTGTCTTGCTGTTTGCGGGATCGGCTTCATCGTCACTGTCGTCGGTCTGCATGAAGGGGAACCCAGTCATTGCACTCGCCTATTGTTAAAAGTTAAATCTATGCCCTCCCATGAGGTCTTGTTCCATGCATTTGGTTCCCGATAAATTACATTAATTTTTCAAAAACATCGATATACAAAATAATACAAAACTGGCCTTCAAATAACCATAAAAATGCTGAACGTATTTGATATTTCTGTAAAGTAGTGCTGCACAACTGGCATATAGCAGGAGTAGACAGCCCTGATCCTGCAGATTGTATACCTGCTGTCCTGCAGATTGTATACCTGCTGTCCTGCAGGTTGCATACCTGCTGTCCTGCAGCTCATCTGTCATACCTGATGAGTTACTATCTGCCTGAGATCATGTGTGGTTCATCAGAGACCCTGCAGCATGAAAACCTGCTCACCAAGATCAGGGTTGCCTACCAAGCCAAGTTGAGTATCTGGCTAACGGCTGCCTCATTACAGCTGGGAGTTAAACTGCGGCTGATGGACGTGCATGTCTCTCGTTCACCTCTCTGATGGTGATGTTCTTCCTAGGCTTGTCCGGAGAGCTGGCCACCAGTGTCTGCCTCAGCAGTACCGTCACCTCCTGCAGCTCTCGCTCAGCTTCCTGCACATTGGGGTCCAGGCGCAGCACCTCCTGCAGGTCGGAACTGCATGCCAGGTAGTTCTGGGCATGCACACAACAATGGGGGTCATGTAAACACTGCCAGCTTTCAAGAGCAGTGTTTCCCAACCCGATCCTTGGGGACCCCCAGACAGTCCACGTTTTTGCAGGGAGCCGAGCTGAGAGGAAGTAAAAATGTGGACTCTCTGGCAGGGATCTGAGAGGGAGCAAAAACGTGGGGAGGGGTCTTTGATGACTGGGTTGGGAAACGCTGTTTAGAGAAAACCAGGGTAAGGCGGGGTGCCCACTGGCTATACCCACCTCCAAGCCTTTGTAGGCCATCGCCCGTCTGTAATAGGCTTTCTTATTGGAGGGATCAAACTGCAGGGCGGAGTCACAGTCCTGCCTGGCCTCTGCAAAGTGCTCCAGTTTCAGGTAGCACAGGGCCCTGGAATCACAACGCAGAGACGCCTCGTCCATTACTGCAGTAATGTGCTGGCTATCACTCCATCCTACCTGCTTCTACAGGATGATACCGATTATATACCGGCTGGACAGTAAAAATGAAGACATGTCATGCTTAGGTGTACTCTTCATCGTAATACAGCCAATCGCATGCTGCAATGCACCCTCACCTGTTGGTGTAAATAGCACATTCTTCGGGTTTTAAGCCTTACATTTACACTGTTGCCTCGTTTGATAGTTAACAGATAACTAAAACCTTTGAATAAGGATGCAAACCTGCATGCTGAACTCATCTCAGTCCTTGTGAAGGTCCTAATTGCCTTTTTAACAAGCAACAAACAGCTCTCATAGCGGTGACAAAAAAATACCACTGCAACCTCCATGCCGGCTAACTTGTTTCTGCTTCATTTTAGAACCACATTTACGGTCAAATACTGTACCCTTCATGTTGAAAAATATAATTTACATTTTATTTTTATATTTTATTTAAATATAATTTAGTAAAATATAATATACATTCTGGCATATTTAGATCTATTTAGATCTTGCAGATCAATTTACTTCAAGGTCAGTGGTGCAAAATATTCTACTAAGGACATTTATTGTTTACATATACAGATGCTCCTCTACTTACGAATGAGATACATTCCGAACGGCCATTCGTAATTTGAAATGTTTGTAAGTCGTTATTTTAAGGGTTTACGCAAGTACAAAGAGCTAGGATGCTGGGAGTACGCACATTACGCTGCTGTGCGGCGGGAGTAGCGGCCAGAAGTCGGACTAGGCGGAATTGGCACACAGAAAAAAAAAATTGATGTTGTGGACAGGAAATGGGAACCCAATGAACATAATTTGGACTTACAATCCTCTTCATATGTCTGAAAGTTCGTAAGTTGAAAGTTCGTAAGTAGAGGAGCATCTGTACTTTTATATTGTCGTTTTTACTTAATCTTTTTCTTGGTACTCAACAGTTGAATACCTATTTAAAAAATAATGAAAATTAATAGTAGAATTCCACACATAAAACTGATGTACTCATTTTTTGTAGAAGCAGATTTTTGGCACTTCAGATTGAGAGCCTCCCAGGATGTGGCAATCAGAGCCACCTGCCATGTTACTGACGTTTCCAAGGGGATTTTCACACTGAACATCACCTCTCTCAGCTTCAGAGAGAGCGAATAATCAACAGGAGCTTATGGCCTGCAGCTCCTTAAATGTCACACATTTTAAATCTGCTCAGTGACCAGCTGGGCAGCGAGCGTCCATATTGGACACCGGTTCTTCCTGAGGCACTCCCCGCTGCTGGGCAGAGTGTTGCAACACAGCTGGAATATTTAGTTTTGGATTTAATAGTTACAAAGTCGGAAGAGACAATGGGAGAGTGGTTGCACAGGCATGTCGTGTCATATGACCTGCCCTTACAAGCCACATGTTCGTCAGACTGCTGCTGTGGTTTCTAGCCTCAGGGCAGGGCCCACGCGCAGAACCACACACGTAAAGGGCCCAGTGACTCACTGAGCCAGTGCCTGCAGCTGCCCCATCCTTTCCGCTGACACTGTACAGTGCAGAGAAGCTGAAACTCCCAGACGGCAAACTGCATTGCGTCTCGGTGGATTGGTGATATTAGGACGCTTGGCGTGAATGCAAACATCAACAGCCAATCGCATGAGTCTCTCGCTCCGGTTGGCTGCAGTGCAACCTCACCTGTTGGTGTAAATAGCACACTCTTCGGGTTTTAGTGCGAGGCATTCGCTGTACTTCTCCAGGGCCTTCTGAAACTGCCCTTTCTTCACAAAGTTATTCCCCTCTTCCTTCATGGCTGAAAAGCGAGCTTCTGCTCTCTTAGCTGAGGAGGGAACAGCACAAACAGCGAGGCATTAAATGGATCACACAGCCATTACATTCTTAGTAGCTCTCACATAGCATCAGTCCTGAATCCACTGTCTGACATTTCTGTTGGTTGCCATACCATTTACCATATCTCTAAAGGAGAATTCGCTCACTACACCAGCAGACCCAGAGCAGAGCTGCCAGGAGGGGTCTCTCACTATGTGATGCTGCTCACAGAAATGAGGAGGGCAAGCAAACACCGCAGACCCATTTTTGTGCCACAGTGGGCCCGCTGGTGGTAGGCAGATATACCTACCAGCTTCCTCTGCTGCCCTGGCAGCTCGGGCCTCTGCGAGCTCTGCGCTGGGGGGCTCCTCATGCCGGTGTTGCTGGGCCGACAGTGGTACCAGTGGGATGTCCGGAAGCTTCTCCCGCCAGTCAGGACCATCCTGCTCGATCAACAACTTGGTGATCCTTTCAAAAACAAAAACAGGATCGTAAACAGGCCTCATCATCGGGTCACACCGTTTCTGCTGCGTCAGATCAATTACAAAGCGGTACAGGCTGTCCTGTACCCTGAACCTTATTTTAGCCCTTATAGGACAAGTAATTCTGCCTGATGTCAGCCAATGTGCGCGGAGCTGATGATCTAAGCCACTACAGGTTAACGGGACCAGGATCTAGGTGGACAAAATCTAAAGTGCCAGGGTCAGCCCCTCCCACACCGAATGGCTCTGTGCTGCACAGTACCTATGGATGCTATCGTGGGCAGCCTGCACCCCTACGTCGATCTGCAGCACGGTCTTGTAGTCCACGTAGGCCTTGTGGTAGCGTTCCAGCGACTCGTAGGCCATGGCGCGACGAAGCAGCGGCTTCAGGGTGAAGGGCTGCAGCTCCAGGGCTCTGGTATAAATAGAATAAGCGTCTGGGTTCAGACCCACATCCAGCACGTGTCCCAGCCTCTTAAACCTCCTGTCCATTCATGCAAACCCCTGAGTGTGTGTGTCAGTTTCAATTCAGACAGCTAGTAGAGGTAAAACTAAATGAAGTAATCCGAAAGTTACACTACTACAATACAATATTTACCGTGAACCTTGTCTTACTTTTTTGTTTTATAAAAAGGGGGTTAAAGATGTACATCAATATTTTTAGTAAACTCTACATGTTGACAGAATATATCTCACAAGTTCTCGTTATGAGATTCGGATTAAATTCATGAATTATTATTGGCTCCAGGACAATATAAAGAATTAATGGAACGATATCATTAAGGATATAGCATGTTTTTGCGTTCATAATCACTATTACACAGCAGGCAGACTGAGACCCCAGTCTCCACGTTACAGTTATCTGCCCTTCCTGCTTGTGGTGCCTGCATCTGCCCACTGGGCTCCTGGGGCCCCGGATCCTTCTTGCTGCCTCATTTCTTCCCTGCTCTAAGTGCTGTGTACGAGTAAATCCCCCGTGACCACGCTGATAGGTCTGGCTGTTCCAGCAGATATTACCGTAGTCCATTAACCTCTTAAAACTACAGAACGTATCTTGGCAGCAGCCTCACAAGCAAGTTGGCCTTTACCTGGTGCAGTCCTGGATGCAGTCTGCGCTGTTTCCATCTTTCAGGTAGCAGGCCGCTCTGTTTGAGTACAGAATACTGAGATCCTCAGGGCTGTCGATTCCTTCAAGACACACCAAAGCATACAATGTTCAGCTGCTGGGAACTGTGCAGTACCTGCTTGGATGATGCTATAGTACAGAGCTGCTGAAAGGTCCGAGCCCTGCTGATTTTACAGCCTTCCTTTACCTGGGAACCAGGTGTGAAGCCTCTGGCCAATCAGAATTTGTAATTATTAAACTAACTGCCTGGGAGAACTGAAAACATGGCCTGGATTTGGAATCGAGGTCCAGATTTGAAGAGATTTTGAACCAGTCAAAAGTTTACTTACACTGCTCAAAACCTGTTTGAAGATCTGCACTAAATTGTACACACTTGGTTATTATCTGAAGTGGAATTTAGTCTGGACTGATATGTAAATAAGTGGAAATGTTTGGGTCCAACCAATACTTATTAGTAAACCATTGAGAGGGTGACCTCTCTGCATGTGTAGTTCCCTTTGTCAATAATAGAAAAGGCAGTGTCATGGTCCAGGCCTGATTTCTGATGACTACTGTAAATCCATGGCAATCTGAACCGGCATGGATATCACCATTAAAAACAGGATTGATCACACATATTGCACATCTACATACTTTATGTACCTGCTGGTATACCACATCTGTTTATTTATTTGCACATCTTTTTTAGCTTAATTGGTTATTTTTATTTCTATTTATTGTATCCTTCTCACCCTCACTGCTCTACATAAAAAAGCTCCCTCTTTCTGACCCAGAACAAAGCTCCAATCTGTGATAGAACTATCTAAGGTAGAAGGCCTGTCCTGCACAGTCTCCAGATCTCAATCACATATGACTTGACAAAAGAGTCAAAGCAAAGCGATCCTCAAGCGCTGGACATCTTGGGGAATTGCTGCAGAAGAGCACAGAAGTTTTGTGATGGATTTTTTTTTCATTTCGAAGTATTAACAGAATATATTATGTATAACACTGTGATAAAATCTAGTTTCCTAATGAACTCAAACCTTTAATTGGTGCTGTACCAAACTACAAAACTCCAAGATAACTGCGTTGTTAAATTATTGTAGCAATATTTCTCAAAATAAATAAATTATGAATATATTCACTGCGATGGGCTGGCCCCCCGTCCAGGGTCGTTCCCTGCCCCATGCCCGTTGCTTCCGGGATAGGATGGCCCCCTGCGACCCAGTAGGATAAGCAGGTTGGAAAATGGATGGATGGATGGATGGATGGATGAATATATTCATAAAATTTAAAGCAGAAGTAATAAGTGGTATTAGGCTCTGGCTGGAATGTGCCTTTCTGGCTGGGATGTGCCTTACTGGCTGGAATGTGCCTTTCTGGTTTGGGGACATAGTTCAGTTTCTGAAAGGGTGACAAACATCATGAACCCTTTGTCTGTTCCTCCCCCCATGTCAGCTCACTCAGTCCTTTGACTGTGTCTATTAAATTTTTAGTTCCTCTTTGATTCAAACACAAACATCTGTCCAGTAACTAATAATTAGTGAAAACAATTAATATGTTTGCTCAATACAGAACTGATGAACGAATGTGCTTAAAAACATCATTTTAACTTTTATTTTCTTTTACCAAATTAACAGATTTCTTGGATACCAGACATTAACACCAAAGATCTTTTACATTAATGTTAACCGTAGCTTGCTACATTTAATTTTTGGCTGAATATTTAGCAGAAATCAATGTCCTTCTCTATACATCCTATTTCAGTTGCCGTCAGGTCAAAAAGCTTCTATGGTCACTTGAAAATAGGAATAAAATGACAAAAAATGACCAAAGTCACTCCACTACACCTGAGTATTCTGGGAAACTATCTGTGGTTGTGAAAATCAATTCTGTTTCTTTCTATTTGTTGTCAAGCAACATCATGGTCGGGTATTAAAACTCACCATTGTCTGTAATAGAATTATGCAATTAGAATTAAAGATAAATTTTAATCCTGTCAGTTCTGTCGATATTTTCAGAACAAAAGGAGTTTCAGATACCTGTAGCCTGAATGTTATCAATACTGCGCTGATATCTGGTCTAAAACACTGGTGTTTATGCTCCTGATTAAATCTGCCAGTTGAATCACTGGTGAGTCAGGCTGTTTGTTCTATCCAATCGCCTTCCACTTTCTGAAGTCGGCAAGAGGAGGGCCCGATGGGCTTGGCAGTATTATCTAAGGCCTGAAAGATTTACAGGCCTAATTATTGGGGGCCAAGTGCAGCTCTGAAATTTAATTTCACAGTGGATGGTCAGAAGCCACATGACTTTAAGACCTGACCTGAATAAGGTATCTGTTGAGGAACTGATAGAGAACAGGGTACTGCTAAGAGGCAGATTAACACAGAAAAAAAACACTTCTTTTTTCCCACACGTGCCCTTGTTTTATGAAGCTCCCATTCTTCATTATTGCCCAGTTCGTATTCATCACCATTCGAAATGGGCTGTATATTCAAGTGTCCTACTCCGCACAGCTAGCTGACAGCCAGAGCAGGCCACTAACAGCGCCATATTGACAATCCAAAGCTATGCGTCGACCAATGAATGATGACTTCATGGCACATTTACGAATACAATTTAGTACGGCCACAATAGCGACACGGGCAAAACTATTATTGAATATTATCCAAAGTGGTAAAGGATGTAGCAAATTCAACTATATATAAAAAAAATACGAACAGGAAGAAATAGTTTTTTGGTGTATTTTACCACTCCTGGCACTAGCTTAAAATGACAATATGCAAAGTGCAGCTGTTTTAACAGCTTCATTGTTTTAAGTTCTGGGTTTTAGGCATATATGTCATATATACACAGCCAGCGAATGACTAGTGTAAATACTGAGCTGTGTATAATATCTGTTTGTTTATCTTCAACAAACTACCTTTGTGGCCACAGCCAACCAGTGACAGGTACTGCCTACACACCCAGCAAACCTTTTTCTCCTTTTGTCCCGTTTATTTAAAAGCAAGCACCATCCTCCGTGACCCAGACCAGGATAAACAGCTGGACGATGGATGGAAAGAATGCAGCATCTGCTGCAGAGTGCAGCAGTTTAAATCCTGTCACAGGGATGCCTTGTCATCAGGCAATTGTTTCTGATTGGTCGGTGATCTAGCGCATCAGAGATGGGTGCTTGGAAACAGATGCTTCCCGGCCTCAAATCCCCAGAAGTAGACAAAATAAATGCAAATTATGCAAACCAAAGTATCCCCACAACATCAAATTTATACGAATGTGGTGCGTGAGGAAAGAGGAAGACACTGTGGTCAACAGAGAGCACTTTCTGACGTTACCAAACAGCTCACAGAGATACTTCCTTATACGACTGAACTTGGTTTCATATCTTATTTTCCCGGCTCATTATAAAGCCGTCCTTTCACTTGATCTTTGGTTTGCATGTAGTCCTTTGCTGGATTTGTTTATTATGCATCAGCTGAAGTATGTGACACCTTGAGAAAGCCTTGAAATGATTAGGCCCCGCCGTTTAAAAAATACGTATATAATACTGCTATACTTACAACTAGTCTGTTGATGAGAGAAAAAAATGGAAAATAATAAATGGTTGGTTTTTGCTGTACCCAACAGTTCATAATGGTTATCAGCTTTTGCTCTGTAATTCTCAACACTTCCAGCATTTTTCTTTCTTTTTATTATATTTTAAACATCAAAAAGGAGAATTTTTTTCTTCTTTTAAAAGGCAAAATGAAATGAAGAATCCTACCTGCATCTATGCAGCCAGCAATGGCTTGTGAGTATTTTTCAAGTGCATCCCCAAACTGTCCATTTTTGAAGAGCTGGTTCCCTTCATTCTTAAGCCGGGCCAGAGGGGGGGGGAGCGCCCCGCAGGGGGCGTCGAGCCGGCTGCCGGTTCCGCTGGCCGCGGTATTATCAGCAGAGCTGGTGTGGCGGCCAGTCTGATCTGCCGTGCCGCTCCCGGAGGCCTGAGCTCCGTTGGGGAGCTTCTTCTCATGGGCCTCCTGCGTCCTGCACTGATCCAAGCTGCCTCTTTTGCCCCTCCGACGTCCCCCGTGTGTGTCAGCGTCACCCTGCGGGGCCCCCTCCGCTCTGCCGGCCGTCTTTTTCTGCGCGTTCCCCATGTTTCCCCTCTCGGCAGGAACCGCAGCGCTCTCCCCACTCACGCAGAGGCCGGGTTTAGCTGGAGGAGCAGCGGGGGGAGGACACACCCACCGGCAGAGTCAGCGGTTACATCACACTGGGGAAGAGGGGGGAGGGGCTCCACACTGAGGACTTCTGGGAAAGCATACCAACAGCTACCAACAGCTACCAACAGCTTGTGGCTAGGGAGGGAACACTGGTCGGATTTAAAAATAAAAATAACATGAACTTCCTTGCGTGTTGTGACAGGAAAGTCAGTCTGCGTGCAGCTAAGAAACACCTGACAGCTCCGTGGCAGCTGAAGCGGTCATCGGCCTGCCTGATCTTTTCCGGTGGATTAGCAGTCTAGCAAATCCTATATCAAGCGCTTACTACAACGTTGGGGCTGATTAACCCATTCAGGCCCTGCGGTAGCTCAGCTCCCCTCGGAAACAAATGCTGCTCTTGGAAAGCGTCGTCTGACGTTTCTGCGGTGCTAGCAACTATTATCTGGTGTCACTCCATAAAGCCTTTTGGTTTCATTCTGACGTCAGATTAGCTTTTTACAAAAAAATTGAGCTCATTACTCACAAGAACACAAGCTGTTGAACCCTCCTTTCTTGGCCCTATTTTTAGCTCCACTCGATATACAGTAACACGATTATAACACACTACAATGTTAAACTTATAGCACCCAAGCCGTAGCTCTCACGTGTCTGTTAATCACTTGGATTCCAGAAAGAACCGGTATGGCTGTTTTCACAATCGATCCTCTCCCGGGACACTTATTAACGTGCCCTCGTTTATACACTCCTGATGTATGCCCGTAAAAGCTGACAAAGGTCCAAGGTGAGATGTAAGCACTGAAAGTCAGTATGCGCCATATTATGTGTGTATGCAGCCTGAGGTCTCAGGAACCGTGTCGGGTGACATGATGGCAGGTGAGAAATGATGCAATTACTGGGGGTGGTGAGGCGTGCAGGGTGGACACGGCGTGAGACTGCTCACCCCGCAGCTCCTCGTCTTCCACTTCCTCGATGAGGATCTTCCTGCCCTTACTCTGACTCTCCTGTGCACATTCACGCAGTTTTTTTTCCACTTCCTGAATCATTTTCTGCATTTAAAAAAAAGACTTGGGTTATCAAACAATGTCGCTGTAGCACAATTCATCATCGCCACATAAGCAGTTTTTGCGAATTAATTTTGTATTTATTTGGTAGCTACAGATAAAGAGCAATGCTACAATGTAGGATTAAAACAAATTATGTGATTGCCTAAATCTGAAATAAGTGTTTCTCAAGATTAGATGCCCTTTAATCATTACCTCTACCTGTTCACAGTATCCTAAATTAAAGAGTGGACCATACTAAATACAGATTTAGTTTATTTATTAAGCAGCTGAAGTATAAAGTATAAGACCCCACAACATTGCACAGGATGACTGGTTTGAAGATGGATGATGTACAAGGGAACCACATGACTTTTTAAATTCTTGACCTGTGTGGCCATCTAGTGGATAAACGCGGGTACTGCACATTTTTAAAAATAGCTGACAGCACAAGGGAGACTGGGTGAATTTAGTGATCAATGGTCATTGTTGACACACCACAGCACACAGTGCACAACAATGAAATGGGTCCTCTGCATTTAACCCATATGTGACATCGTGACATAGCAGGGGGCAGCTAATTCAGTGCCCAGGGAGCAGTGCTTGGGGGTGGTACCTTGCTCGTCGAAGGTTCGAACCAACAATCTTTCAACTACAGGTACGCTTCCCTAACCATTAAGCCACCACTGCCCAGTAACACACAGATGTCACCCAGCCAAGGATGGTAGCCAGATTTCTGAGTTTAGTCTTCGAGTAGTGCCAAAAAGGTCAGCCAAACAGCATTACACATCACACTGTTTCTGGAACCATATCGCATGCAGACCTACAGGATGCTAAAACGTTAAATGCACCTTCGCAGAAGCATTCTCCGGTTCCTCTCGCAGCACGTTGCCTAAGTCATCAGCGGCCACCTTCAGATTACCCAGCTGTTTCTGCACAGTTGCACGACGTAGCAGAGCTAGGAAAACAGGTGAAGTCGCAGTCTGGTCAATAAGGGTCACAGTGATTGATGTCTGTCCGAGCTGGCTGGTCTTCCCTGGGCACTGCAGTCAGTTACAGAGTTTGCCTGTATTTTGCTGCCTAAGGCCCCCCTGCGTACGCCGTGCTCAGGGCTACTGCAGAACAGAGGCCGGTAATCTCTGGGCAGCACCTTTCACGTTTCCTGGTTCCAGCTCCAGAGCTCTCTCACAGTCGCCGAGGGCACCGTGCCACAGCTGCAGCTTGATCTTAGCCTGGGCCCTGTTGTTGTAGGCAGCTGCTGTTGGCATTGCTGATATACTTCTGGAGGGAAGGAATCACAGACCATGAGCAGCTCATCGCTTCATCTCTGATAATACCTTAGAAATCCACCCAACTGCTTATCCATTATGGGGTTGTGGTCATGCAGCACAGGAAACAAGCCAGAGAACAGGGGAAAACCTGGACAGGGTGCCAGTTCACCACAGGGTACATATACACGCAGACTACAGGTAATATAGATGCGCCAATCAGCCTGACTGTATATTTTAGGCTGAGGCAGGAAACCCTCAGACACATAAGGAACTCCACCTACACTCAGCTGGGGGAACTGAACTTAAAATCTTTGAGGCACTGTAACCTCACACTTACAAGACTGTGGGTTTAAATTGCCCCTCCCCCCCGGGTTTGTGGAGTTTGTATACTCTGTGTCATGTGGGTTTCCTCCAGGTACTTCGCATTCCTCCTGCACTCCAAAGGCATTATGATCAACCCTCTAAATTGCCCACGGTGTGTGAGTGTGAAATTCCATCCAGGGTGTCCCCTGTCTTATGCTCTACGCTGCCTCACATAGACTCCAGGCTCAGCACAACCCTGTAGCTCGTAACGCAGTTTCAGGAAGATCAGTCGCTTAATGATCCTCACCTCGTATAATACGCCGCAGCCTCTTCATAGTCGTTAGCCTTGAATGCCTCGTTCCCTTTCTCTCTCTCCCTGTTTGCCAGGACGTCTCTCTCTTTTTTAGTCAGGCCTGAAATTTTTTCCTTTTTTAGTTCATTTCATGACTAAATTGCATGATAACTATAACAAAATAAGAAAAATATGTGACCTGCTGTGTCCAGATTCCGGTTGATTTTTGGAAGGCACTGGTTGATGATGACTGGAAAGTCCTCCCCCTTATTGCTCCCATCGATTTTTGAGCATTCTTTTTCAATGTCAAACCTTTAACACAAAAAGATGAAAGTGAAAAAAAATCTTTCCTTTTCCATTCATTATCTGAAACAGAATGTGTGATGTATTTCACAATATTGCTTTATACCATAATTCTTTTAAAAATCATTTTATGAATATGAAGGATATTAACTTACTTATCCCACTCTCGGTAATCCCTAGGAAGAGCAGACTTCCTCTTAGTTTCAGTTCTACTTGGAACTGAATTCTGCCAATGAGAATTTCCATTAAGGAAAAACCAATAAACCATCATGTAATTCTTTTTTCTTTCATTTCATAGAATGTTACACTCTTACCATTCTTTACATTTCTCACACTCACCCCAGACATATATTTTACCTGCTTTTGAGAATTTAAGGAGTTGGAGCTTCGGACTGGGGACAGATGTTCCATGGCATACAAAGGAGACACCTCCCTAAGTTCTGCCTCGGTCCTCTTAACCTCGGCCTCCCAGCTCTGTCCGAAAAGGAGTACCATAAGGAGATTCATCAGGCCAACCGCAAAAGCCAGTCGGCCTCTGAGCCTAGAACAATGGCTTGTTCTGCTCTACCTTCAGCTCCTCTGTGATCTGGCTCCACTCTTCGAAGGAGAAATCAGCTGCTGTAGCCGGGGCTCGCTCCTTACGCAGCGCCCGGCTTTTAGGGTTCAGCTTCTCAATGCGCTTCTCGCAAAACTCTGTAAGGTGTGGATACACACCTTCCTCTCCAGACCTATTGTGCAAAAAAAGCAACAATACTGCTTACTCACTTCTTTGTTGCACGTGTACTCTTATCTATAGCCTGTCTAGTATGCCTGTTATTCTGTAGTCCTACACTGTACTTGGAGATGGACGAGACAGTGAATTTCACTTCTTTTTAAAATATCATGCGGTGTTTAACAAAGTAGAACTTAATTTGTATGCTAACAAAAATTCTGATAGATGTTCTCTCATCTCACTGTGTACGTGTACACAGCTGCTGATGACAATACAGTACCACATGCCGTGAGCAGTTCGTGATGGTCGACACAGTTTGACGGGTAAAAACACTTATGTACCCAGCAGTTTAGGAATGCTACTTATCAAAGTTTTTTTCCCCCTCAAAGGTATGTGTCTGTGGAAGGGGGTGAATCCTGACATACACATATTAAACGTGGAAATGCAATTAACCACTTCAAATTTACATTTGCGGGGTGGCATGGTGGTGCAGTGGTTGGCACTGTTGCCTCACAC
>JAODJW010000135.1:10607766-10618912 GCA_026777045.1 Hyperopisus bebe | reverse complement strand
TCCAGTAGGTTTTCTATCCTACCTGGCTTCTGATGAGCCACACCTGTTCTTGGTATTTAACCTGAGAACAGGTATGGATCATCAACAGCCAGGTAGGATAGAAAACCTACTGGATAGTAGCTCTCCAGGACCGGAGTCGGAGACCCTGGTGCTAGATAAATAGAGATGCAACCTATCAGGACTGCTGTCGTTTAGGGACTGGTCAGACAGGTTTTGTTTAATTCTCTTAAAAGCAGCTAACCAGCTCTATGTGGAATTCGCATTGTGGCATTTTCATTCAGCGGATGTGTTTATGAGGTCACCGTTACTCTCCTCTGAGGTTTTAATATTACCCGCTTCTCCTGGTAATTAATTCCCACAGCATGTGTATGTGTCTGGCATAAAGCAGACTTTAAATGATACAGTTTACCCCCTTACTGGAACATATTGTTTCAAGATGGTTACAGTGGTTAAATGTGGGTTTAGGCGCACCTGAAATTATGTTGGCCAAACGTTACGCTTTGATGTGAATTGTGTTTTTTTTTGTGTGTACAGCACGGACCTGGCCTGCTGGTTGGATGTGGAGCAGTTTCAGAAGATTCCTCACGGGGACAAAGCGCGGAGGGAGGACAGCTGTAAAGCGTTCAGGAGTAAATACCTGAGCAGGAAGTACTACTTTGGGCCCGGCAGCCCAGCGAGCAGAGCGGAACAGGAAGAGGTCAGGCTTAGTCTCACGTCTTCTCATCAGATTCTGTTACCGCCCTCAAGAAATGCCTTGATTCCTCTACTAGCCTGATGCCTCTTTGCACTTCCTGAATGTTGCACTCCTGGTTAGTAAATAGTCTTATTAGGCTGTTGCCTTGTTAGAGGTTGTAGCGTCTCCCCTGCTGTAATACCATTTACGCTGTACCTGGGCGTTCACTGGAAGCTCAGCCTAGCTGGACTCCTTGACAGCAGGTATGTTTGCACTATGCTATTTGCCTCACTTGCATGTCACTTGAGACAAAAGCCTCTGCTAAATATGTAAATGTCCTATTCAAGCAGTCTGCCAGGTTTTGGCTCACAATTAGCTGAATTGGAATCTCTAAATTGCCCATAATGTGTGATTGTGTATGTATGTCCTGTGATGGACTGAATGAATGATTTGGGCTGATAGTATTGGATAAACATCAGGACCTCCCCTTATCTTCACCAAGGAGGCCTAGCGGTGGGTGTGCAGTCTTGTCATCCTCGTAGCTTCATGCCCTTTCCTGCATATCTGTTTTTCAGATTTGGGGTTAAGAATTTACTGTTATTTAATTAATACAATGATAGTGCCATAAGCGTTTGTGTCTGTGTGTGTGTTTGGGCTGTGCTTTCCCTGTGTTTACCTGCTGTGTGGATAACAGATGATTCGCCTGTGCGGCGGCTGGGGGAGGATACTCCGCGGCCGCCTCTCGGCGCCCGCGCTGGCGGAGGTGCAGAGCCAGGCGAGGCGGCGCATCGAGAGGAAGTGGCTGCCCCTCTTCCTGGCCACTCCGCAGTTTGCGGAGCGCCAGAGGTCACAGGTGGAGTTAGCCCCCGGTGTGGATGGGCATTCAGAACAAGGGAAGTTTATATACATCAGCCTCACAATAGCATGATGGAAGGCAATGGCTGTCATACAATTTATTCATTAATTGGATAATATATATATGAATTTATACTACTGCCTCGAGAGAAAGTGAAAATTGGTGTTACGGATAACGGGAGCTCAGTGAACACAATTTGGACTTACAGTCCTCTTTGTTCGTATGTCTGAAAGTTCGTAAGTTGAAGACTCGTAAGTAGAGCATCTGTATAGCTAATATTGATTATATATCACATAATATATTAATACTTATATTACCAATTAGTCATGTAAATCCTGTTTGTGCAGTGGGCAGCACTGCTAGCTCATATCTCCAGGGTTGGGGGTTTGAAATCAACCCTGTCTGTGTGTGTCGAGTTTTCAGGTTCTCACATGTAAGACAATAATGAGATACTGCTTAAGGTCCTGAAGAGAGACTAAGTAAGGGGGATGCCTTGCACGATGGCAGAATACTGCACTGCAGAGGTGCTGAGATGCAGTGTTCTGCTGCAGGAAAAGGAGGTGGAGGACCAGATGTTCTTTCGGAACCGGAAGAAGAAGGAGATGTGGAAGGTGAGTACCGACAGCATTTGAAGGTGTGCAGGAGGACAGCCTGCCAGCAGCTAAACACAGCGCTTTAATGGCCCTGCAGATCACGGACAGTGCCTGGATGGCAACCTCCAAAGAGATCCTGGCCTTCCGCAAGGCACTGCTCAACCCGGTCACCTGCCGGCAGTTTCAGCATTTTGTGTCCCTCAAGGGGGACTTCCTGGAAAACGGGCTGCTCTTTTGGCTGGAAGTGCAGAAGTACAAGGTACATCCCCTATTGCAGAACATGTGCATGCACACACTGCACACTGTGGGTGTGGAAAGTCAGATCTCAACTGGTTAATTTTAATGCTAGGTTAGTTTTTGCTTGCATACGAACTGAGTCTCACCTAAGATTTGTCTGACTGGTTCAGTTCCACTGCAAGTCATGACAGGTTAAAAACTTTATAGTGACACATGACATCCATACATTTCACTTTGATTGGTCAAAGATGAATAGACTTTCTGGCCACTCCTGTTGCTTAACTTGTCTCCACACCCAGGATGGATCGATCTTCTCCTCCTGTTGACCTTCTTCTCTTTTCCAAACTCTGTTTAGCAGACTACTTAGCAATCTCAGTGGTTTGTAACATTTTTGCATAAGCAGTCCTATGTGTTTTTATTTCCTTAATCTCTTATTTGGCACATGAATCAGTTCTGTAATATGTATTTATGTGTCTATTTCGCTCATGAATAATGTTAAATTACTCTCTCCCTTTCAAATCAAACGTTGCTTCCTGTGTCTGGATGTCCCCAGGACCTCCACCACTCGCACTCAGATGAAGCCACCATCCAGAAGAAGGTGGATGCTATCATCAGTTGCTTCATTGATTCCTCCATCCCGCCAGCGCTGCAAATCAGCATCCCGGCTGGCCAGGCGCGGGACGTCCTGCAGCGCAGGACAGAGCTGGGCCCCTATGTGTTCAGAGAGGCCCAGGTCTGGTAGTGTTGATTTGTGGATAAATGCTGTCGTTAAGGCAGTGTTTCTCAGTCCGGTCCTTGGGAACCCCCAGACGGTCCACATTCTTGCTGCCTGCCAGATAGTCCACAAAAACGCAGACTGTCAGGGGGGTCCCCAAGGCCAGGGTTGGAAAACATTTGAGTAAAGAGAACATTCTGGAATCTTGGAGATCAAGGATAATGTGTGATTTTAAGTGGACGAAACTGTCTAGAGTTGGATCAGCAGGTCTCCTGAATCACATTTATATGACATGAAAAAGAATATAAACTACTTTGAATATGCAGCATACATTTTTTGCTAATTTTTCAAATTCTCTTACTATAGTTCTGACAATACAAGCAACAAGCACAATATTCAAGTGCGTATCCAGGACTGCTAAAATGTCCCTTTATAAAGACTGGTCTAGCTGGACTGGGTCTTTGTGCTGACAGCTCCCTCTGGTGTTCGGTTTTGTGATTACACAGATGACAGTCCTGGGTGAGCTGTTCAAGCTGTGGCCACAGTTCCTGGCTTTCAGGAGCAGTGTGGAGGATTCACAGGTGCTCCCCCTGCTGGAGAGCTATAAGAAAGCACAGCAGTGGGATATGAAGCGGCAGAGAGAAAGGAAACAGGCACAGGTAAGAGGCTATAGGTCCAATACTGCAATAGGGTGCATCTGTGATTTTAAAGGGAAAAAAAAACTTCATAAGTGATTTAAAAGATTGTGAAGTTAAGGGGCCACAGTTTGAGTAAGGGGTCACAGTAATTATCAGTCCTAACACCCCAGATGATTCATGGTTCTGATGAATGGTTTTGGATGTGCCATTTCTCTTTCCCGTTAACCAGGAGGAGGCGGACAGGCAGAGCTTTGGTGAGGGCCTGCGGGGGGATTCCGGCAGCCAGGAGGACTTGACAATGGGGACAGGAAGCAGCGATTCGACGCTGCCCACGCGGCTGGTGAGTGAGCCACTGCGCCTAACTCCCACCTCCTTCCCTCTCTCATCTGTGCGTAATTCACTCCCTCCCAGGTGTCCTGGTCCTATTCCAAGTACATGGTGGCGCTAGAGCAGGAGAGGCTGCTTCTGAGGAGACACGTCCGGCCGGAGCAGGAAGCGGACACCGTCCCCAGAACAGGTCCACATGGCCGCACACGCTCATCACCACATCAGAAATGGTTCTCAGGCTGAAACGATCCATGGTTTGGACTGACAGCCTTCCCTTAACACAGCTCACCACTGTGAGTTTATCATCAGTTAGAGTATGTGTATCACTTTGTTACTGTATCATACTTCAAAACAGTATCGAGGCTGAAGATAACAGCATAGCCATGTACTTACAGGACGGCTTTAGCTTTCCTCTTACCAAAAAATCCAGTTTTTTTTTTTTTGTTCAGATGCACGATCCATCAGCACCATAGAAAAATATCCTTTAAACATAAGAAATCCCTACCAAACTGCATACTGCCATGTTTATCCATCTTATCCCTTTGTATCCCACACTCTGCATCAGGAAAGCATGGTTTTTATTTTTCCAGCTTAGTTCCAGCAAATTAAATGTAGTCTTGTCTTTGTTTCTTCATGGTGATGTTGTGTAACAGCAGAAAGACATGAGCGTGGATCTGTGTGGCCACTGAACTGAACAGGGACGGGGGGGGTTAAGCTGACGCTGGCATCACAGAGCATGTGGCTGCAAAGCCCAATGACCGCTGCCGCTTCAGGACGCCGGCTCTGTCCCCTCCAGCGAAGAGGCGTGCTGGACAGAGCAGAGCCTATGACTAATCTGACAGGATGTTTGCAGTCCATTCTGTACAGATGTGCCATAAAAGCAGCGTAACCCAACCGCTAAAGAGCGGCAGTGACCACTTTTTTGACAGGTATGGAGAATGAGCTCTTCCGGAGGTGCACCAGAGGTCGCTGTCCTCCTGGCCTGTTAGGGAGTGGGGCGTGGGGATCGAGGGGGCCGCGTCTCTGGTGGGTGCGGGCGGGCGGACGGACATCCTGACGGCACAGAGCACCGCAGCTCCTAACCCCTGACCTGCCTTCCTGTCCGGCCACTCCTGCTGCAGAACCGCCTCCTGGGTCCAACAGTCAGTCGAAGGGCACGAGGCGCCGCCGGGGCCGGATCTCCATCCCGCCGGTTCCGGGCCGGCCGCCGGCGGTCCATGGCGAAGTTGCCCTGGATGCACCCGCCTGCTGCTGACTCCAGCTGCTGGGGAGATTGATGTGAACACAAGTGGAGAGATCGAGCAGAGAGAAAGGAGAGGCAGGATGCTACCGGCTCCGGGACAGCAGGCGGCCCACACACAGTGGTCCCCAGTGTGACTCCATTGTTCAGAATGGGTTCCCTGTTCCTCTAGAATGACCATCAACCTTTCGCCATTCCTACTTCCACACCATACTAACAGTATAAAGAAATGCTTCGTGTATAGATAGAAAACGGATTTAAATGTGAGGAGCTGGCTGTAGTACAGTAAAACCTTGGACTGCGAGTAACTTGGTTTGTGAGTTTTGCAAGACGGGCAAAAATTAATAAATTTTAACTTGATAAACGAGTGAGGTCTTGCTATATAGGTATTACGTATATGCTTTGTCTGCCGAGCGTGACGTAATCAGAACTGAGCCGATTGTTCTTCACTCTCTCTCACTGCGGTATTGTGGGTAATCGTTTGCCATGCTCGGTCTCAGTCGGCGTGCCTCACTTATAGTCAAAATTTAACAGAAAAGCACCATCCGAATAAGGGTGTAGTAGTGCGAGCGATGAATCTGACAATTCAATGACCACATTTCCGCGAGATTGAAAAGGAGGCAGAAGCGGCTGTCATTGGATAGGATCCTTGTTAAAGTTGCACAAAAAGAAAAAGATTCCATTGAGCCAACAGATAGCCGTGATTCCTTTAGTTATAGTGAAAGTCATCCTACAAAATAACCCTCCTCTTCTCTCTCTCGTCTCCCTCACACCATCCACGATGGCAGCCTTGGAACAGCGGCATGCAACCATGCACCAGTAGCCTGAATGAAGCAAAAATGTACACAAGATATATATAGTCTGATTTTGTAAGCTACCTGTAACAAAATACTTGTGCAAAACTTGAATCCCGTGTATTTGTAAATTACTATAGCCCCAAGCATGAAAACTTTTTACACAAAGTATTAACTGAACATTTCATAAATTTGCTAAAATAAATCTATAATGTTGACTTTGATCATTTTAATCATAAAAACACACAGTTTGTCCCACTCTACATTGTGGTATTCTTAGCTTGAAATGTCATCCTTATAAACAATTATTGGATACCCAAGTACACAGAAATATATGGTATTTTCTTTTTTAAAAAAATAATTCTCACCTTTAAGTTACTTTATTTTATTAGAATTAAATATGCAAATATGTAACTATATAAGATTGTCATCTCTATGTAAAATCATTAGATGTTTTACAAAACTTCTCTTACATAAAGCTATCTTAGTGTCAACATTTTTGGAAAGCCAACATTAATACATTTTCTTCCAGAAAGCAGAATTGGCAAGACGAATGTAAAAAAAATTACATTTATACTAAATTTACCTAATGAGTGTGAACCACATGGCATTAATGAGAACATTCTCTGAATGGGGACCATTTTGGTATAGGTTGGTACTGTTGTTTCTCTTCAGTAAACAATATTTATATTGCACATAAAAGGCCATAACAGAAACAGCTGCAGGTCAGTTCGATCCGGTTACACACATCACCTGTAAACAGTGATTCTTCTTTCTGGAATCATGTAGAATAAAATGAGACAAAGAAGCTTAAACATTCGAGCTGCAAACTCCCGGTGCGTACAGGAAAAATGTTACCGACCACCTCAAAAACCACACCTCCCCTCTCCCTATTACATTTTTGGTTCAAGTAGTAACTCTAAATGTCTTTTGCATAAAGTGTATAAGGCCTTCTCATATCCGGCGATTTAATCTGTACTCTCCAAACAGGAGAATTACGAGAGCTAAAATGTTGAGGATTAGGGGTGTGTTCAGGGAATCAGCGGTGAGTCTGGCTGGTGCAGGAGGAGGACAGGCGATCACCCTCCCCCCGATCAGTGGAAGCCAATGCGTAAGGCCTTGTTCTTGACCATGGTGAACTTGCTGACGAAGACGCGAGCGAAGTTGGGCTCTACCAGGTAGCGGTATGTCTTGGTGATGGCAGCTGGGCGCTCAGCGGGCGTGACGGGGGGCTGCTGTGGAGCCACTCCCGACAGGGACAGGTGCTGGGAGGCCCGGGTCACGTAGTCCACCAGCCGCTGGTACTGCTGCTCCGTGAGGCGCTCCCGCCCGCCGTCGCCCTGCAGGGACAGGGGTGGGGACTCGGTTCATTCCTGGCCTCCTGGAAAGTTCCCATCTAAAGACCCAGTCTGGTGTTTTGACCCATGAATACCCAGCTGGGTGCCAGGGGGAGCTCACCTCGGCCTCGCTGGCCACCCTCTGCTGACACAGGGTGAGGGTTAGCACGCCTTCCTGGCCCGGCTCCGGCCGGCACTCCACCTCGGTGACGGGGAAGGCCTGCTGCTGGGTGTCCTCGCTCAGGCTGACCACGAAGAGCACCTCACTGGTGAGGAGCAGGCAGCCCGCGTGCTCCTGCCCCGAGCCGCTCACGATGGTCACGTCCAGCGCCATGTGCACCTCGGGTCGGCCGAGGGACTGCAGCATCTTCCTGTGTGACACATGAATGCTCGCGCTGAAGTGCGGGTCATGTGACCTTTCGATGGACCAGAGGGGCAGCCCTGCTCTCCAAACCATCCATCCATTATCGTAACTGCTTAATCCCCACGGGGGGCCTGGAGCCTATCCCGGGAGCATCGGGCGCAGGCAGGAACCAACCCTGGGTGGGCGCTCTCTAAACCAGTGGTTCCTAATTTGGTCCTTGGGGACCCACTGGTCCAGGTTTTTGCTCCCACCTAGCTCCCTGCCAGACAGTCCACATTTTTGCTCCCTCTACCGAGAGCTGGGAGGGAGCTAAAACATAGACCGTCTGTGGGTTTCTTGAGGACTGGACTGGGAAACACTACATGTATCACACAGTATCTCAGCAACTCCTGTACACTCTTCATCCTCCACATGGAGTCTGTCTTCCTTCACATGGCCACTGACCCTCCCCCCCCCCTTATTAAACACTACAGTTTTATTATTGCTCCCTCCCTGTCACGTTCCGGCCCCGAGTCCCTCCTCCCTCGCCTGACCTTTACCACCCTCTTTTCCCCATGAGGGAAACATCTCTGGTTAAGATCACTGTAAAAACGCAAGGCCGTTCCCTCGCCAGGAGGTCTTGCTGACGGCTTTCAGAGAGCGTCTGTGCAGCAGCAGTGAAGGCCCCGTGCCAGCGGACCACTCTTACCAGGCGTATTTCACGTGGCTGTTGGGCGCCGCCGCCGATCTGTCCTCCGTCGGGAGGTGAAGCTGTCTGGGCAGCTGCCAGAGCCCAGCGCCGTACAGGATGCCTTTGGAGATAAAGCGCACGGGTCAGCGGGGGACACGGGGCCTAATGTTCACAGCGGGACGTGGAGAGGGTGTGGTATGGGACACGGTGTGGGAGAGGTGGAAAGGGACAGAGCTAAAACACATAGTGGGACCGTGGCAGGGAGCGGCCGTGGGGTATGAGCTTCAATCCAAGGTCGGCAGGGTCACCAGCCCACAGAGCGGTTCCCGGTGCCGTTTCCTGTGTCCTCACCCTGCACTTGCCCGCACCGGAATGCGCTGAAGTCATGCAGTTTATAAAGCACACACAGATCTCTGGTGATGATGTCATGGCAGAGGAACACGGGGGGGGGGGCTGCTACCATGCAACAACAAAGCACTTAACCTCCCGGACCAGGGTGCCGGACAACATCGGGGGGAGGGGGGGGGGTTCCCCTGACTGAGGGGGATTAACTGGAGGGCCCTGGGGGAGCAGACACTCTTACGTGGGTCTATGCACTTCATTTGAAATTAATGTGTTATAGCACGGCCTTGTTAGCGCCAGAGCAGCGCCATTAAAATGCCGGCCTCTCGTACGTCACTTGGGCTTTCACCAGCTCCAGCAGCGGGGCTCCAGAGAGCAGACCGCACAGCTAATAAACACTCCTGGCCAAAGGAGCCTTGGGCAGGGGGTGGGGGGACAGGGGGGAGCAGCAACTGATTTATCCAGCTTTGAAGTGCCACTCAGCTACATTTGGCCCATAAATCACAGGAGCTGGTTTAGGGCTAAATACTGGGATCAAGTCGCAGTGTTGTGACAGACCGGAACCAGGGTGGGTGCTTGTCTGGTGCTGGGGGGAAGGAGCAGAAATGTAGAAACAGAAAAACAAAGGGTGGGGGGGGGTGTCCAAGGCATCCTCCAGACCTTCAGAGAATTAATGAGCCGTTCTCGCTCGGACATCATAGTGAAAGCGGACCTGAGGTGATCCCGCGGCCGTCTGAGAAACACGAACCGCCAAATCTGTTGACTGACTTTTCAAAGAACTCGCCGTCTTTCAACGACCAAACCTCAAACCTAAATCCTTAAACCTTAAACCTGACCAGAAGTGCCCGCCTGGATCTCTGTCACAATGGCCCAGCTGACTGGGTGCACGGTCAGAAAGACCAGTCTAGCTGCTAAAGATCGAGGAAAGCTTACCGTGGGGAAATGACACAATGCAACGGAAACGACTTTTTCAAGCAAATATTAAACTGTATATTATATAAGTACAAAAAAAAACAAAAAAAGGTCCATGATACACATTCTGTGGACCGAAAACATGCAGAGTTGAGTGATGCGAATAAACATCTGTACCACTGACGAGAAACCTTACCGTATCCAGTCTGCGAGACCAGCTCAGCTGCGCCCCCTATAGGCTTTGTGAAAACTCCCACAATGCCTTTCCCCACTCCAGAGATGACGCCTTTGGCCTTGCTGCCGGCAGAACCCGGGGACTCCCAGGTCCTCTGGAAGTTCTGCATAGGTTGGTCAACGATGCCAGCGATGGCCCCTGCATACACACACACACACACACACACACACACACACGGTTCGGCGAGCGTGTACACATTTGTGCACGTGTACGTGAGCGTGGACACGGGGGGTGAGGGCACTCACCCAGAAGGCTGATTCCCAGGCGGGACAAGCCCTGCCGGAGGCCATCTCCTAGGCTCTCTGGCAGCTGCCTCCTCCACTCCTCCTGACGGGTGTAGTGCTCCTCATCCAGGGACAGCCGGTCCATGTTGCGCGCCAGGCTGGTTGCCAGGTTGGTGATGGACGTCAGCGTGCCTGGGGGAGGGCAGGGAACCTCAGCAAGGAAGAGCGACTCACCTGCACCCGACTCCCCACCCTGGGCTGCGTGGTCACTGGGCCTCACCTTTGGAGATGTGCTTGACGAAAGAGGTGGTTCCGCGGGAGACGCCGCTGACGAAGGCACCGGGCCCGCGGGTCAGGCCCTCGTACGGCAGCCGGAAGAAGTCGGAGATGCCGTTTCCCACGCTGCGCACCAGGCTGGCCGGGCTGCCCAGGATCTCCAGGGATCCCACCACCCACCCTTGGGGGGGGGGGGGGGCATGGGGAGAGACGTGGGGAGCAAAGAGGCCCCTGACGGCTAAGCTGAAAGCATGGAACCGTGCCAAGGCAGGGATATCACTCCCCCGCAGCCTGTCCACACCCATCCTGTAATTACGCCTGTTCATTATTAGTTCATTAAATTATAAAGCACATATGAAAAGAATGAAGCAGATTTAAGAGTTTAGTCACGTGGAGTCAGCAAACACACTGTTAAACAGCCTCACATGACAGAGGCCTGGGATTTATGCGCTAAGCTGCCCGTCTCGTTTGGCTGGAGGACAGTGATTGGCAGTATTTATTTGCTGCGAACTGCATTACGGAATCTAAAAAGGCGCCTTTCATGCAGTTTTTCGCAGATCATTCTTCTCCTTTGGTCTCACGCTGACGGCTCCGCATCCTCCTACGGGGCGTTTGCACGAGCCGCGATTTTTGCTGCGGCTCCATAATGACAACATGTTCAAAGGAGGCCAAGAAAATACTTTTGGGGGGGGGGGGGGGGGGGGGAAAAAAAA
>JAODJW010000135.1:10585658-10599172 GCA_026777045.1 Hyperopisus bebe | reverse complement strand
CTGAGAGAGATGCTGACTTTTCTGAAGGGATGGGGCCGTGGGGATTTCTGCACCGTTTCGAACACACATGGCTGGACGTTGATAGGGAGATGAAAGAAAACTTGGCATTGTGTTTGTGTCTATTGATAAAGCATATTTAGAACTGGGGGGGGGGGCATTTGTTGATCCTGTGTAGATATTCATTCCAATTCAATGACAATTCAGGTTGTTTTTATCCAGTCCAGGTAGGAGAAAGGCCACAGGCGCATCAAGACACACTGACGCCTCATCAACATTGTCAGTGGATCATGTGACCCCCTTGCCAGGCAGCTGGAGTAAAAGGGCACAGTCATAAATCTGAATCGAACAGAAGGAGCAGCTGGATGACATGCGGGGCTGAGCTGTGAGATGCCATTACCTGTCCGCATCCTTCCTCACGTACGGCCACGGTGGCAGGGCAGAAGCGCCCGCCCCGTAGAAATCGCACAGGATGTGCTCGTGACTCTCTCCCACTGGCGCCTTGTTGACGATCTGCTTGATAAGAGCGGTAGAGATGGGCACGGCACACTGGGAGGCGTCCTCTTCCTCCCTGCAGCGATGACATCACAGGATACTCAAGGCATTATGCATCAGGCAGAGGACACACATCATACCAGTAAGTCCTGCTGAACCACTGAGCATGACTGGTAGTAATCTCAAGCCTCCGGTTAACCGTTCATCATCGCAGGTGAAGGACACTGATGCGCAGGTGGTCCACTGGGACATCTGGCAAACGTTACGTGGTCACGTCCGGGAAAACGGTGCAGCGGGAAAAAGAAAAAACCTCAGCATGCATGCTAATAAAGCCCATTGTGCAGAGAACAGAAGGCGACCCATAGTGGGGGGGGGGGGACACAGGAATACTGGACGCTTTCACCCCCGCCCCCCCGCGGTCCTGACAGGACTCTCGCAGGCTGCTGTCTCCGGTCCGCATGCGGTCCCGTCGCCCCCGTGCAGATACACGGAAGCAGGTCTGCAGTCTCCGGTTTGCCTGTCTGCCCGTCTGCAGCCCCCAACCACAACTTCACAGTGTTATCCCCCCCCCCCATTAGAAGCCACAACTATCTGCAATTGCAGGAAGGAAGAGACAAGCCGCCAACCAGCGAACATTTCATTTCATACTGGTCAGGGGGGGCTGATTGAATAAAGGGGGTATACAATACAGACAGCCGGGGGGGCGTCGCGAGCACACAGTAGACTGCGGTCACAGAAATATAAAGATAAATAAAACAAGACTAGACCATTGTTTTTGTTTGCCTCAAAGGGGTGCAGATCTCTCAACACGCCGATGCACAAAGCAGGGGGAGCACCGTGTCCACAGTGGAGCTTAGGACCGAGTGCCATGTGTCATATGGCGATGGATTGTAAGGACTCGCTGGCACGCAAAGACTCACAAAGCACCTCTCGAGAGCCCGTCGAGGAGCCACACAGACTGACAAACATTAGAACAGAAAAAAAAACCAAGAAGGATGAGTCTCTGTAAGCGTTTTATCAAAACAAGGTGCAATTAAACCTAAACGGGAAACAAACTTTTGGCAAGGAGCCGGCAAGCTGTGTGTTTACTTCCCAGCACTTGATGGCTTGACTCCCGCCATCTCAGCGAGGGCGTTGACACAAAAGCCCTCCTGGTTGGAAACGAATGAGGCCACAAACTGCCTCATGGGTATTGACCATTTACGTGCAGATGGAGATTGTTTTCAACACAACACCAGCGATGGACAGAACTGGGAGTTTGAACTTACGTTTTCTTAATGCATCGTTTTTAAAAGAGTAGTATACATTTTCATTTATTATCAGAATTAATGTGCTTAGATTAGGAGACATTCCTAACAGGAAACAACTCGCACAGTTCCTTCTTTTAAAGAGCTGAGCACCAAGTGAAACACTTCTACCTAAGTGCTAAAGTAGCACAACAACACTGCCAGACCTGCGGCCTAATGGGCACCAGTCAGCAGACGCCGTTACCTGGCCTGGAAGGTGAGATGGTGGGTGAGGTCCGATTCCACGTTAAGTAGGGGTTCCTCCCGGCCCTGCCCAGGGACCAGCTGGCTTTCCCGCAGACCCAGGCTCCTCTTCTCTATATGGATGATGATGGGATCTGGCAGGTGACTCCTCATGATGAAGAGCGGGCTAAAGATCACCTGCGAGGCGGGAGTTCCGGGTGGCTGTCATGCATGGGGCATTCGGCAAACACGCGGATCAAATCTGCACAATGAATCACGTTCATTCTGCTACTTAACGAGCTCAGTTTGATTAACGAATGCACCCTATTAAATACAATCAACCCTAGCTTAAGCAGGTTTAAGGTCAGGTGGTCTTTCAGGGCTAAATGGGTGCTATAAACAAGATGCAAACACAGCCTTATGGAGTGCGCTGATAACACAGGGAGCCATCTGGCAGCTGTTTCCCAGTGATGTCATTTGGGGATACATAGACATGCGAACACACATACGCTCGGTGCTCTGCGGCGGGACGGCAGACGCAGCCCCCGGGGGCCTCCCTGGGATCCTTGGCGGTGATGAGAGACCGCTTACTCCGTTCTGGAGCTCCACCACAAGCACTGGGACCCAACATTACTGTCTGACTGGGTTTACCGCATGGAAAACGTGCCAATTCTGTTCCTCCCCTACAGGCCGTCAGGAGACCGGAGCGGGAGTGTAACACGTCCACATGGACGCATTTTCACACCCAGAGGAAATGGGCAGCACAAGCGGCCTCATTACTCAGAGTCACAATGAGCTGGGTGTCGTGAGAGAGGTAGGACAACAAGAGCAGACAGGCTTTGGGGAGGGCGGACCCTTCCAGGACCCCTTCCCCAGCGCGGCGTGAAGGCACTTGACTCGGAGTCGTCACTCACCATCCTCTGCTGCATGTGGGAGTTGGGTTCGAGTGTGATGAGGGTGCACCACACGTACAGCAAAGAGCCACTGGAGCAGGGAACCTGTGAGAAGAACCGGCCCGGCTGGTTAAAACACGACAGCACGCCCAGCCGCTCCTTATCGTCAGGGGTAAAGGGGGCACCATTTTCCTCCCGGGGGAGCAGGCCAGGACCCATTACGGTGTTACCCAGAAACGGAGGTTGTGTCACGGTTACGGGTTCCGTCCGAGGAACGGAGGCACCCACAGATGAAGCTGTAATTGGTCTGGCACGTGTTTTCGAAGCACTTGACTCGATTACAGCAACACCCCCACCTGCTGAGTCTCTAAGGCTTCCGGAGAGCTGCTGCCCAGCCCTTCTGCAGGGTATACAGCCACAGCACCGGCAGCCATAGCTCCCACGACACACGAGGACCAGCCTGTCCCTTGGCTTTCGAGAGCTATAAGAGAAAATCCCTCCCAGATCTCAGCTACTCAAGCATCGTATAAGGGGCGAATCTAGCACAATAAACGCTGGAAAACAGGCTATGAAAGCGACAGGAGTCAAGGAGGTTTAAGCCCTGCCATTGTGTCCTTTTGAAGGCTTTCCTGGTGTCAGCTCCTTCTGCGGCTGCCTCTCGTTAAGCCGCCCAGACGTCTCGGCCTGTTTGGACACGCTTGGTTTATTAGTGACTGGGTTTTAAAACGAGGGTTTCATTCGGACATGGACCTGCAAGTCATGCAGCTAGAGGGTGTCCCATTGGCTATGAGTGCAACACTTGTCCGCACTGGCTCTTATAGGTGTTACAGGCCAAACACTGGCATGTCTGTGACGCCATCTGGTGGCCAAGATAAGTAACGCGGGACAGAGACGTAGAGAGTGTAAAGATGTTCAGACCTTGATGTCAGAAAGGTTGCCGAGGAAGAAACAGAAGGGGAACTGAGAAGCGTTCAAACACTAAAACTTCAGAACAGGGCATTTCAGCTTCTTTTAAACCAACGACCCCCTCAAATAAAGAGAAACCAATACTTGTGACCCCCTACCACAAATGTCAACTAAGGACTGGCAGGAGGGTTGATCTCCCTTGAAAATAATGGGCCCTAAACCACAAAAACAACCCCTGTAGTGTTTTTTACGTTGCGTGAATCGCTCGATAATACCAGCATTTCATTAGTGTACAAAACATCTCTATGGAGCCCCTGCCCCGGAGCCCCTAGGGGGACGTGGGCCCCCGGCTGAAAATCCTACTGCACGAACAGGGCCACCATATTCAACAGCAGCCTTAAAGGCATTTTTCAAATCCTGCTTTCAATTTCTACTCTCTCAGCATTATTCCATCTCGAAGGACATTTGAAAGCTATTTAAAAGTATTTTAATTATATGACTGTTTAATAGGCACGTTCTGGGGACGTGCTCTCGCCAACACGCGTGTCAGCGGCCTCACCTGCACCACAGAGCTGCCCCCCGCCTCCTGGCGCTCCAGCCGGACGTCCCGGGACCAGTCCTCGTCTCCGCGCGCCCGCACGCACAGCTCGGTCATCTCTGCATCCTCCAGCACGTAGGAGGGCAGCTTGTGGCCGGCCTCTAGACATTCCACATGCTCCCGCACCACCGTCTGCCCGTCGGGGCCGACATAGTGCTGCACCACCCGCAGGTCGATGTCCTGACACAGGTAGCTGCACATCACCTGCCGGCCGCAGATCAGGATCTGGTTGTGGGGTTGGGGGGTGGTGAGATGAAGCGTAGACAGATAAGAGACAAAACCCCAAAGTAGAGATGTGGAGCGTGGGGGAATTCAGTCTATTGCATAATGAGCAACAGTGCCTTCGAGAAAAGAAACAAAAAATAAATTACCAAATGTGTCAGGCATTACTTAAACCGCTCTAAACGGGTCCTGACAGCATTTCTCGACAACTGGTATTTCCTTTGGGTCACTGTCTATCACTGGAGACCCAAGCCTGTCCTCTGGCGCATTTTTCCAGCCCCCTAGCAGTCGCCTGGGACGCAGCATCTGGAGCAGGCAGCCTGAGAGATGGTGAGCGGCAGCGGCGGCGGCGGCGGCGGGGAGCGGCTAATGACTCTGGGGGAACTCGGGCGAGATTAGGGAACGCTTCTCCGCCCGTCGACCTCATCGATCTAGCCGTCATGCCTCCCAGGCCTTGCGGGGCTGCCGCCCCCATGCACGCATGCACACACGCTTCAGAGATGCATTGACATTTTTCTCTGGGCACTCTGGTTTCTTAGTGTCCAAAACTATGCAGGGTGCACTGGTAACGCTGAATTGCATGGTGTGGAATGGTGTATCTGTCCTATGATAGACTGGCAACTTTGTCCATGAGCTGCAGCACATCAAATGCAAAGAGGTCAGTCAAGGCGTTACGTGCAGCCAGCACCGCAGCACTCGTGCATTTTAAACGGAACCTGGACTGAACCGTGTCGCTCGTACCAATGAGAACAAGATGCACAGGCTGGGGGGGGGCGGGGGGCGGGTGAAGCAGCCTGTTTTGTCTGGGGGCTACAGAGATGTGCACGGCACTTGACAATATTTACATAACAAAGCGCCCGCTTCCTGTCCGCTTCCATTGCTGTTTTCGAGCTCCTCGTGTGTCTCCAGCTGTTTAAGCATGACTTACAAATTTATTCCTCAGTTAACACTCCGAGGGAGGGGCTGCCGGCTGAGGCGTCGCCTCGCTGTGCTTTAAAAACCGAAGCAGGCCGAAGGCCAGTTTGCAGATAGGTCAGCGGAGGTCACATGACTTCTGACCACAGGGAGGAGACTGGCATATTAGCGGCCAATCTGTCCCTAGTGACCAGGTGGTGGCAAAGCCCAGCTGAGTGAATGAGCATCTGCCACAGAAACACGAAAACATTAAAGAGCAGCAAAGAAGAGCTCATGGTTCTTGACAGGGAACCTGCTCTTGTACCCTTGAGTGGACACTTAGCCTGAGAAAGTGAATCTAAAGTTCAAAAAGATTATAGTTTAAAGAGTGGAACCTGTGGTGCATGCCTTCTCATTGCAGTGTATACCTCCTCCTATAATAACCTTAGAGTGCACCTCCTCCTGTACTAACTATAGAATGCACCTCCTCCTGTAGTAATCATAAAGTGTGCCTCCTCCTGTACTAATCATATAGTGCACCTCCTCCTGCACTACCCACAAAAGCATACCTGCTTCTGCACTCCGTTGAGCTGCTGCACCTTGATGAGGAGCGAAGCGGTTCTGCCTTTGTACTGGATGGTGCGCAGCAGCATCCCAACGTTGTCCACACTGAATGGTTCGGACCAGCGCCAGTTCCCCCAGCCCTCAATGCAGATGTGCAGCAGCTGAAGGGGAACACACACACAAACACACACAGAAGTTTTAGCTTTTGATGCCCTTATTTATGCCTGTTCAGATGGCAAGTAAACAGAAAGAGGCTTTGTTTAAAGATCATTTGTCAGAGAAAAGGTTCCTGTTTACCGATGGTCTGAAAAGGCAGAGGGACTGAAGCAATCGCAGAGTGGGTCACACACTACAGCTCACCGGGAAAACTCGGAATATTTGGAAGCATATTCGAGGCACATGTGTCTGGGTTCTAATAAGGTCTAGATTATTATTGGGGGAGGAAAAAAATAAAAGGATCTATGTATCTATCTATGGGGAGCATTGTTCTGTAAATTTGGAGGACAACCAAGAAACTGTAAGGTTGGTTGTGCTCTGAAGCAGGAGAAAGCATGGCCAGTACCCAATCGTGGGGGGGTGGGGGGGGGGGACGCGACGGGGCCCTTCTCCGGTGCCGGCAAACAGCAGGTAAAAGCAAACCTCCCCACTGGGCTTGGTGACCTCTGGTCTTCAACTGACCGGAGCTTTTCAGAAAACAAACCAGAGAATAACTGACAAAAATGCAAAGCAGGGCTGAAATATTGAAGTTATTACAAGATGTTGAACGTTTATCCCATCTGCTGAAGAAGAAAGAAAAAAACGGCTCCGGAGGTCAGCGCCTGAGCGGAGCACGGTCAGGGGCTTAGTTCCCTCGTAACTCATGTTTCCCGGTTTTTTGAAGACATATTCCATTACAATAACATGGCTAATCAAAGCCTGAATTCAATTTTAGAGATCATCCTCTTCACTGTGTTTTCTAAGTGGAAATGACATAATTTCTCAGATCCCCAGTTGATATGTGGCAGAGTCATCCAAACAGCTCAGGGACCCAGCACACCTCAGGCCCATCTGCGAAGCCCCCCCCCCCCCTCCCCCCCAAGGCCAGCGTTCAGGAATAAGCTACAATAAAGATTCTCCTCTGACTTCAAACAGGCTGTTTAAGTCACCGGCCTACCAGCAAAGTGGCAAAACAGTGACATACAGGCACCGGGCATATATTTGGGCCGGGGGGGTTTACAGAAACGGAAGGCAGTGTGAGAACAGTCCCTGGTCCCCCATGTCTGAGCGGACAGGACCCGTCCCCGCCAGAGAGGAAACTCCGCCATGTCTGTTCAATGGAGGCATGTGCAAAGTGCCGGTTCTGTGACGCATCCACTGTGCGCATGTGGCCGAGACAGAGAGATTAGCACAGTGGGTCGCTTTCTGTCCCCGCATGTGTTTTCGGAAAAGTCCGGATAAACAAACGCAAGTGCACAACCCCAGTCTGACTCCAGCTGCAGTGTCGGCCTGGTTATTCAGAGCTTAAGAGCAGGATACTTCAGTCTGCTGCCAGAGTGCTAATTTTGATTTTGCAACATATTTTAATTATTATAAAATTAGCATCTTGCTCAACCAAACTTAAAAAGTCCCGCAACTGCAAGTGTCACCTTTGTATTCTCCGTAATAAAAATGAAAAACATTTGATATTTGCCACAGTAAACATTACAGGGGTGCCACTTTTCCTCTCCTGCAGAGGGTGCCCTCTAGTTGCCCCCTTTGAGTCAAAGAGGATGCTGAGCAGAAAGAGGCAGTGTGGATTTCTTTGGGAGAGCTTGGCCAAGCTTCTGAGTTCCTCAGGCTCCTGTCTTTTTTTTTCTGGATGAACGGCGATATTTGTCATGTGCCATAAAGGGCTTCAGTTTTGTAACCGTGGGCTTTTTTCTGTAGGGTGTTTTCAGCTGTTCTGGTAGAATTCAGCAGGCCCTGGAAAGCAGTTGTAGGTGCTCTGTAAGGGGGGGGGCTTTTCGTGACTTCATGCAGACTGACTAAACCAAAGTGGCAAAGGCTCTATGAACCTTTCCCTACATGTACTGACTGTGGCCCATAGATTGTGTTCTGAAACGTAGGAGAAAAGACCTCATTTATCAGGAAAGGGCCTTGCATAGATCTTGGTGGTACTTGGCAGTATTTCATACCTGCCGGGTCACCGCCGGCGTTTTTGGGGGTGTCCAAGCATTGCCATCTGCAGCAGCTTTATATACGTCGTTTCTCAAACAGATTCAGTCCGGTGGGTTGTTTTCGTCTCGCGGTTCCATCGTTAGCTTTTCTGGCTCCACTGTACGCCACTAAGGTTAGTTAGGCTGACTTTGGCGCGGTGGGCGGGGGGGGGCGTGAAAAAGGGAGCACTTCCTGGGGCCCCTAAAATTCAGATTCCTCACTAACCACTCAGAGGGAAGGGGGTCACATGACACTACAATAAATGGCCACAACTCAACCCAGCGAGGAGTGTGGAGCGGCCCAGCTTTTGCTGTTAGATGTTTATCAGAAGAGTCTGATGCTTTTTTATCCTCAAGCACAACACTGGGGCTGAAAGGGCCTATTTTTATTTCGACGGTTAAATCCCTGTGCTGCGACTCCCACCGCATGACATCCTCGTGCTGTTCGGCCATAAATCTGCGCTGAAATCAGATTTCGATCTCGTTATCAATATTTGCCAAGGGTATATTGCGAAGAAAAACTTCAAAACATTTTTTACCATAGCTCAACCTCCCCTAAGATTAGAGAGCTTAGAACATGATTACAGTTGGCTTGGTTTAGCAGCCGAGTTCCAGTATGTTTCTGGGCTCCAGTTTCCACTGGAATGAACGCATCTGGTCGGGAATTATTAGAAACTGGCAGTTATGGTTAGCACTGGCTCTGGAGTTAAATCGTGGGTGCTTTAATTTTTACCTCTAATGGTGACCTTCCGCGACCCAAACACCAAACCCAACAGTAAAGCAGTTCGTAAGCCACAACTCTGTGTTGTGTAGCTGCAGCTTAAACAGGAACACATGACTCCTGCGGAGAAATTACCGGGGACATAAAGTGTGTCACCCTGGCCCAGCACCGAGCACAGCTCAATGAAACGTGAAATCACAGCTGCCATTTAATCGAATTATATACATAACAAAGACACCATATGTACACTACTATATAAATTAAGAGCTACAGGAATTTAAGCGAAAACAGATTTTTTTCGGAGCATATTAAAAACAATCGCAGCCTGGTTTCATTGGAAATCCACCCCAATGAAGATGATAACGTACCAAATTAATCCTCAATGGCGTACTTTCGAAAATAATCCTTCGTCGTATCTGACCTCTGTGGCAGCATGAGACAGCAAACGGAGAACAAGCAGTGGGTATGCACAGCTGCTTCCCCTCGCTGTCAGAAGTGCTATTAATTATCTGACGAGTCAATTAACTGACAAAAGCCTTGCCGCTGTGATCAGCCGAGCATCCTGGGTAAAAACAACACATCATCCCTTCGATAATGTTTTAAGGATCCCCTCTTGTAAGATCTGCACAGCATCACTGCTGAAGTGCAGAAATTGCACAGACCCGATTGCGTCACGGCGCCTGGACCCACACCGGATCAGCGCCATGACCACCCGACCCATTTTCTAGCATGGGCTGGATGCGAACAAAGCAGCAAATGTTTATGAGCATTGACAGTGCTTTGAACATAAACACAACAGATGCGTCGGAATACGGGCAAAGACTCTGTACAATCTTCAGGGAATCTGTTTATTCTGTTTATTATTAATGTTTTTTTTTTTTTTTTGCTTGGCTGATGCTTTTATGGAAATATGCTTATTATTTTACCCAGTTAAACAGATGTCTGTTCAGCCAGCGATATTCAGGATGAAGAGCTTCTTCCAAGGCCCTAGTGCCCCCCCACCTCCTTTGGACCCCCGTCCCCCATGACTGGGACAGTGCGTGTCGTCATGCGCCGTGCGGACAGACATAAAACTTGCCTGCATCTCTCCCATTAACGAGTCATTGCCGTATAACACCCAGCTGAACCCAACCATGCGTATCCAGTCTATAGTAACAAAAAAAAAAAAGACAGCGAAGAAGAAAAATGTGTTTTTGCATACTGCAGACATTCTCAGAGATGTGACGGGCTGCTTCTGGCCACCGCCATGGCCGAATCAACGTTCTCAGATTCTCCGTGGAATGCCAGACTAACCCAAAGTGGTCACTGCACCATCGCAATTATTCTTGGGGTCTCTAGCTAGAATGGGTAAATTGGAAGCATACCGATTTCCTTTGCATTGTTGTCCAGAGCCGTGCGCTCCGACGCAGAAACAAAGGCCCGTTGTCCGGCGGCCGAGGAACGAGAGAATGGCGTGCGTTTAATAGAAAACAGGTTTCCGACGGGAGGAGAACAAAGGATGTTAAATAACAGGTCCTTCCGAACTGGGAGAGAGCAGTGGAAGGGCAAACGCCATACCGTTAGCTCCGACGCTAAGGGCTAAGGTTACAAGGCCAATGCAAGGGGATACGGCGACGCTTAAATAGCTGTCTGGTTTGTCTATTATTTGGATCACCATGCCGACGAGAGGAAGGGACATCAAAGAACCAATTTGCAATTTAATGCAGTGGTTTATAGCTGGGAGCAGGTAGAGAGCGACAAACAATGGGAACAAGAAAGGGGGCAGTAGTGGGGGGAATTATTCACAACAAAAAAATTCCACGAGGCTGACAGACGTTCCAGACATACTGGGTTCGGACCTTCTCCAGCGATGCGTGTCCCATGTCGACGGCTAGGCAGACGGCGGAGGAAGGCAGAAGCCGCAAAAAAGCAGCCCCTGCGAGCCCCCCCCCCACCCCAGCCCCCGGTGGAGGCACGCTCGGCCGGCTCAAACAAAAGACAAGACGCCCAGACCCCTCCTCCGCTTCAAATACGCCTCTCGAGGGTGGACAGTACTGAGCCTGCAGCAACACAACTCTGGCCTGGCATCAGGCTCATCAAAGACAAGTCTGTCGCTCAAAGGGTCCGGGGAATGGCTGGCATCACACAATCAGATCCCGACGAATGCTGTCACACACACATCCACCAAGTCTTACCTAAGACTTAAGAGGTTATATATTCTGAAAAATATCCTTAAAATCTCATTAGGGCAATCAACTGAACAGCGGCAGAATGGCTGTGGAGGAAGGAAAAGGCCGCGGTCCAATGGGCAAGGGGCTGGGAAGCGGTTTGGTCCAACAACATGTCACCGGCAGCCCTCAGGGACTGACCATATGCCTGGAAATCCCAGAGTCATTTCCACTCATCCAAGACCTGCTCTTAGCACGGATTCCATAAGCCTTGGTAATATGCAACGGTCGCTCCTGGACACCACATACGCCGGCTGCATTAGAACGAACTACAAGAAGGAATCGAAAGGGTTATGATGACTTGCGGCAAGCAAGCCGGAAGTTTACGTCTTTTCTGGTTTCACAGGTGCAAGCTGTGGTCCTTCCTCGGGATAATCCCCCTCAGTTACCCCGTCAGGCACAAGTCCCTCCTACGGACTCCAGCGTTCCGTGAATCCAGAGCTTAATGAACTGTACTGGCCTGACCAGCAGGTGTTGAAGTATTTACTGTGAACAGTGTAGCTTGCAGGGGTGGGGGGGGGCTTCCAATAAAACAAGACATGTTAACAGAAATATAATGGCGAGAGACGTTTAAAAATAGACAAGGGCTTCATTATTTGTTATTTTTACAAGGTAACAGGAGAGAACTGGTATCGCTACTGGCCAGCTAGGATCGGACTGCAGAATGGTGCCAGAGAAAATTGTCCCCCATCACTCATTTTGCACAGTGGAACCCGGAGGAAAACGCAGGCCTCTGGACAGCAGGAAAGACCAGTATATTTTCTTAATTACTTACCCGCTGGCTTGTCAAGGAATCCACGAGAAAAAACAAACAGACCTTGAAACATAAATTTGACTCCAAAATCAAAATTATAAGAAGATTTATCTTCACATGATTTTCGACCCCTCGGCCATGCATTATCCCACCAGCCAAAATACAGGCCTTGTAGCAGATCAGCATGCAGAACACGAAGAAACACCAAATAAGGTTGCCAAAAAAACAGGGGCGACATCGGAAATTCGGGGAAGATTTCTTGGCTAAAAGAAGGCTTCGGCTTGCAAATGGCGGCAGGCTGCAGAAGCCTTTCTGTCATACCGGGTTTACAGTGGTGCCCATTCCGCTGGACCCCACTGGGCGCATCGCAAGCTAGGCGGTGCAGTTGTGCATCGGCTCCTGGGAGGCAGCACCTGGGAGGGGCCGTATATCCGTTTGCACCCCATGAAAGGAATTAGGAGCGAGCAGGAGACCCAGATAAATCACTGCCGTCACACGCTGCAGCACCACTGGCCCCGTACGGTCTGGCGTTCCACCAGGAGAACACAGGCCGCATTAGCGAAGGTGGGCAGCTGGCATGTGGACCGAGAAGTGAGACCACCAGGGTCATTATGGGCAGAGGGTTGGCTGGCACACGCTGAATAGCGGGAAGGGCCACTGTCTGGCAGGTGGACTAACAGAGAAGACCCACAATGACCTAATCATGGTGCCACAGCAGCAAAGGCAGGTAAACACAGCATTTGCCCCCAAACAGGCCGTCGGTCCATTTCACAAGCAGCTTTTTACAAAACTTAAATGTTTGCTTCTTTAAAACCACTGACACAATTTAGCACATTACAGTGTACAGTCTATATTCTGTGGGTACAGCGTGTGCCTGTAACCGGAAGGTGGCTGGTTCAAGCCCCGGCTTCAGCAGAACAGTTATATGTCTGTGCGCCCCAGTGGAAGGTTCTTAACCCCCAGCTCCACGGGCACTGCCACAGGCAGCTGCCCTTCGCTGCCAAGCTTGCTGCCAACTACGTATGTCTCTCTGTGTCATTGACAGTGAGACGGGGAAGGCGAACAGAAAATTTCATTCAAGTGTCATTATTATTATTATTATTATAGAAACAAAAGCTGGGAGAGCGATCATTATTAAGTCGCATGTAACCTTAAAGGCTGCTGCAGATGACTTTGGACACGATACTTACGGGCGTGTTCTCATAACGTTCTCATATTCTGTTTGGAATAGATCTGCACCAAGCTTGCTGCCGCCCACCTGTAGACCAGGCCTGGCGCGGATGCAGGGCTGAGACCACCAGCTAGGGGGCCGCGGGCTTGCATTCCCGACACACTCATTCCAAAGGCTGAAGAACATGGCTGCTAAACATGTCTGCTGTTGAGGCAAATTACAGTTTATTCCCATTATGAATATTCCTTGAAGGCACTTAATGTTCTTCCAATGCGGAACACTGTACTCCCTTCCTCAGCCACACAAACCACAAGGATTTCCATCATTCTGCATATCCTGTACGGAGAGGCCAGACATTTCAACCATCTTGACCACATTCTCCACTCAAAAACTCCAAGACCATAAAAAAATAAATAAAACGACGGGTGGAGGGTGGAGCTGGGGGGGGT
>JAODJW010000135.1:10544687-10557428 GCA_026777045.1 Hyperopisus bebe | reverse complement strand
CCCCCCCCCCCCAGGCAAAAAAAAACCTCACAGATGGTTCCCATTACAACACTTCAGCCTGTACTCTCAGCTGCTTCTCCCACGTCCTGCCTTCCCTTCCTGAGAATTAAATGTATATTATTCCAGGGCTGTAGATAGTGTTTCAGACCTCCAGGCATATATTAAACGCACTGGCAGCACATTAAAAAGGATGCTTGACTTATTAGATATTTCCTATTCTAAACAGTGTCATCAAAGGCTAAAAAGGAGATCCGTACATAAGCAGTACCGGGCTTCCATGCACGTCGCGCGCCAGGATCGCCCCTCCATCCGGCTAATGAGTAAAGGATGTGTACTCTTTTGCACTCGCTCGATACAAATGTAAGATTTTCCAAGCATTCGCGTCAGGGGGAAGGAAAAAAAGAAATGGGGGGAGAGGGAGAGAGAGAGAGAAAGATATCTCCTCCACATGTCTTTTGTTACAGTAAATTGTGTTGGGTAAGAAATATTTGAAATAAGGTATCTGGCAAATGGAGACGGCCACAACTTCAGCTCCTTATTTTCGGGAACAAACGGAATCGAGCTGCAGAGCTTTTGATTATGACACACGGTGTAACCGGAAATGGGCCACTTTGTATGCGCTCCATACGTTGAAGCAAACGCCTTTTTTTTTCGTCTTCCAGAAATGTACAAAAATGTTTCCCGTTTTCCAAGAATTTAAAAAACAAAAAAAAAACAGAAGTGAAAACATGAAAAAATTTCAGGGCAAAAAACACCCGTTCTTACAGGCAATTATGCTAAGAGACGCTGTATGGAGGCCTGTGTCCACCGTGAACATGAGAGGAGGAGAATGGATGGAGAGAAGGAGAGGCACTGGAGGGACACGGGGCTGGGGGTGTGCACCTCTGCACCCCATCTCTGCTCCCTCTCACCTCTCCCAGCAGTAAACCACAAGCTTCAAATACTTTTAATATCCCCATGAACTCACCAGGTACAGATTCTCTGTCTTTGCCGGCCAAGGCAGAGAAGCCTGTAAAATCAACACTCACACGCGCACGAGCTTTTCCGCTCCGCTTTTAATCCCATTTTCCGGGCAATACTTTTGACTGCATGAAGGTGGCACCAAAAGCACGGATTCCGAACCACTGGCAGCCGGTACCGGGGCCCCGCCCGGAGTGGATCAAACGCCTCCCAGCACGAGCCAAACCCCGACTACCACATGAGCCACAGAAAGGAAGAAAAGCGTGAGGCCAGATCCCCACAGTGCCCATCACGCTGGGCGGATCTGCGCTGCTTTCAGCCCACGTTTCCCACGGCCGCACCGCGGTCAGTCCTGCCGGCTCTGGAGAGACGCCCTCTGATGCCACCCATCTGCTCATAAGTGACGTCCCATTGAAACAGTCATTCCTCTTGGGGGTGTGCTGGTCAGGGCTGGGGTGTGCATATAGACCTGTTTAACCACACAGGCAAACTACACGATGCCAGTACTGCCTGGCACTGTGACCCCTTTGGAATGATGCCCAGGAGACCAGGCCAATGGACCTACGACGTCCTTAAGCCCGCCGGCTCCCTCTGACAAACACCGAACACCTCCCTATCGGGAAGTATGAGCAGTTTCAAATTATTCTGCGTAGGCCTCCCCAGGTATGATGCTTTGAGTGAATTACTTCCTAACATTTGCACGGTGCACCCATCCCGCATCACCCATACCTGTAAAAGGAAAATGGGCACAGAAGAGCGTTGAGATGTACCTAACAGCTATTCCATCCATGAGAGCCTTGAAGACACAAGCAGACACACGGGTGATGGTGAGGCCTACAGACGACCGAGCACTGAAACACCATCACGTACATCTGCGGGCAGGCAAGTTCTCGATCCTGAAGACATAATGACAGACACGTGTCCATTCCGCCCAGGCACAATACCGCAGTCCCCAGTACAGCGACAAGTCGGTGACATCACCACCTCGGAATGCCGCTGACACGACCCCGTCGCTCTTTGCTAGTAATGCGACGTTAAGATCCTGCACACTGAACCCCCCCCCCCCGCAATCAGAGGACCCCAGCATAATGCCTCAAGACTCCAGTGAGTCAATAATAATAAATTAAAATCCATAAAAGGCCTTTTCTTAATTTCAAGGGAAGAAATTCATAATATGAAGTCATTTTCTTTGAAAGTTCAACATCAGTTTCAGCATCAAAGGCCTGAACTCTGCTTCAATAACAACAGCAACCTGCACTGTACTTCAACTTAACCACAACACAGGGACCGCCTGGGGTCGTGACCCCGGCGAGGGGAGGGACAGGGGTCTGGTTCTGAGTCGCTGTCAACTGTGGCCCAACATGCTGGCAGAAACGAAAACGAGTAAACAACACAGAGATGCCAGCGTGTAGAGCACACGAAAGGCACATGTTCTCCATGTAGGTATGCACAACCCTGCCTCTGGGTACCCCACAGCAGAACCTGTGTCCATTTTTCCTGCTTCGTCAGAGGGTCTTCCCCATGTTGGAGATGCCACGCTTGGGCCGGGAACGCCAAACATCCGGGTTCGAGCCCAAACGGAACATGTCCACATTCCACAAGACTTTCAGTCAGGCCAGCTAAGACGCAATCATGAGAACATGTCAAGGAATACGGCCGAGAGCTGCCGTCATCCAGTCAGGGCTGAGCGAAGGCGGGGGTAGCATGTGTGTCTGAGTGCTGGGGGGGGGCACGCCCTTATTCCACATCCACTCTGCGGTTTGGAGCGGACCTGAGCCGCGGAGCTAAAAACCAAACCATAAAACCTGTAGCAGTTAAAACAAAGAAGAAAAGTTTCAAGGCAACAATAAATAAATAAATAAATGACATGAAACAAAAGCTAATATCCTCCCTGCGGAGCCCAGAGGAGCTCAGCAGACGGTTGGCCAAGGGGTGGGGCTGGGGGGGGGGGGGGTTTATTGCCCTCTTCACTTCAAACATTCGTCCCCACATCAGCAGCAAGGCCTGCACGCAGTCCTCAGCTCTCGCGTCAAACCAGGCGAGACGCGGCCCTGCTCAGTGTACAGTGAACAGGTCCAAATCCCTGATGTACAGCAGGCTACATAGTGGCAGCACATAGTGGCAGCACGTCCCACGCACCCTACCCCTGGTGGACAGCACCTGCCCAGAACGGTCCGGTAAACCCTGATCCTGACCAGCAGGTGGGGTGGTCAGGGGTCTGTATGACAGAGTTCCATTACAAAAGCAGCCTGTTCTCAAACACCCGACTTGCCAGCTTGCTTTCGGAGCATGACTCCAAACCGAACCAGGCAGCACGGGAAAATGTGGATGTACAGCAGAACTGTGCTCAGAATCGCATGCAAAATTGTCGCCCTTTTAGAATGCCGACGCACTGAATGCACTGTGGCCGAAAACATGAATATTTCAACTTCTAGGCTAGATTATGGACTCTCTTCTCAACCACAACAACTATTTTCATTTTCCACATACTTTATTATTGTTTTCACCCTCCTGCCCTGAGCATAAACATGCTGAGCACACTATGCAACACTCAGTATTTTACCGTGCTATGAATATGCCCAGAAGTACAGTATCAGGCATTACGAAGTGGTTTGTAAATAAAGCATTATGGGAAAATTAGCAAGCGAGCACAAACCCTGACAAAAACAATAGGGGCACAAACCATCTCAGCATGCTGCAGGTATCCCAAAGTCACGTGTGGGATAATTCATACAAGCCTTGTGTGTCTCTTGTGAGCACATGTGTTAAACAGGAGCATCAGAGAGTCAGCAGGGGCTGCAATTCAGTTTTCATGTTTACGATCGTGAGTTTTAAGCGGGATAGCATGCAATAAAAAAACAAAATAAATATTTTTATTCTAAAAATCTCTGCTTCAGATACAGTATCACACGCTGAAAGCCAGATGGAAAACAAAAAAGATTTGCCAGTACGCATGGCCCTTAATCTTTTATAGACAGCTACGTGTTCATATCCTAATGAAACCATATTTTTCTGCCATTCCATTAATGGTATTTTTTTCTAGGACAACAAAGCCATCTTGACAGTGGTGCCGAGGCCCAGATGTGGCCAGAGGTGAGAGCGAAACAGACACCCTGGGGTGGCTGTTATTGGTCTGAGCTGAGCAGACGAAACAGCGACCTCCTGATACCCCAGGGAGCTAACGACTGGCTCTCATTAGCGTCACGGTGAGCTTTCAAACCCATGTCGGGACTTTTTTTTAACCTAATACGTGGAGGTCTAAAGTCCGGGGCTGGGTCAAGCTTCAGGGACCTGTCTGCCAAAAAGGGGGGGGGGGGGCATTTGTTCAGTTCCATCGGATTCTGAAGTATGCAAAGACCAACCTGGCAACACCCCAGCAAGAAAACGACTCCGCAAACGGCACCGGCAGCAGTCAAACCACAGCAATGGGAGCCCAGTGTTAGCAAATGAGAGACTAAAACGACTGGGGCACTGTTTGGGGGGGGGCGGCTATGAGGAGGGGGGGCGTGACACGCATGTTAAGGAACAAAATGCTGTTTACTAAACAAGAGCCACACAAAACGGGGCCTTTTCCTTTGAGAGCAAGAACAGAAACACTGAACTGTAACCAAATAAAAGAAATCTGTGATTCTAGGATCTTGTAAAGTGCATTTGCTGCTTCTTGCATCACCGCTTGCTCCAGGCCTCCGTCTGCTGCAGCCCAGATAGTGCTTGTGTAAGAGTGAGGCTGTTACAGCCAGTCAGGCTGGAGTGACTGTGCTCGTCGCCTTGCTGAGAGAGCAGCTCTGTGCTCGTCATGCACCTCCTGAGCAACTCAGGGGACCTTCACTCCCCGAGGTTGGCGGGACGCGGCGAGTGCGTGATGACAGAGGCGGGGCCCTCGCCGGCTTGCTGACACCGTCACTATCGTTTCGAGCGGAGAGAAGAGTCTGACTGAAAACTCTGGCAGACTCGTTATTTACAGGAATTAAATTAGATGGGAAGAATGGAAAAACATCTCCCTTTTTCGTTCACGTTTGATTTTGGTGAAGAGAAATGTTAATACCGACAGACATGCAAGGACTGCACTGCCATCCCGTCGACTTAAGGAAAGAGGACCCCACATGAAAACGCCCCTGTGCTCACGACGGGGGAGGCCAAAGCTGGAGGGGTGCAGTCATATGCATAGCATTCCAGGGAAAAAGAGAAAGTCAACAGATAAGTGATAATTACACATAATCATTTGCAGAGTACCACAAGTCAGGACCAATTATACAGCCAAATTTAGCGACACAGAAATAACTCATTTCAACATGAATCCCGCATTGCTGACTCAAAGAAAATCGGACTGACAAAATTAAGAAAACCCCAAGCAGCACAGAGAAGACATGGATGCCGACTCTCCGATTCTGAACCCCAGAAGATTGTGGGGTCCGGCGTTTCGAATGACAGCTATAGGAAGGGTGGGGGGCAGATCGCAGCATCCACTCCATTCACCTGTTATTATTGCAGGGACTCTGGCTAAGTCACATTTCTGTTTTTGTCCAGGCTGGACTTTAGACTATGAGCTCAGGGTATGACTGCACGCATCCCATATCTGAAGCTGACTATAAAAGACACTTTGACATTGAAATTAAACATGCAGAGAAAAGACTCTTGCTTTTACTGTTCCCCCAAGTCTGAATCAGTTGGGGGGGGCTCAGCCCATTCCTTCACCTGAGCTGAAATTTGAACCACAGGTCAAACTGAAGGCCTGCTTCTGTCACACCAGAGCAGCGTGTCTCTCCCTTTAAGGCACTAAAGATTTTTATCTGGTCTGACCTGACAAACCAAGAGCAACACTCAAATCAGCTGCTACTGATCACAAAAAAGTATCCAGGGCCGGGTGAGCAGCCTGGCATTTGGGATGGGGAGGTAAGGTGAATTGTTTTGACTACCTGTCGATTAACAGTTTATCCACATAGGGGGAGGTCAGTGAGTCTCATCTGCAGACGATCCAGTTTCACAACAACGTTCAGAGCAAGGCAAACGCTTAAACACGTACGTTGAAGGTAAGGGGGGGGGTCACGGATGGGACGCGGCCGGAATGGAGAGAGAAACGAAAACACGTGGGACCATATTTGTTTTTGTTTGCTACAGCAATTGGGAAGATGAAAACAACAGTGACCTGCGGGAGGGGCCGCGCTGTCTGTCGAGCTCAGGCAATATGCTCCTGTGGGAAGGTTAACAGGCTGAGGGGGCCGGCTGTGACCCCCCCAGGCCACAGCGATGTCTTGCACATTCACACACAGTGTAGGCGGCTCATTGGTAACATCAAGCGACGTCTCCATCTCCTCACTTTCCGGATCCTTCCCCTGACCCAATTACCGCCATGGTACTGGACTCCCACTGCGGCCCAGGTGTTGGAACCCGGATACCTACGGAACCTGGCGATCTTAAAATCCTGGGACTCTTGAGAACACAAAACCGAAAATCCTTCAAAAGGTAAAACCCTGAACCACTGAATCCAACAAGCAAATTAAACAACCAATTCATTGACCTCGCCTAACCCTAACCCTCAAACCTCTTTCACCCAAAAACAGGCTTACAGCAAAATCACTGCTCAGCTTAAGAACAATTACATTTAATGTTTAAGATCCACAGCATACAAACTTCTCAACATACTTAGCACAAAACAATGTCCAAAAAACTTCAGATTATGATGCATATTCTACTAAAAAGCTGAATGTATCTAGATTACTTGCAGCAATCCCTTGATATATAAACAAAACAAATTCCTTCCGTTTATAAAATTTGAAAACATAAATCCCATTAATTACAAGGGTAATTATGTTTAAGCGTCCTGAAGAGTTTTTCATGGGAAAATGCAACTTTCCTCATGTATGCACTGCCACTGAGATGGCGACCCTGGGAGAGAGACTTCGCTAGAGCTCATGTCGGTAGATGGGGAGCCTGTAATCTGAGCGCTCCAGCATTGTGACGATGGCCAAATCCACCAAGCTACAGACAGACGGAGATTCATTTACAAGCATCTCATCCTCGGAGGTGCAGAAGCCACACCAGACATACACACCAAGATCATCAGAAGGAGATCCAACTTAACACGCTCTTATGGTTTGACTTCTATGGTTCAAAGACGCCCCAAGAGCCACGAAAAGGAAACAGGACTAGGAAAGCAAACTTTTCATTGCCTTAAAACCAGACTGAGGGATATTTTTTGTAAACTGTAATGTGGTTTAGCTTGGATAATATACTGATACAGAGTGATGCTCCTTTCACATACTGTAGAACCACAGCCTCCTTCCTGAAGCCAGAGTAAGAAGGAAAAAAAGGGGAACAGTACAAAACACGGCCTCTGAATTTACTCAGAATGAACTTAGAGGATCTGCACCTTTTGTCAGGAATAAATCTCAAACAGTGTTTCCCAATCCAGTCCTCAGGGACCCGCAGACAGTCCACATTTTGCTCCCTCATGGCTCTGGATGTGGACCGTCTGGCAGGGAGCTGGGATGGAGCAAAAACTTGGACCGTCTGTGGGTCCACAAGGACCAGGTTGGGATACACTGCTCTAAAGTAAACTTGGTAGTGAGGTTCCCCTCCACCTGGAAGACCACTAAGAGGCTAAAGTCATAGCGGCCAGGCTGTCATCGTGACCCATCGGAACCACCGGCCCATGGCCTCCCAAACAGCACCCAGGATCACCAGGGCCTTGTAGCAAGACGGAGGAAGCACTCATGGTTTATGTCCATCTCAGATTGTATAATCAGCCCTGGATGTGATGCATCCCCAAAGACGCACTAGAAGCACACAGGGGCCAGGGGACACAACTCCAGCCTGCCTGCACAGCCCAGAACGCCTCGAAATTAATCCTCCCCCCCAGCTCATCTGAAATACCCTTGAAGGATGATGCTACAGCGGCAGCAAGCAGAAGCGGGGCTGGTGTTTGGAGTCGGTGATTGGGGCCCCTGTGCAGATGTGGAGGACCATAGGGCACAAACACTCAGTGCCCATTCACCACAACCTGCTCGCTCCCCTGCCAGTCCTTAACCCTTCAAAATAAATTCATTAGCAGGGGGAATTAAACACTGCTGTATGGAGCTGAGAAAAAAAATATTATGTACAGCATGAAAAGCAGGGCACTATGTTTACTGTGAAATGCAGGACACTGATTCTCCAGGGGAAGGGCAGTGGTTAGTTCTGACATGCACTTGAAAGGACCAGAGAGTGTTGTACATCTCTCCCTGACCACTAGAGGGCTCCGTAGCATGAGTAACAGCCTGCTGAGGCCAGAGTGACCTCGCAGCTGTTTTCGCTGCTGCAGATCGATGAGAGCAGGCCGGCAGAGGAGCCGCTGTCGTGTCATGTACTGAACCCAGGTGAACTCTGGGTAGCGACCTTCTCAACCCCAGAGCCGTAACGGAATCAAACGACGGATCGTTTACAAGTGAGGCTGCTGTGTTTCGAGATCGCTCCCAAACAAGAAACAGATGTAAAATACCTCCTGAAAAAGTCCCCATCTCCCCGGTCGTTTAAAAAAAAAAAAAAAAAAAAAAACGTTTTAAATGAAGAAATTCAATGGCAGGTCAACAAAGCTAACGAAAAGATTTACTTTAAAAACGTCAAGTGGTGTACTTGGTTGTTCCCTTGGATTCCATGCAGAGCTTTCCCTCAGACATAAAGAGATTCCCAGGATGAGGTAGGGATGAAGGTGTGTGATTCCACTAAACAGACCGGCAGACCTTGGGGACAGACCTTGCCTTGAAATCCACATCCTGAAGGTCCTTCTTTAAACCTGGAAGCTGTGCAGTGTAAATGGACCAGGCTACAACATAACAGACCCAGCATGTGCATAAAGACCGCTGCTGCTGGGAATAACCCGTCTGTATCCTGTGAATGTGCTGAGACCACGTGCCTGGGTGATACAGAAGAACCTGTCCGTCCAAAAAATGTATTAATAGGCGGGAATGCAAGCTGATTACAGCGCACGACTCATCCAGTCATACGGACTGGGAGATGTCTTTAGGTGTCACACTAGTCCTGATGGCTGATCATTAAAAAAATACAGAGGGCTGAAATGGAACATCACCCCCCCCGCCATATACATCAGGCGTGTATTTACACACAGGTGTACTTCCACGCATAAAAGTGAAGGTGACAGCGGGAGGTTTCTGAGAATTACCGCATGTTATTAGACTCCCTCCCCATACTTATGACAACTCAATAATTTCCTGGGGACATGACAATAAGGCAGCGTTTCCCATCCCGGTCTCCTAGCTTCTGCAAAAAATGTGGACTGACTGCAGGTCTCCGAGATCTGGGTGGGGAAGCCCTGCGATAAGCTACGCCAGCTCCCAGAGGCTGGACGGGGGCGAGGGTATCACTGCGCCCACCCGCATGCATGTGCCCGCAGATCAGAACTGAATTTAAAAATTAAAGCGTTCGGTTATCTAGGAGGACTTCCCAAGCCCAGCGGACGGGGTGCCCACATGAACAACAGCTGGTAAATATTTTTATATTGTGTTCCATTAAAAAGCTTTATTAACTGGACAGACGGCACAAATGGCGCCAACCCCCACCTCTGTAAACAAGAGAAAAAACTCTGAAAGCTGCAGCTGGGACGATAAACTAAAGCGAGATTAGGGGAACTGTGTTACTACACACGAGTAAATATTTAAGTCCATCTCTCACTGAAAAAATGGTGGAGGGCAGAGATGGGGGGTGCTTTCCCCCCCGCCTGACTGTGCTGTCTCCCCATGATGGCGAGAGCTTATAAAGTGGTAGTTGAAGTCTGTAAAAGCACTCTGACCGCCCCCCCCCAACGTTACCTCAGCGGCCTTCTCGGGGGCCTCGTTCCCCACCACGTTGGCCTGGAGCAGCTGCTGCAGGAGCTGAACCTGGGCCACGCTGAAGAAGAAGTCCAGGCTTGTGGTCACGTTGACTTCCAGGGAATGGCCACACACCACGATCTCCTGCGGAGAGATGCGCGCGACTCAGCGGCCTTGGGCGCGTCACCGGGGACTCCCCCACCGCACAGCCCACGCCCAGCCTGGAGCACACGGCCCGGGCGGGGTGGGGGGGCTGGGGAGTGAGGGCAGGGACATCGCGGGGTGAGTAACCCGGCGCACTGGATGCCGGTGGCTACACAGTCCATAATCTTTCTCAGTCTCCTCATTTTCGCTTATGTGCCGTCGTGCCTCCACATGACTACTTGCATGTCAGCCACTCCCCGCAGTTTTCCCCTAAAGTGACCATCTTGGAATCCCGCTACCTTCAGTGAGCTGTGGGTCACAGCATCTCTGAGTGCAGAGCACCTTCCGGCGGCATAGGGCACTGGGAGGGGGAGAGGAAGAGAATGCAGTTGTAGGGAAGAGACCCTCCGGCTTCCAGCCACCCACCTCCACCTGGGCGTTGTCCAGAGACACTGGCTTGCTGAAGATGATGGCTGGAGCCGCCGTCACCCGCACGGAGAAGTCGGTCAGGATGGGCGTGAGGATGGCCCGTCTGTCTTGCTGCCGTCGGATGCTGCGGCGGGAGAGATAACCGTGTGTCCTCCTCATTTTCCATGGCATAAAACAGTACACGGGGGGACGTATAGGCAACCCCCCCCCACCCCCGCCGGGGTGTGAAGGGGGCTGTATATAAGCTCCATATGGCCTCAGTGAAGTAATTACTTGGATAGTAAGTGACATTATCTAAGTGCACGTCAGTCAGGAACCAAAGGGTAACGCTAACCTGCTGGACTCTCAGAGATCGAAACTACTATGCAAAACCTCAGAGATGAACACAGACACAAAACACAGGAAAATAGACAAACACACGCATACCTATGCAGTAAACACATACACACACCGTCGCATGTAACCAAAGGGTGGCACGATGTGGCCCAGAGGGGAGAACGTCTGCTTCACACAGGTGGTTGTGGATTTGAATCCCACCACCGCTCAATGTGCCCTTACTATGTTCCTGCAGGTTTCTCTGGGTATTCCAGTCTCCTCCCACAGTCCAAAGACACACGGTTAACTGGTGACTAATTTCAGCCTGCACATTTGTCGGCTGCTAAATGGGCCAGGGTATAATGCAGCCCTGTGCTGTTTAAGATAGGTTCCAGGTGACCCAGACAAGGATAAGTGGTTGAAAGATAGATGGATGGATGTACGATTAATAGACCCAGACAAATATGAGTAGAGGATGACAGAGTGTGCCCTAACAGCGTGAGGCAGAGCCCCCACTGGACTTGGATAAGTGTAACAGCATGTCAATCAAACTGGTTGTCATAGCAGGACGGCTCAGTGACAGGACAGGGGGTGGGAATTTGCTCTCTTGTGGGCACGTTCCAAGCCCCAGGTCGCCTCCACATGCACGCTCGGTATCCACCTGCGGATCTGGTTTCCTTCTGCATCGGTCCTAGTTGACCGGATTTTTCTGAGAAGCGATCTATGATTATCTAGATGTCAGGTGGGTTCCATGAGAGAGTTGGGTTAACAGAGGCAGCTGACTTTTCTTCTCCAGCTCCTACAGCAGCTGGAGTCGTCTAAGTCAGTGTCTCCCAACCCGGTCCTTGGGGACCCTACAGGTTTTACCTGGAGCTGGGAGGGGCAGAAACGTGTTCTCTCTGGGGTCCCCACGGACCGGGTTGGGAAACACTGACCTATGGACTACAGGCTGTTACTGGAGGTGTCTGCAGGCTCCCACTGGAGGTGATGGGAGGGCCTTTCTGCAGGGGTACTTGTTTTCTTTGTGAAGTTGTGTTTCATCACAGGGAGCTCAGCAGAAGGCAACACACAAGGAAATCTCATCTCAACCCCCCCCGCCCCCACACCAACACCAACACCTTGAGTGGAGAAACATTAAAAAAAAATAATAAGATACTACTCAAATTAGCTCAATAAAATAGCAATGCAACCACATCCCTCAAAATTACAAATAAAAAAACACTAGTATGAATTTGCGCTTACAGTGCAACCTATGAAAAATTTCCATAAGTGGACTTTAAAGTCCCTCAAAAAATTTCAGCTCAGAGCTAAAACAACCTTAAGAACAATGTCTTGTCTTTGACAGTCCTCTATTGGGAACACACCCTAATTGTATACACAAGCCCCAAACTGAGACCCTCAAATATAAACTTTCCGCGTTTCCCTAATGCTCATTCCCACAATCAAGTCATATTTGTGGGAACATTTGTTAGCAGTAAAACAAATATACCAGTCTGCTTTATAAGGTGCTGTTAATTGCCACATCTGCTGCTATTAAAACAATCAAACAGCAAAGCTTTCAATATTTATAGTTGGGGGGGAGAATTAGAAAAAGATGGGCGAGCAGAACCACACGTCAGTGTCATGCCCCGCCGTGTGTCTGCAGCGCCGGGAGGCGGCGATCGCCGGGACTCTCCAGGGCAGAACAGGAGACACGGAAGCGAGCCGCTCAGCCAAGCAGGAGAATGATTTGCTGTGCGGTGAGCTGGGGAAGGAAAACAGCCACTAAACTGTTCATTACTGTAACAGGCCCAACCAGCAATGCAGCGGCGGCCAGTGCACGCAGCCACCATTTACCAAAAAGTCCGGCACAGGGACAGAGTGCTGGAGTACGGAGTGCCGGGCGAGCATGTGCACTGTAACCCTCTTTTCCGTAACACTGTAACCCTCTTTTCCGTAACACTGTAACCCTCTTTTCCAGAAAACTGCAACACAGTTTTCCGTAACATGGGATGTTCCACTTGCTTGGAAACATGAGGCACAGACATGGTCAGTGGGGAATCTATGAATCACCAGCAGAAACGCATGGGGGGGGGGGGAGGTGACAGTG
>JAODJW010000135.1:10526975-10544659 GCA_026777045.1 Hyperopisus bebe | reverse complement strand
GACAGTGACAGGCCCGGTGAGGAAGGTACAATTGAGAGCCCCCCCAAGGCTGAGTGGCTCCACGGAATTTCCCCCACAAAACCTCAGGAAGCCAAAGCCAGCTCGGCAGCCAGGGAGATCGGCAACTACTGGAATTAAATGGGAGCAGAAGGCCGTCAACATCCGCAATTTGAGCTGACGAGGCCGGGGTGCCGGGGGGGGGTAAGGGGGTCAAGCCAGGGGAGTGCCACTGTGCAAGCTGCACTACAGACAAGAAGACCCTGAAATACACTCCATCATGTGCACAATTCAAAAAGGGGCATTTTTTGAGTTGTTTATATATATATATATATGTGTGTGTGTGTATATATATATATATATATATATATACTGTATATATGTGTGTGTGTATATATATGTATGTGTGTGTGTGTGTATTTATCTATATCCTGTTTTTTTCCTCTAATCCTCTAAGTAATTCAACTATCACTAGCCATTACTTGTAACCAGCCCATCTCATTCTGCATGTAAAGATTCCAGCTTTGTATTTCACATTCAGAAAAGACCGTAACGTAATTCGGAGATTCTGGCTGAATTCAATGTGCATAAATAACCTGATGATTACACTCTATTTGGTCCAATTAAGTCAAGCGTAACTGGGCCAGAATAAAAGAATCCATCCAATTTGGCTGGAGTCTGTGCCACAGGCCCTCAGACACTGTCAGAACAGAAGGTTGTTGATGATCGGGAAACCTTTCCCACACGTAGGCTCAACAGCAGACTTTTTTTGTCAGGGGGGTCAGAACCATAAGACCCACAGACAGGGATCAGCTATGATTCTGAAAAGGTCTTTAAGAACTAATCAAGCAAAGAACAGCTTGATAGCCAATCCTGGTGCAAATATTATTGCCAAAAAGTCAAAGTATTGAGGTCGTGTGGGAATGTGAGGCCCAGCCAGTGTGCAACTTCCATTAGATGCAGAAGAACCAATTCAAAGCTTCATTGCATCACTTAAACATCCTCAACTAAGATGTTTATTGTACCGCTCCCAAGCTATCTCTGCCTGCCGATCAGAATCCACATTCCACTGCACCATCAATCACTTACTTAAAAGAATCGCATGGAAATTTCACGGGCCGGCGGGGGACCCAGGGTGGGCGCTGAGGGCATAGCGGGCGGGGGACCCAGGGTGGGCGCTGAGGGCATAGCGGGCGGCAAAGCCACACACCAGCTTGCTTAACGGCCCCTCGCTTACCATGACGACCGCAGCTGGCCGAAAAAAAAAAAACAGGAAATCGTTTGCTACTGGAAGAAGAAGATGGAAAAGGGGCAGAGTAAATGAGGCTGAATTGCTTACAATAACGGCCAGACTTCGATCCTGAAAAATCCCACACCGACAGAAGGCAGCAGTCGCTGGCACTGTGCCGCCGCCTCCCACAGCACATTCCTCCCGTGCAGCCGTGAGCTCGCGCCCCTCGATTCCACGCCCCCGCAGGTAGGTCGGAGATGTCCACGAGGACCTGAGGAGCTCCCGGGAGCTCTGGTGACCCGGAATCCTCCGCTCCTGCGAGCCCCCGCCCACCGCGGCTCTCCCGCCCACCGCGGCTCTCCGGCCCTCCCTGTCCCTTTGCCGTTATTTTTAGCAGACGCGCAACGGATCTGGAATCCCAGTCTCTTATGTTTCTTGGGCCCCCTCCCTCTCAAAACACAAGTAGAGGAAAAAGGGGACGGCGAGCCAAGCGGACCGTGAGACCCGCGGTTGTTTTAGCTCCCGGCTTCATAAAAAGCGACAGCGTTTGCAGTTACGACGCCGTTTGGAAAGGAATTTAGTGAAACATTACAGGTTTATCCCACGGTTAACTTCAGAAGGATGTGACTAAGACGCTACACACAGATTTAGAGAAAAGACAAGTGATTTCACTAGGGCTGCATTGGCACAGATGAGACCAGAGGGTCTGTGTGCTGCTTAATTTAATTGATTGAAATTTTCTGAGACAGGTGACAGAACACTGTAACTTGAACAAGGGGGATTTTGTAAGAAATGCAATTACATGACCTTAAGCCATGCATGACAGGAATCGGGGGCTGCCTGCCTACCTGCTGGCCATGTTCCATTCCAGCGCGGGATTCTGGGAATTCCTCTCGCTCTCTAGCAGCGGGCCCCCTTTGGCCCCCTCCTTCTCAGGCTTCAGCTGGTCCCAGTGGGCTGTGCCAATGTTGATGCACTGCAGGTCCACCTGATACTGCCGGTCCTCCACCTCTGAGCCCGGGTCCCTGAGTATGCCCAGGTTCAGCGCCCGCCTGAGGATTTTTTTTTTTTTTTGGGGGGGATTAAGGGGGGGAAAACAAAAAGCCTTCAGTTACTGAACCCTTAATCTCACACTGTTCAGTTAAACTGCAATACAAAACAATGTTTTTCTTAAAGTTTTATCCGGCTGAGCTTTTCTCTGATTATCTGCCATTTCGCCCAGTCCCGAGAGCCATGCCCCTGTAGCCCTCGCCGGGTAACCCTATACGATGCAGTCACGGCCACGCACGTCTGACATCATAGGTAGAACCTCCGCAGCATGTCATCACCGCTTCCCAGAACCCCTGGGGCTCGTTTTAAACCTATTACGGAACATTATGAAGCATCTGCTATTCAGGGATATCGACATCACTAAAAATGCACTGTTGACAGGGAAAGATTCCAATCCCACAATGGCATGACGTACATCTGGCGCGCTCAGAGTGAGCTGAGTGGGTAGCCACAGTTACCCTGCACCGGGGCGCGGTGGAGAGTTATAACACACATAGGTATTAAAACAGGCAGTAGCTTCTCCAGCTGGACTCAAAGCAGACGTGGGTGCGAGATGCATTCAGCCAGAGGTTCTCTGCTTGGTTCCAGCACACACTCGGGGCTGTAAGTGAGTTTCTCTCTTTCGCAAGCTGACAGGTCATTTTACAGGCTGCTGTGCAGACAGGCTGAATCCTAGCGGTGGGCAGGTACCACGATACAAGCCATGCTGAAGCACAGGGGACTGGCACAGGGCAGGAACCACAGGGTGGCAGTGCCATCTCCACACTCTACTTCATTCCATCTTAATTACACCTAAAAAGAACATCTCGTTGGCACGTAGGGGCTGATAATTAACACCAGCACACTCAGCCAGGTGAAATTACTCGCTGTGATTTTTTTTTTTCCCTCCCCTCAACACTTTGATTTGTGTTATCATTACCGGTAAACAGCTGCTGACCCAGCCAGACAGCACGGTAGTCTGAAAGCTCCAGCGAGGCCTCAAAGAGAGCGCTCTATACACAAACTGCGAGCGCAGAGGGGCCTGCGCTTCATCAGAGCACGGATTTCTCCTGGAGCTAAGTGACCTCCCCACAGGAGATTAGCTCTATTAAACAATGTCGTCATTTATTATTATTATTTTTTTTTTAGAGACAAGACGCTGCAGAACGCATGAGCACGGTGGGTCGAGCTTTACATCTGCAGATGACATCAGAGCCTGTGCAGTTACGATATGTTTATTTGTCCTGGTGAATTCCGAAGAGAGCCTAAGCGCTGTAAATAAGGGTCAGGAATGGCAGCAGATGTCGGGGCAGTATGGGCGGCCTGGCCCAACTTCAGCTACGTCAGAGGTCATTTTCTTACGTTGCTCCCTCCGTTGGTAATGCAGTGAAAATTCATTATCAAACAGAAATGTTATGACAATAATCTCCAAGTAGAAAAACAATGGCACGTGGGAGTTCAGAGGTGTATTAACTGGATCTAACCAGCTATGTTGACACAAAAACAGCACGGATACGTCCTTAATTAGTAACCAAACCTAATGCCTTTCTCGGTTGTTTCCACGCGTGGGATTGTGGACTTAACACCGTAATGGTTTTGGAAAGGCAAGTCAGCCCAGACACACTCTGAAAGTACTTTTTTTTTTTATTAATTTTCCTGAAGGCTGTGCAGTTACCTCATCTGGAATCCAAAGGATGTGTTCGGTTTGGCCTATTAAGGAAATCACTGTTGAGTTTCTTTTTTCCCTCCACTAAAATCTCCAAGAATTCTACGGCCAACGTCATTAATAGTACAAACACCATGTGAGCAATACTTGTCTTGGTTGTGTAGCAAGTAAAATACAATAATTTCATATTGAAAGGCAAATTTCAGCCAATTTGAGGCCACTGAATGAGCCTGATTTCTGACAAATTAGAAGAGGATGAATTTCGATGTGACCCGTGGTCCGCAAAAATAATCAAAACCAGATGCTCCTCTGTAGAACTTGAAGGGGGGGCTGGGAAAAAAAATTCTGGCATCTGCCATATTTTGATAATTTACGTGACGACCACACGACTTGGCCACGAGATAGGAGATGGAGGAGACCCAAGGCTGAACTGAATCACACGGGACAGGTGAAAGCCGGCCTCTGCACACTTTTACGGGCAGTTTTTAAACGTGTGTGAAGCTGGAAAGGAAAACGAAAACAACAAGCTTTAAACGACACGTGCGTGGAATGAAGGGGCACAGAATGGCTCGACGTGAAAAGCTGCCACGGCCCTTGTTCCTGAGCCAAGCCGTTTTAATGGCAGGAAAAGACCACAAAAACATTATTTTTACGACTATATTCTGCTATTTATAACAATGGATCAAAAGCACAGCAATAAGAAAGTTCTGTTTCATGGTAAGAAGGGCTTTTTCAAGAACATTTCTGTTGTGATGCAGCTGAAAAACAGGCCTGGTGAAGCCTGGCATCGGAAAGACAAAGGCACATGACTAACTGCTAATGAATTAACGAGAGCTTCTTATTAAGTATTTCCCAATAACTGCTGGAACAAAACTTTGGCCAGGTGGCCGCAGCAGTGACAGAACACATAGAGCAATCAGCTAGTGTGCTATACTACCAAAGTCTAAACTGTTACAGACATAGGAAATTTACTATAGCATGATGGACAATCATTTCAATTTTCCATAGACATGCTGGGTGAAGCTGAGGGCCCTTGACAGAGCATGGGCCTGTGCTGTTGCAACAAAATTTTGACATTTTGGAACACTGGTGAGTGGAATTCTAGAACAACCAATAGAAGAACTTTGGAATGTTCTAAAGACGCAATGCATAGCTGTAACTCAAGTGCAAACAGTCCAGATTCTGCAGCACACCCCCTGGCAGAACAATAGAGGGGCAAACGGACATGGTCTTTGAGACAGAACAGCGCTAGAACCCCCTGACTTTCTCCCTGTGGTGACTCCACCACAAGCCCAAGAGAGAGAGTCCTGCAGTGAGATGGGGAGGTGGAAGGTGGGATTCTCTCTTTTACTCTGAGGTTTCAAAGGTTAACCATGGTTCACGGTAATAAAACAAACCACAGTGAGCTCTGGACTGGAGTTACTGGGGTCCTGCGCAGGCTTGGTTCAAGCTCGGTTAGGCGTAATAACCCCAGTCCAAGGCTGTGGGAGGCCTTGGCTGTGGAGGCAGGAAATGTCGGGGTAACGCAGTACCAGCCCAGGAGCTTCTGGAACTCGTCACTACACCCGCAAACTGAACCTGTTGCACGAACCTGCTTTTTCCCTCTGCTGCATTGGCAATCAAATGCAATACATGCCTGGTGACACACAGGCGTATGTGAAGGTGAAGGGTGCCCCGGTCAGGCAGAGAACATGGAGCACAAGTGGAAATTCAGTGTTAAACTTAGATTACAGGAGTATTAAACACAGGCGCCAAACTCAGAAGTGTTACAACACATGTCCTTTATTCTTTTTTTAAATGGGAACTTTGGGAGATGGCACATGTACACACGCACGCACTGTACACAGTCACACACATGCACGGACGCACATGTACGCACACGTATGCATTGTACGCACGCACACACACACGCACGCACACATGCACATGCACGCATGCACATGTACGCACACAGGCACTGTACGCACACATGCACACGTATGCATACACGCACGCACATGTACGCACTGTATGCACACACTACACACATGTACACACACACGCGCACACGTACGCATTGTACGCACACACATGTACGCGCACACACACGCACGCACATGTACGCACACGCACGCACTTTACACACACACACACAAAACATATTGTAGCGGGCAGATGGGGACAGTTATGATTTTAACCACCAGGTGGCTTTGTTGTACCCATACCATGCATACATAATGCATACATAACGCATACACACTGCCCACTGTGCTAGTCTCCCTGACTATGCCTAACACACACAGACACACGACTATCCTGCCAGCACTACAATATTAAGCCCATCATTTACTTATTTTTTTCGAGACACGGTTCTTTATTTTTCCATATCCCATACAATTATATAAATTTTTAGTAGCGGTATTAACATGTAAGGAATTTTACTCCTCAGCAGAATCAAAATTAAGTCAGAGCAGCCACATTGCCACACTGTTAAATACTTCTCGGCTTCTCATAAATAGCATTTCCACTATAAACTGGAGTCTCAGTCATTATCCGTTCAAAACAATCAGACAGTTTTGCTCAGATGTGGGACATCTTTAGCAGTGAAAGCAGAGCACCAAGCAGACCGCAGCCTCTAAGCAAACTGGACAGAAACATCACTGCACCAAGCTGGTCCTGTGGGAATTGATACAGAATATGATTCATGAATCTCTCAATTACTTAGTAAGTTAAGAACCCTGACTGATGGTGGTCCGTTCCAAATTGCCTGAGCCCTATGACTTCTGAGTAGCAATATGGCAAAGATTTATTGTTCCAGTCAACTTCAATTACACTTAATTTGCATCTACAATTACAGTAATTAGTGCTCCGAATTGGAACACTGAACAGTCCTTCACCAGGGGAGTTTACAGCAGCAATGAGTTAGTTTAGTTTGCGTTCGGTTCCAGCGGCCCCCAGAATGACGACAGCAGATGACAGAGAGGATGATGACATGGCCAAGGTGAATCCCGGCGGGGTGGGGTGGACCAAACCACTTAATGGGAAATAGGGGGAACAACATATGCAACATAAACATCCTGTCTGCCAAGCCATACACCTGGAAGCTCAGGTTTGAGCTGAACAAATCATAAAAAGAAGAAATTCCTTGTCTTTTTTTTTTTAAGATATATATCAGGCCGCATCAACTCAATGCCACTTTTTACGTAAAATACAGGGATGTTATCCAGCAGTAGGCAGTGACCATCACAGGTGTGAAGTCAGGAAGACGACATCATAAGACACCCAGGTCACGTGCGGTGCGACTGAGCAGAGCCCAGGGGGGTGAGGGGGCCAGCCCAGCTCAGCATTCTAGAACATTCATGCAATGGAAACATATGGCGAAAGAAATGGCAGCATGTGTGCTAAAACTGTTATTTCTTCCTGATAGCCCATATGAAACAGCAAACGTTTCAATTATTCACATTTATTGAAATTAACAGCGACCAGCGCTAGATTCTGCTAGAGATCTCCTACAGGAGCCTGTTATTAATTAGGCTGATTGGAGTTTAAAGGCCTTCACACTCGGCGATTAAATCATATTTACATGAAATCTTAGGGCAAGAATTACCTTTATATACAAGGAGGACTTGAGTTTTCCGTCTATGAAAGTGGTAAAACAGAAAAGTGTGGAACAATCGGCGAGGACTTTTGTTTACAGAATAATGGTATACACTAAGACTCACTGTTTGCACTCGGATTTCAACATCTTAATTGCAGGAGCAATTTTTCTCCTGAATGGTTTACATGTCAGCTAGTCTCGGCTATAAACACGGCATCCTGGCCACGTTGTGCCGAAAACGCACCATGTGTGTAGCAGCACCTACCAAAGATAAAGGTCATCGGATCCTTACAGGCCAGCTTTAAACTGTTCGGGGCCGCCCGCTGTATTTTTGTCTGTTATTACTGGCTCGTTCGCAGAAATATTTTACCAAAAAAATGACAAAACTACCTTACAGTACTCTGATCAACAGCGACTCAAACAGGCCAACTTGGACGGGGGAAGTCGTATTGAGTCTAGCTGCTGGATTCAAGGCTGCAGGAGGGAATGGCAAGCAAATAGAAGCTCTGCGACACTGAATATCATCAGAATATCTGCATCGACGCTCTGTGACAATGGAGCATAGGGAGGTAGGAGGGAGTATAACAGGAGTAGTTTGGGATTACGAGGACCCCCATAGCATCAGTGCTGCACTGTGCTCCAGTGAAGCAGAACCTTACCGATACCACAGCCACCCCCAGAACAGGACGGGACGGGACCCCCAAAGACATTTCTGGTCTGAGTAACATATACAGTCTGCGTCGCTCTCCCGCAAACTCCCCTTTTATAAAACACGTTGGGCGGCATTTTGGGCACCCGACCTGATGGAGAGGTGTAAGAGAAACATCCTGATGGCTTCCTACACCCACATGGAAACAGACTCCCACAGGGCCAAGTGCATTCCAGATGACGTAATCTGTGCACCATTTTAACTGTAACAGGCTTATCGCTAATTAATCGCTAAACACGTGCATGGGATGGATTATTCTGTACTGCCTTTAATGGAAAACATGGTCTGGACTACCCTCGAGAAAAGGAGTTTTCATCAAGTTCAAACACATACCGCAATGCTACTTAAGTACTAATTAAAGGAAAATAATTCTTTTTTTAATACTCCTGTGCTCCATTACATTTGGATTGGCTGTCACCATCATGGCTTCCGATTGGCTTGAAGTGAACCGCCCCAAACACCGGGCCCTAGTCAGCCTCAACTCTGTCTTATTACATCTGATGCTTTTAAATTGAACTGATGCATTGAATCAGAAACTTAGTATTTTTTTCACAGCCACAAATCATATGCACTTCAGAAAAATAAATAAAATAAGACGCAGCCGGACTATCAAAACACACACGGGACGCGGAGCAGAAAAATGTGTTCTCCCTTCTCGACGGTTAAGGGCAGATGTCAGTCTGGAACGGAGCGAACGCGCTGCTCCCGGTGGCTCTTCTGTTCTTCACCCTGGTGATGATGAGCACAAGTTTCTGTTTATCATCTACAGTACAATAAAATCTATTGTGCTGCCTTGACACAACCACTTGATTTACTTTTCACATTAGATTGCTCATTGGACATTCCAAAAAAGAAGCGTTCAACTGCACTCAAGATTAATCTCGGTTTATGAGATTAATTATGGGATTATGAAATTCAACACTGCGAGGCACTACCGTGCCCCCCCGCCTTAATTGATTAAGCGATTCAATATCATACAACCGCCCAAGTCTGGTTCCTGTTACAGCTTTCAGTGATGAATCTGAATTATGTTTTTAAGATGCAATGAAGATTTAATTTTATCTGCAAGAGGAAAATCCTTGGCACAGGCTTTTGAAGTTGATTAAAGGACTTTAAAGGCAATTATTTAATTCTGACAAATGTTTAAAGAAAGGAGATTACATGTCAGAGATTTATCCCGAACGGAGTAAAGGGAGAGTCGTTCATAAACAATGCAGGAGAAGAGACGCCATTTTTGATTAGCTCAACTAACGTTACCAGTTCGGCGGACAAGCTGCACAAACATGTAATCAGATCACCGAAACAGTAGGTCTTTTCCTGCAGAATTTCTTGACCTTAAACAACATCTCATACTAATTCAAATTTCCTTCCAATAAACAAAAGCTAAACGAAACAAAATACAATGAATTAGTACTGGAGTCCCACGCATAATGGAATTAAAAACTTATGTTTAAAATCACCACATTTCGTAAAAAATATGAGTGGGTTTTTGAAGGCCTCAAGCTGCCCAAGACGGCTGAGCCATAACTACTTTCTCATGAGATAATGTCCAAATAAATTTATGTCAGCAAGGAAAACAGAGTAAAATAATTATAATGATCTGCAGCACAGATGCTTCCTAAATCAGCTAATTCTTCCTCCCAGAATGGCTCTTGGAACGGACCTCGCAGCTCGGAGGCGAATCCTAGTACGTCTTAACGTGCCAAGTATATTTATACAAAGTGACAGCTCTGCACAACCGCTTTTCTTTTGCATATTATTAAAATACTTTGTTTTGTGTTTAAAAGCATATTGACGAAAAAACAAAAGCAAATGCGATCACAAGCCCGAGTACAACGAAAAAGGCATTGATGACCACCCCCCTGAATGTGGTGGATCACATGACATGTCACTCTGCTTGACAATGACTGTCAACGGCGACAACCACATGGACCCATTCTGAAAGACAGATACTGCTACACACTGTGTGTGGAGCCCCATAGTCACATGGGACAGCGGAAGAAAGATATTAATCATCGATGGGTAATGACCCCCAGGGCCAGCGCGATACCATCCAACGTAATGTGACGGGCGAGCCTTCCAGTCTCGCGGTGGGCAGAGGTGGGGGGGGGGGGAGCGCCCCGCCAGGATTTCAGCGTGGCTCACTGTGAAAACGACCCACCCCGAGACACCGCGCAGGACGTTGTGAAGAACACCAGTGTGAAGGCGGCCCATGCAATGACAATAAGGAACAGGGTTGAATATCAAAAGCTCGGGTAGAGCCCTAAAATAAAACAAATCTGCACCAAGACCTGGCCTTGATTTTATTAGGGCGAAGGGCTGTACAAAGGAACAGAGGATGACAGAGGCAATTGTAAGACCCCCACTGTAGAGGGGGGTGAGCAAGACCCCTGCAGAAGCTGAAAGAGGGAACAGGGAAGCTGGCTTAGGCCTCTTGAACTTGAATTTGAGGGCTGGGGGGGCAGGGGGTTTGGTCGAAGCGCTCCTGTTGAACACAAAAGCCCTTCAGTAAACACCACACGTGAAAAGAATTACTGAGGATCACACACATCAAACGGTCCAACATCGTGCTTCCTTCCTGAAAGCCCGGCGGCAGGAAATGCTGAACAGCATCCTGTGAGCAGGCCGGGAGGACGGCGTAAACACAGCGGCGCTCTGCGACCTGGGTGGGGGGCGGTGGGCTGCACCGGGAAAGGGCCCATGCGCAGCCTCTCAGCGGACGCAGGGGGAAGGGAACACAGGCGACCTGCGAGACAGGCTGTGCCCCCGGAATGATGACCTTCCCCATACAGGAGTCGATCCCACCCTCATTGTGTACCAGAGGGCCATACTGTGTTATATATTCAACAGGAATACAGAAGCGTAGAGTCCTGTGTGTGTGGGTGTGTTTTCACATTAGTTGCTTAGTGGACATTTTACAAACAATTCATGGAACTTCATTGTTATACACAGGCTGCATGACTTCGTGTGCCAGCGTGTGTTAGACAGACCTGTTCCATGTGTCAGCATCTCAGATTTTCTGACTGTTCTTGCCGTTCAAGGCCAATAACACCACAAACAATGAGTCCTGAGGGACGGAGCCCCTGTGATAGTGACTCTGCGTGGGGTTTCTACCTCAGCTGCGCCCCCTAGGGCCAAGGGTGCTGTAGCTCCACAACAAGCAGTAAGATATGGGCCTTCACATGTCTGCCAGGATGATCTGCTATTTGAAACAGCTTTGTGACTGAGCCCCCTCCGTCCCCCAAGCATATAGCCGTTCCAAAGCAGTGGAGGAGAATGGCTGTCACATGACTCCCCATTACATCCTAACCCTCGAGCCCAAAACAACATCCTGCAGCTGAGAAGACGATGATGAAACAGGAGATGTTGGCATCGTACTCTATCCGATGGCCGTTTGCATTACAGTACTAATCACAAGTCCCCAGGCCCGGCAGTGATCACCCATGTCCAGGACCCATCAGGCAGTGTGCAATTAACAGGCTAACCGCATGACAGTAGGGGGGAATACGCAAGCGAACCCGAGGCATCAAGGAGCTGAGGAGGGTGATCCCCATGACTAGATTTCACAACAGCATCAGAACTGGATCCTGCGTTAATCCACGACATGGGGGAATAAACATTCTGGGGGGAGACAATCACAAAAAGCAAAGTTAAAACAACAACCAGGAACCATTAATGTGGCTCGATGTTTATGAATGAACTGGGGTGGGGTTGCCTGAAAGCCCAGTGTTTACAGCAGATGAGGCCGCTTTTTGAGGAACCGCATGAATTTCAGAGACGGGGCATTTTCGAGAACCCCCCCCCAAGTCCCCCATGCTTGCTTCTTTCACAATGACCAACATAATCAAAACTAGGCTGCATTGACCTGTACAGCAATTACACACCCTGTCAAGTGACCAGAACCTATTTGCTGTAGCCTTGAACCATGGAACGGTTGCTAGGGAGCCACACGGAGATAGCAGTACTGATGTGGCCAGACCAGTTTAGCATCTAAAAGCGTGATGTACAGACACAACACAGTAGAGTCACTCTACCAACTGGAAAAAAATCACTGCACAAAAGTGCTCTGGGAACAGACATGTTCCACTAAGGAGTTAATTTATCTAAGGCTATCCAAAGAAACGCGGACATCCGAAGGCAGCCATACATTCCTCACCGAGCTCTTCCTGATCCGGTTACCTCACCTACTGGCCTGAGAAGAGCTCTTTTGCTCGGCACGGATGACAGGCAAAAAGATAACAGCTGAATGAATCCTGGCTTTTGTTTACAGACCACAGCTAACATACAATCACAGCCAGCAGTGCCACCTAATATTACTGGATGACTTCATGACTTCCTGAACAGTAAAAAATGAGAACACTTCAGATTCTGTGTTCAGCTGAGCTACGCTAGGAGTTTTAGCATCTTTTTTTAAATTTGTGTAGAAAAAGAACAATACCTACCCACTCTTTATGACACTAATTATTAAACGATTAACAAAGCCATCATCATCAAGCCTAGCTCATTCAAAGTACGGCTGAATGTGTTGTATAACATACCTGTCTCAAAGCTCAAACCCTTAATCAACAGTGGCCTCTCAACTGCAAACATACGAAGAGATCCCTAATATATTTGGACATATCCAGTCTGGCTTCCATCCTGGCCACTTAACCACAGCCGGAAACAATGTACTGCTATCCTCCGGTGCAGAAAACACACAGCATTACTGGTCCTGGGGTTTGGCTCTGTTTCCATGCTGCTGACCATTCCCTTCTTCACTGGTTTGTCTGCACCTGTCCTACAGCGATTTTTTTTTTTTTTTTTTTTTACTCTTAAGCACATCAGGGGTTTCATTATATTCAGAAACAGAGCAACTCTCTTGGATCTCCAATCTCCTTGATCGATGAAATGGCCACCGAGTGCATCAGGGCTCAGTGCTTGGGCCAACAATTATTATTATTCTCTGTCTGAGTGTGACAGCTGGGGAAGACTATGTATAATTACAATATCAACTATTACTTATCGAGTGAAGCCCTTCAGGCTAAGCCCCACAGGCTTCTCTCTGTCTGCTCTGACCATGACTTATCCGTCAACGAATACTTTATGCTAAACCTTTAAGGGCTCTGGGGACAGGCGCTACGTAAACAGAACCTGAAGTGAATCACACACACACACACACAGGAACGTTTAACCAACTGAACTGTGTATTAAATCCAGCCAAACAGGAGCTTCCCGGGTCAAGCGGCTGTGTTTTTGTGGAAGTGGACATTCTGCCACAGGATGGCTTGCTGCTTGGCATGGGTGCCGGAGTGAGCCGGTCAGGTTTCCATTTCGGTGGGCTGCATGAAAACCTTTATGAGCCCCCGTGGCAGCTGGGGGTTGATCCCACAGCCCCGTGTCACTGCACAGTGCTCCGGCGACTGCCGGCAGTGCGTAAACAAGGCCTGTTCCAGGAAGCGCAAAAAAGGGCCGTCACCTCATATGTCACCATAAATGCGCTACTTTTAGACTGAGCTGGGGACCTAATACCTCTTGGCAGTATCTAGCACATCTCGCTCAAAGCGAGGGGCAGAGGCTGTCACGGCACTGGGCCGGCGGCGCTGATAACGTCTTTATTATTCTGTCGGACTTAAAGGATCAGATTTCAAAACTGGAATCATGGTAGGTTTTATTTCATGCAGACCCAAGACTTTAAGGAGGGGGAAAAAAAAGACAGCTGTGGTTTATTCATTTGATTTTCTAAAACTCAACTGGTGCCCCCCCCCCCCGCTCCCCTTTAAAGTATGGTATGACGATTTATCTACACAAAATGTCTGTGAATGTATGGTAGGGACAGACTGGCTTACAATGCTAATCCCTCTAAACCTTTAAGTGCAGCCAGAGCAATACAAGTGTTGCGGTAGAAATTCTCACAGAAGAGAAACCTCGAAAATAACATCAGAGGAGCCACAGATATTTACGGAATGAACCGCAAGCTGTACACAGAAGTCAGCAGATACCACAATACAGATGCAGGCGGGTTTCCGTTCAAACGGAAAACACAGCCGTCCTCTGGCTCAGTTTGCGCACACACAGACACACGCACACCGGAGGGGGGGCGTTACGATACCGCCAGTGTGCGCCGTCGTTATTACACGAAGCTAACCGTGGATGGTCACTCGCCTCCTTTGAACTCTGAAGGAACTGTGAAGCAGACTTCACTGTATTGCTTGCGTGTGATATCCATATTGCACGCGAGCGAGTTAGCAGTCATCCATCTTGCTTAACCTCATACACAGGAGACCATACGCTATCAGCTGGAGATACTACCCACATTTGCAGTTGACCATGAGCGGTCATTCAGCTCCCTTCGGACCGGCTGCAGGCAGTTACGGTATCAGCTGGGGGGCTATCCACATTACGCACATGTGCCTCTCCTCCCCCCGTCGCCCCCGCCCGACGAGCGTTCTCCTCTTACTCACACTGTCCTGCCTGCAAATCCATCCACTCCCACATCTTTTTAGGGAAATAGAAAATAAACTCTCTCTAATGACACGAACGTGACATTTTATTCTGTTCCAGGAAATCTGTTTAAAACACACCTTCTGAAGACACACACACCAGATGTGAGGCACTAATATCTATCGGAGATTACTTTAAAAAAAAAAAAAAAAAACACGACGGATGAGTCTCTTATAAAACTGTAATGAAAAAAAATTAAAAACCAACCGCATACATGCAGTGATGCCCCAGAGAGGAGCAACGAGTTTCCTGCTCCATTGCAGCAACTTGTCTCAAACTATTTGTACATGAGACCGGTCCAAATACCATCAACCGCATCAGCTCGGCCATCCGAGTCAGGACATAAATTCTTTAGAAATTAATAAAGCGGATGTTTGATTTACTCTGGTAACAGCAGTCACATTTTTAAAACAATTTTATCTTGCATTAATCCTCTGTGTCACGGTAACGTAAAATATCTCTTTCGGTTACAAAATCCAGGTGTTTCATTTGCTGACTGACAAAAACAATGTTTGTTCTGGCTGACCCTGATCTCTGGGTTATTTTCTGCTTTCTCCCCGATTAATACCAGAGAGAGAGTGCGAGTCAGAGGGGGCTGGGGGTGCGGCATTCTTATAAGGTTGATTTAGGAGCACGGGTGCAGAAATTCGAATCATTCGCCTGCATCAAGGACATCTGGGGCTTCCTTGGGGTCATAAAAGATTCGTGTTTTAGGAAATATCATCATTTGTCCTGTAAGCACGTTCTTTCCCAAAAGTCACCACCTTTGCTTTCCCGCTATCATGTTCCAGCACTTTAAATGGTGGAAACAGAAAAATGACCTTCTTCCTGCGTGCAAAACGACACGGGAGGAAAACGGTATGATTTAACCAAACCAGAAGTAATAGCACTTGATGACTCCGACATGACGGTTTGCCATAAAGAATGATTTAAGCGTAGTTTCAATAAGGACCCTACTGAGGCTATTCCTATCAGTGTAAAATTTAGCTGAGGTATAACAGTGAGATGTGGGGAAACAGTGGAGAAAAACCCAAGATCATTTCATTTTTTTTTTTCATTTAATTTCATTTCATTAACTAAATGGCCATCACTGATACCTACTTCTGAAGCTAGGAAACAAATATCTGGAAATAAAATGCAGTTGAATTGAAAAAATGTCAATGCTGCCCTGGTCAAATTTTAGCAGCTTATTCATAGCTAACGTTCAGCTCTGAGGGCACAAAGGTGCAGGAGACTGTCCCACACACATATAAGAGAAGGAGGGATCCTAATGTTTGGACTAATGAGGTGACCAAGCTATCAATACAATTGTGTGTGTGTATATACACATATACAGTATGTGGTTAGAAATATCTCCATGCCACTCACCTTAGAACATCTCTGGTTGCTTCAAAAACAGCAATTAAGCTAAATTATCCAGGAAATTAAACTGTCAAACAAAGCTGGTGTTGGGTCATGGACAGTATACAACTCTAATTACATGACTGAAAAAGAAAAAAAAAAACCCACAACCAATTTACAGACGCACACTCAACAGGGTCCCTGAAAGCCCCCCCCCCCCACCCACCCCCACCAGACGCATCCTGGCATGTGCCAATAGCAGCGACAGCAAGGCAGAAGCGCTCATTCCTCCGACCCGCACGAGGAAGCCATGATCCCAGGTCAGCATGCGTTGGGCGACTCGTAAACTGCCAATATTGTCTTTATTTGTCAATGTACACAAGGCAAATTTTTAAAAATACAAGGGAAAGCTGAGTCATTTACAATATTCCCTCCACTGCTTGGCCCTGGCAAGCCCCGCAGAACACAGTAAATACAAATCAAAACTAATTTGCCAATTTGACAAAAAGTAAAGACAGGTCGTTTTCAGAGTGGAAGCCAGCCCAGAACCCAAACCAGCCAAAAAGATGGCTGCTGCTGCCTGCTTCGTAGAAAATGCTAAAAGTCTGTCTACTAAATGACCGTCTGCTTTCCTTAACATTTACTTTGTATCACCGCTGGAGCGGCCACTGGAGAAGCAGGAGCACGAGATCCTGGATTGCTGTAAGATCCACATTTCTGCAGTTGAATGTGACACCGCAAGTGTGGAGGGTTGGGGGGGGGGCCTTCCTGAAGGATCAGTCTGAATATCAGAAAAGCTACAGAGGGATGCTCAACACCACCTTACTGCAAGATGGATGCTGCCAGCCCATCCAGCTCTGCAGGAGGACAGGGGAAATCCTCTCTGTCTACATTTCCTACCTGCCACCTACCATATGCATTCAGCTTTGGATCTCTAGCTATAGGGGTCCTGCACCCCCCCCCAACGGGCCCAGACCTCTACATTAACATTTCTTTTCCATCCCGCCTCACACAGAACAGTCTCTCGGCAGCTTCCTGACAGCCCTGAAGTCCGTGGAAAACCAGGAATCTGAGCAGGAGTGACGGGGGACCCGGAGAATCTTCTGCACGTGTGTGTCACAGGAGGTTAAAGCAGGGAGGAACTTCAGATAACTGCCAGAAGATGTCAAAACTACATTAGCCTGGGTAGGGGGGGGGGTGATACATTTCATATGAATTTAACCAGTCTAGCCCAGCCTTTGATATAGACATGAAAGACAGCAATAAGGTGGTAATCATAATAAATAAAGACTGTAATATAGTATTCCTGAACAAATGTACTTCCTGTCAGGATTCGGCCTTACCGCATGCCACGCTAGATTAGCAGAGAGTTGGGAAAGTGTACACATTTTCTGTGTGTTATAAAATCGGACACGGAGAAGTCTGCTGGTTATTTCAAACTGTTTCACATGTAAAAACATTGACTTTTACATGCCTCCTTTAAAGAAAGGCACCCCACATGCCCCCCAAGTCCTTAAAGAGACAAACATTCCCAGCCATTTGTACTGAATTAGAGCAAAGTAGGCCTTTTTAGCAAACTCCCCCGCTTACAAGAAGCTTTCAATTAAGTGTTCCATGAGCGAGATCTCACTGGAAAAGGGGGGGGGGGGTCTGT
>JAODJW010000135.1:10493995-10513419 GCA_026777045.1 Hyperopisus bebe | reverse complement strand
GGGGTGTTGGCTGTGGCAGGTGGTTGGGTGCATCCTGCGATCTTCCACAGCTCCTGGAAGAACGGTGACATGATCCCAGATCCAGAGAAAGGCACAGGGCAGACACCGCCGTGCCGGGGTGGGGGGACTTCCACCGTAAACAAAATATGACAAAGACACTGTCCAAGACTGTCATTATCCATCTCGCCATGGCAACACGAAGGGACAAAAACAAGAGGGCTGAGTCTCCCAGTTCCGCATGACACAGATCTTCCGACCACAGGAAGGATGTTCAGCATGCCCCCCCCCCCCACACACACACACACACACACACACACACACACAGAATCAGCCGAAACAAAGCGAGTCATTAAATCAACACACAGAGTTTCTGAGAGTCAGGGCCTGAGTCACCATTTCCAGGGGGGCGGGCCCTGGTTCAGGTGTCAGGACACAGCAGGGGTTGGGGGAGGGGTTGGCGTTCGGATGTTGCTGGACTGCCAAACTTAGGGCAGCGCTCCAGTGACAGAGGGGCTAACCGTCCCCAATCATGGGGCCCTCGGTGGGAGGATGGGGGGTGACCTTTGACCTCTAGCCAGTTGAAACACTTGTGAACTTCAGATGATCTGGGGAAACCCACTGTCTGACATCACACAGAGGATTTCCAACAATGCACTCTGTTCCCTCTCACTTTTAAACATCACCTCCCTCTGCCTTTTAAGGGCAGAGCAATTGCATCCAACAGCACCCCCCACCTTAAGGCTCCTGGGAGGCGTCCTCATGGGGGGCCTCACTAAGCAGGACACTCTGCCCGGGGGCACAAGCTGCAGGCTCATGCAAGTAGCAGCTTGGCTTTTCAGGGTCGCCGGTTCCTGGGTCGGGGGGGCTCCCTCCATATGCATGCCGCGGCGGAAACAGACAGCCACATGCTCTCGCGCGCATTTGACCAAAAGCCGCACACGCCGCTCCGGATTAAATGAAGCACGTAAAGCCAAGAGGGAGGGGACACAAGAGGGGAGGAGGGGAAACGGGAGTCAGCCCACCCTGCATTCGAGTTATTAGCCTGGAAGGGGGGGGGGCATGCAGGCAGGCGGGCTGCGCAGCACACCTGCAACTGATTCTGCCGCATTATCCAAAAGTGCATCTTAAGCTGTATTTAGGGAACTCCAGGAAAGAGCACAGGCGAGAGAGAACATTTGGAACATTTGAGATCACATCAAAGGGATCATACGACCACACCGGCCCACTGCGGGGGGAGGGACAATAAAAGCCAGAGAGGGGGAGTGGAGGTGCTGCGATTAGACACGGGAAGAATTTACTGGCGCTTCAAAACGACGTTTTAAATGATGGTTGTCTGTACTTTTTTTTTCCCCGCATTACTGCAGACTGTATAACTGTACAATTAAATACAGCTTTATATAGCCCGGACAGGTTTATATATTTCCTGTTGTTCTTATTCGTCGAGTCCAGGGCGACATAAATACCCAAAGCAGAGATGCATTTAGCTCAGGAATAGTGGCGCCCTAAGGAATCCAGGGTGTGTTGAGGTAAGAGAAGCATGGCGGTTCAGCAGAAGGTAATGGGATCAAAGGGCCAAGCTGTTGCACCCTAGGATGCCGCTTATCGGTGAACGAGCCGTAAATCAGGGTGCGGCCCCAACCTGTGGGTTGGAGCATTTGGCGTGCAGCGGCTCCAGGTCCACGTGCAGGCAGACGACAAAGGCGGCCTGGGCGCGGTGCGAGGTGACTGCCAGCGTGGAGGTGCACCCCATGGGCTCCAGCAGGGCGAGGGCACGCTGCTGGCCCACCAGGGTGTACACACTGAACTGCGTCAGGGTCACCGTCCAGGGGAAGGCGTCACCTAGGGGTGCACAGGCAGACAGAGAGCTGGTGAGTCTGCTTTACAAAAAAAACACCACCGGGTCCATTTTCAGACAGACAGTGAATTATTCCAACTTTCTACAAGACAAATCAAAACACAGACACTGGATAGGTGACCTTCACACTAGAGCAGGGCTCTTCAAATCTGGACCTCGATTCCAAATCCAGTCCATGTTTTCAGTTTTCCTAGGTAGTTAGTTTAATATTTACTGATCCTGATTGGCCAAAGGCTTCACACCTGACTCACAGGTAAAGGAAAGTTTGGAAAACCAGCAGTACTTGGACCTTGAGGACCGTGATTTGAACAGCCCTACACTAGAGCATTGCAGGGCCAGCTCCTGCAAGAGAAGAAACTCCAATTGCAACTCAGGAACAGAACGAGTTCCATCGGGCTGCCCGACCAGCCTGCTAAACTCTATGGCCGGCCCATCGCAGTGAAGCCCTCCCCAGGTCGGGGGCACTGAGGACACCCCTTGCCCCTGTCCCCACACACTCCATGCTTTGAACCGCATAGCTAAACATGAGAGACTAGACAGCCTTCAAAGAAGGGGAATGGATGACTAAGAGCATGGACCATTCACTTTTACGGTGGCGCTGACAGTCGTCTGATCTAACTGGCCTTTATTTTCTTTTCTTTTTTGATTTATATGTCCAGTTCTGATGTCACAGTAAAACAGAGGCTATTTCAACTAGGGGCGGGTCTGGACAGACTGCACCTGATCCCGTTTTATCATGGCACATGTGCTCATGTGATTGGCATGGAACGGTCGGCCTTTTTAAATGGCCGTCTGCCAGTGTGTAGGGGTCCCACGAAACGAGAGCAAAGCCAGCACGGATTCAGATTTACGCTGGAGACGGGCCTGGTACCTTCCTCCAGGATGGGCCGGGGCACCACGAAGGGCACCTCCTGCAGCGGCTCCATGCGGCGGTGGCCTGAACTCAGCACGCTGACCTGGGGCAGGCAGACCACAACGGTGCCAGGCATGCTGGCCTGGCTGTGGTACCAACTCCGCACCGTGCCCGGGATGTCGCCACACACGATGGTACTGGGGGAGGGCAGGCTGTCGTTGGGGAGGAAGACGCAGCATGACTGCAGCTCCACCTGGGGGGGGAGACATCAAAAAAAACAACAAATAACCAAGATACATATTAAAGATTAACGGCGTGCTTAGCGCAACAGAGAATCTGCTGCACAACGTAGCCTCGGATTCAGAAAGACGACTTCCAGAGCTGCTTAAGGAAAAACACAGACCACCGGGAAGGTGAGCAGGAAGGGAAGGGAGATACAATCACGGTGCCACTGAGCAACCGTTTGGCAGGCCGTCAACAGCCGCCCATGCAAGGGAAGGATCAAACGACGGGCAGAGAATGAGCAAAGCGCCAGTGCAATAATGGGGAAGTGTGGCCGAATGGCTGCAGCTGGGTTCAATAACGCTCCTCCGATCTGAACTCCAGCTTGGATGTGCTCACACACGCACACGCACCTGACACACGTGCACGGCCTCAGTCTGAGGTGGCTGTTTGGCTAACTTTCATCACGGATCGCAAAGGATATATCGTTACATGCTTGTCTCGGGCCATTTCCCGCACGCATTAGGCTTCAAAGCCGTGTTTGAAATCCGAGCACTTTCACGCGCCGACACGTACGGCTCCGGCTTTTCAAGAAGGGAGCGTGCACGGGAAACCATCAACGTCCAACCGATGTGTGTATTTAAAGGGGGGGGGGGGTTAAGCGTTACAGCAGACAGACGCGGGAAGCTTTTGGGTCACAGTGCCGTGGGCACCCTGACTACCAATCATACGACAGCACTGTCACACTAGCACAAACCCAACCAGTGACTATGACACAATGTGAACATGTAATTACCAAACTCTGCCATCCGTTGGCCTGCTTTATAAAATGAACTTGGAGGTGCACTGCATATCTGCGGAGATTTTCCACAGAAAAGTGCAGCTCACCCAAACCTGGGGGAGGTGCCTGTTTTTGCTTTAAAGGTTCAGTTACAGGCCTGACAAGCTAAATTATTAGTGGCTTTCCATCGTCCAAAACAATCGGATGCCACGTACGTCGTGACGGCCCGGGCGCTGCCGACCCCTCGACGTGACAATCCAGCTGACACGGGGCCTGGGAAGACCTCATGGGAGAGGAAGAGGCATCAGAGCATGGCGGGAACGGAGCGGTTCCAGGAAAGAACAGAGGAGAGAGGGAGGCACCTTCAGGCCTGGAAGAAGAGGCAGAAACATCTGCCCATGGCTCATCCCCCCGGACTCTGCTGGGATGTGAAGTGACAGAGAGCGGAACATGGATCGCATTCATCAAACCCCAACTGGACGCAGAAGACACTTTTTATTATCATGAAATACAGCCTTAGCTAAGATCCTTCAGCGAGGAGCGGCAGCGGATGACTAAAAGCCGAGCTCGCTCTCCGCGGACAGCTGCGTCTCGGCGAAGCGGGATGAGCGCGCGCTCTCACCCTTCCTAGCCGCCGTCGGACTTCGGTTACTAAGTGTGCTTGATGTTTATAGAAACGGGAGCGTACGAACACGTCACCCTGCTCACCACCGCGGCCGCAGCACCGTCGTGAGTGCTACAACGCTCTCTTTTCACGTCCATGGGGGGGTGGATGATTTATTAGATAAATGTATTTGCAAAACCAAACCAAATACTTATAAGAGAACAGAGAAGAAGAAGGTGAGACTGGCATAGGCCAGAGGTCTCTTCAATCTCCTCCTGACAGGGGAAGCCCATTTACAAACAGGCTGGGGCTCTCACCCTCTCCCTGGGGGAGTACGGCCTGGTCCAGACCCCCCAAAAGCCACGCAGATGTTCCACCGTTGTGTCATCAACGATGGGGACTGAGTCACCTAGCAGGCCCAGGACGTGCCGAAACACTCACAGCGACCTCATAGCCGGCTCCTCCCCATCCACACCAAGTCGGCACCTGCCAACGTCCCCCCCCCCCGTTTTCTCCAGTGCCCAGCATCACCTACCGCAACCCTGCTATGATCCGTGATGGAAAAAATATATTTTTGTGCAGAGGGAGGCGCTCACACTCAGATTCGGGGTGACGAGCAGAATGCCAAAGCAGAGCTCTGGAAAATCCCCCGATTTTAGATTTGAGTTGTGCTGTCAGCTTCCATAGTTAACATGCTCTTGATAGGTTTCTGAACAGTCATTTTTTTCCAGTCTTATTTTTTTCCCCCGGTCATAATCAGGGTTTCCGTCGCAAAGTTCTGATTTACCCTGTATATCTTTGAGCAGAACGGGACACTAGACAACTTTAGCCAAAACATGAAAGGACTTGAACAGTCTGGCAAAAGAAGCCAGTGAAAGCTGGTTTTACTGCACACTAAAAAGAATGGAATATCAAAAGGACCCCCCCCTCCCATCCAGAGTTAAAATGTCCTGTGAAATCAAAGAATAACATGAATTTGGGCTGGAAATGGCCCGTGCAGTACAAACAATAAATAAAAAGAACTGAACCTATCTGAATGTTTAAATGGTTTTAAGCATCGTTTGTGCGATGGGTGCTGCATGGCAGTCCAGAAGGGGGGAGGAATCGGGGGTGATTTTTCTCTTCATATTACATCATGTCCTGTCAAAGTGAAACAGAATCCCTTAATATAACAAACCAGTTACTGTCAACACAGGGGCCCAGTTCAGGACATACCCAGGGCCCAGTTCGGAATTTACACAGTGACGCAAGCCCTAGGGTCTAAAAGAAAAAAAAATAGAGGAAAAACATTCGCAGTCCAGCGGGAACCAATGGTGCCTAGGTCTTGAAAATATCATTGGGCCCTCAGCCAAACCATGTGAACTGAGCTTTAATACACAGACCGGTATTCCCACCTGGGAAACGTCATTCCGTTCCAGATCCACTGGAAACGTGCATCCATTCCGGGGTTTGCCGGCGCACACACACACAGACCCTGTTCTCTACCTATACCGTAACTGTGCCGTCATCTGCTTTGAGCGAAAGAAAATGAAGAAACCAAAGAAAAAGGGGTGGAAAAGCAGTCAATAAAAGATTCAAAAAGTGTTCTGGAAACACGCCAGAACACCTGAATTAACAAGCCACCCCCCCCTTTCTGCGTTCACACGAGTGTTATCCTCATGGTGAGAGGGCTCAGGGCTTAAGGCTTCCTGTGAGAGGGGCACCTGCAGCAGCAGAGTGATGGGCGGGCTGGCGTGGGGCAACACGGCCCTCCTTATGTTCTGCTGGGGGTGAAATCACAGCTAAGCCCTTCCCAGGCAGCTGGGAAAGCAGAAAAGCAGGAATGGAACACGTGTGTGTGTGTGTGTGTGTGTGTGGAGAGGGCTCTGCTGCAACGGAGAGCTGACCCTTCCCAAAGAAATCACATGACCAAGGCTTCCAAAGCTCCAGGTGAGAACATTCAGCTAAACCACATGATGGAGATCTCTGATTACACGTTAAGAACATGCAACTCCACCACAAAGCATGGCCTGAGAATTGAAAACACCCAACAACCGAATAATCAAGGGCTCCAGATGCCAGGGATGGACCGGTCAAAAAAAAAAAAAAAAAAAGTTATATGACCATGTTCTCTGGATTGCAGGATAGGACAATTCAGCTAAACCACATGACCATGGACTGCAAACCAAAGGTATGATCATTCATTTCATAGCTCCTCCACAGCTGTTCAGATACCACAAGGCAAATTCCAGGGATAAACACTTAAAAAAAAAAAAAAAAAACAACTGAGAGTCCATCGAAAGTCACTCTACACAGAGTCCTTACTGGCCAGAGTGTGAACAGCTGGTCCATTATCTGGGAGGTGGCCAATATTAATCTTTAGGATTAACCTCCATAAAACAATAGCAGGTGCCTCCTGATGATCTTGGTCTCAAGGGATTGGGGAGCTTCTGGATACTTTTCCAGGAAATGAACACATCAAGACAGCTGAAGGAAAGTGGGCTCATTTCATTTTAGGTGGTATTTTGATGAAATGGTTAAGTCACCGCTAAAACATCTTCCTTCTTGCCCAATGTCACAGGGTCTAAATATAGATGTCATTTTGCCAGTTTTGATTTTGTTTCCTTTCTTGCCCCCCAACCCCCTCCCCATGACCCCCCATGAGTCCTCTCCTGCATCTCTTCCACAGGTCTTCAGAGAGCAGTCGACTATATTTCCACAGCCTAACTTAGATCTTTATCCATGAATCCATCGTCTTAAACATCATGACCTTTATCCTTTCAGCACTTTCTATGTCTAAACAATCAAACAAAGAATCCATTCTTCTTCAATAATCACTTATTCAAAAGGGTCCAGGTGGCATAATGCATGAGACTCCGTGGACCAAATCAAAACTCCACACGTTAGGTTGTTCTACATGCTGATGCACCATTCAGGCCTGAACATCCCACCCAAAACAATTGTGGAAGACAAACATTTATGGGATCTGCATATACAATCAGTTTCATTGTGCCACCACTTCTGAGGAGTCCCAGAATCCAAAGACTACATGTCCCAGCAAAAACACCTGAGAAATCCACCCGACTGCTGCCACTTTGAATCTCAATCTTAAAATTTGGACACTGTGAATTGGGACTTTTGCCACCTTGCTCATTTGACTTTGACTTCCTCTGCTGGGCCCCTGGACGATGTGCTCCCCCCTTTGGATTCTGGTTCCTCCCAAGGTTTCTTCCTTCTAGGGAGTTTTCCTTGCCACTGTCATCTCTGGTTTGCTCACTGGGGGCTTTGGGCAGGGATAATGTAAAGCACTTTGAGACAATGTAATGTTGTGAAAAGGCAATACACAAATAAAACTGAATTGAATTGAGCTGGTGATGGCGAGAGGAAGAGGACAGCAGCCTGAAGGCATGACTACAGAACAGGGGCACAAACGGCTGAGACTTATCACATTCAGCCATGTCTGAATCTCAAGGAAAAAAGACATAGTGGCCACAAAACTCCCAATACTTTCTAGATGCTTCTAGCATATTTGATAAGGACGAATGAGCCAAATCTGTGATGTCAGCAAGCAGGTCTAGGAGCCTGGAATCCAGTCGTGGTGTGAATAAGTGCCAAGCCTGGCAAAAGGCAACGTGGCCGGCCCCCAGGGGCCGCATTCCGCGACCCGGCTGCTTACAGGAGCTGACAGGCGCTAGCGGCCGCGCGGCCAAGTCGGATATCTGAATAAATAAACGCAGCATGACACGGAGGGGGTTTTGTTTGTTTCTGCTGGCGGGGGGTGTCTTCCACTAGTGCCGTGAGCTCACTGGGCCTTTGATAGCCGGTTTGTTGTTCCAGCAGCGACCTCCTGATGTCCACTGGGGGCGAAGTTAAAAGCCACCTTGTGTGGCTCGTCAACTGGCTCTCTCACGTCACCCCCCAGAAGTCCTCCGTTCTGCCATGCTCACGCACTGCGCTTCTCAGTCAAAGCCTCGGTGACACGGGTCACAGACCCAGCCGGGCGAGGTCACCGGTGCTGCTGCAGTTAAAGGCCCCCCTCACCCCAGCTGCCACCACTCCGAACAGCCAGCTGCGCGAATCCTGTTACAAGGCCCGGATCCAGATTTCGATCGAGCGCTACCAGAGAAACCCAAACATAATCAGGTGGGAATGTTTTCCCTAGGAATCTGGTATTTGAGATGGATTCCCCCGCAAAAGCAGATCAGAGAAAGACCATCAGAACAGCTCAAAATCAATCCATTAGCCTGTTGCTGAGTCACCATGCTGATCATGCCCAAAGCAGGAACCGGCTGAATTTCATACCCAGTCCTGTGGTATGCATCAATGTCAATTTTGATTGCTGTCATTAAGATGACAAACTACCTCAGTACGCTTTGGGGTACTCTTTGCCAATGGCGAAAGAAATTCTCGTTTTCTCCTAAACAAGATGTTGGAGGACAAATGAGGGCCTTCTGATTATGGGGTGAGATCAAACTCTCACTCCGAGGAAATCAAACCATATTATTGGTATCTACAGCCCAGACAGCTTCACACCTCACCCACCCACTATGAAGAGAGAAGGGGGACAAAAAAAACATGTTATTATTAGTTACAATTCAGCAACAATTCTTTACATCAGTGCAAATTCTTATTTATTTTCGGTTAGATGCTGTGTTATTTATGCAGCCAAGATGAAAAGTTGCAACTGCAAATCTTGTGACAATCCGAAGATCTGACAAAGATGGGGTGCGAGAGGGTGTGGGGGGTGCAGATGAAGTCATCCACGCTGAAGCCGAGGGGTCAGGTCCTGCTCATGGAAACCATCTGGCCGAGTTCTGCGAGCCACACCAAACACAAACGATCCCCGAAAAAAAAAAAATCCTATTCATTAATGCACAGCAGCTGCGAGTCAGAGTTACTTCATTGTTCCATGGCAACGCCTGCTCTGTTTCAGGGGTCCCATTTCAGTTTTGGTAGCAACGTTCTCCTCCGCCAGCGCTGAACACATTCATGTGTTAAATAGGAGGAATTATTGCGAATTCCTGAAATAGAATCACCTCCTGTTAGCTCCGGATTTTGTCAAGGCCGGTGACAGCGAGTTGGGGTGGCAGGGGGTACAGTATGAGCCCCAGGGCATTAAGCTGGACTGACGGAGAAGGTGACACCTTCAGCCACAGTTGGCACCAACCTCCAGGAAGCCTTTCGTCTTACCTCACTCTTCTAGCGCCCCATTTGGTTCAACACACCTGGTCATCTGCTGATTCCTGAACAAGCCAAGCTGTCGTTTGACCGCTGTTTTTGGATAGGGCTGCCTCCGTGATGTTATGCTCATTACCTTGGTAGCCATGGAGGAGTGTGGCAAAGAGATCATACGGTTCACTTTCACAAGGAGGCTCTGAGATTAAGTGGGAGGGCCAAAGAGTTTCTTCTCAGTTCTGGGTCAACGATCCTACTTCCCATCTACATGGGGTCGGTATTAATGATCCCCAGGCTAATAATACTGCAAACTTGGTCTACAGCAGGAAAAGGATGGCTAGGAAATTATGGGCAAAGAGGCCATGAGTAGAGATGAGAGATTCAAACATGGCGTTTCATAAGGTGAATCGTAGAAAAAACGCTTCTCATCATTCTCAAGATATTAGCGTATAAAGATTAACTCTGTCTTCCTAAATACATCTCCAACAGCCACACGACAGTAAACTCTCGGTCCTGTTTCCAAAAGAGGTCCACATGCCAATGCTGGGCACAGGTGCAGCACCAACGACTCCAATCGGTTTTCCGTTCGCCCGTCCCTGAAACGACCAGACTACTTTAGGGTTGGGATCTCCAGGCCTCCAGGAGCAGCTTTTTGTTCGAGCCTCAGCAACCTACATATCAACAGGAACCGAGACCTGAGTCGCTGCACGGCACTGATCCAGAGTCAGCTATCACAGCCAGAGGGAGATCACCCCCGCCCACAAACTCCGGACCAGCCACGGAGTACTCGTTTCATCACTGGATCTGGGAGGGTGGGGGGAGAATGTGTCACTGTTTTTAATCCTGCATATGAACCCAGGTCCTAATGTGGGTGGAACTGGTCCGGGCACACAGGGGAGCGTGCAGGACATGGCTCCAAATTTCCCAAGGCGGGGTGAGGTCTGCAGGCCACCTCAGAGAGCAAAGCGGGAACAGGGCAGCTTTGGGGAGCTGACACATGACATTACGTCACTGGGGGGGGGGGGGGGGTGGTCCTCAAAGTCAGCAGTTTGTGCAGTACCTGAAGCGTGAGCCGTTTAACGCCGTCCCACACCCGACTGATGAGTTCCTTCATGTGCTCCTCTGGGGTGGTCCAAGAGTGCGGGCTGGTGGGCATGACCTTCACTGGCAGGGAGAGGGGCCGTGACTCTACAAGAGAAACACAGAGGGAGCTGAATTATAGCCTCGGAGCACCAGAGCCATTTCACTGACCCCAGACCAGTGAAACTACAGAGCCTTGGAACACCTGCGGGTCATTGCTGACTCAGAATCAGCTGGGCTTCAGGAAATCGCTACAGCAACCTAGTAATGTTCATGCATTTAATGAGAAAGTTTAGAGATGGAGTTCAGGACACCTCCATACAGAATGAGTCTCCAAGTCACTGGCAGTATGCTGGGAACAGCCAAAGCTATCTGAAGCATCCCAACTCAGAGTACCCCAAGCAGATACCAGAACACCCCTGAGCGCAGCGGGGGGGGAGTCCAGAACAGAGTCGCAGTGAGAAGGATGATGTCACATCTCCCGTAAATAATTCTCAAACCTTCTGCTCACGAGTATCACTATAACAGCTGAGTGAGTTGCTACAGCAACCACCATTTTCCAATAAGAGAGCACGGGCGGATGGGTCCTCTCCAGACTGAGGTCACGGCGTCAAGCCTCGACAGGTGAGGGACCCAGACATGAGAAAGTGACGGGGGGGGGTTTGAGGGGGGGGCAGGGAATGACTCGGCCTGACTCGGCCCCAGCCCGCCCCCATGACCCCAGCTGCATGGAAAGGCAGACAGCACTGGGGCTGCCCCGCGTGGGGCGTCACCGTCACCGTCACCGCTGCCTCTCTGCGGCCACCCCGGCCTTCTCATGTGGGTCCTCTGTCTAGACAGCACCCCCCCCCTCCCCCAGCCCCAAAGAGGAAGACTGGGGATCCGGTTCTCTGCGGCCCGCGGGAGAGAAGGCTCCGGCAGAGGTAACCAACAAACGACTCCGGACCGTCAGCTGACATCAGAAACCAACTGCTACTCAGCCGTGTAAAGTAAGTGAAGAAAATGGTGCTAATAGGGACTTACTCAAAGACGGCCCTTCAGCCTCCACCATCTTATCCTCTTCCACAGAGCCACCACTACCAGCTTCTGAACTGCACCACTATTCTGTCCTTCCTGGAAGCCCGAAACAAGACACAGGACAACCCCTCACCCAGGGCCACAAATGACATGTCGCCATCCATTCCAGCTTCAGGCGACCAAAGGCTGCTGCCTCCCCGGACTCCTAAACTGGCCTAACTGGGAACGGGGCTCTAATGGCGCTCCAGGGCCCTGTCAACTGGGAGGCCAGAGGTTGGCATGCATCTGCACCACAGTAACAGCCCTGACCTTATTTCACCTGACAACATGGACAGTGACCAGCTGGCGTTAAAAGCGCAGCGGCGATAATGGCCATTTCTCCTGCCTTTTTATTGGCCTGTATGTTAGATCTTAACACCCACGACAGCGAGGACTTGAAGACAAGCAGGAGAGCCGTTTCACTGACCCCAGACCATTTGCGTGTAGAGAACTCATGGGCCTTGTCAAGCCAAGAGGCAGGGGTCAGAGGTCGGCCAGCGTCTTAACAGCAAAGAAACGAAGGATGAATGCGCAAAAAAAAAAACTCAGATCACGAAACTCATCGATCATGTTTTATTTACCAGAGAAACAATAATATTATACACGAATGGGGAAATATAAATGGCAATTTAATTGTATACAGCCACCGAAATAAGTCCTTTTTTGCATGACTAGAAATGTGCTGGAAAAAGACCATCAGCCACCAGAGGGAATTGACATCTTATCAAAAACACAAAGCACAAAAAAAAGGAAACACCCAGTATGCTTGTGAAATGGATTTTCCTGTATTTTTCTTCATCCTCTGTTATGTTCCTTATTACGATCTGCTTACAATAAAACGTGTTGCGTACGGCGTCGCATCTGCCCAAAGGCCCCGCTGTACATTTTAATGACCGGCTTACTATTTGCTTTGGCTATATTTTAGTGTTTATTTAAATATTGACTCGACTTTGTTAACTGATGCCGACGCTGGCAGGGCAGAGAGGCCGGTACAGACGGCGATGCCGTTTTCACCTCTCCTCGTCCCTGTTCCAAGCGGCATCCGTGTCGTGGGTCCGTGTCTGCCCCAGGAGCCTCCCTGTCCGGCGGTCCGGAAGAAAACGGCGTTCAACCGCACGGTGTGTACCGCGTTACTCAGCACAGATACTTTCAACACAACTGTCATAACAATAACAATAATGACAATAATAATAATATCAGTAATAATCATGACGGTCAAGCCTCCTCTGCTAAGCCATTGGACGCGGATGCATAGCCAGCAAATCCCCGACTGAAACTTCAAAGCCAACGCTCACGCTCATTTATGCTTAACGTAAACATGGCTGCCGTTCTGGTGCTTATGTCAGCCTCTCTGCCTACAGCCTGGTTAAGGCTGACACACGTCTACAGCGGCCTCAGGAAACTGCCGGCTGGGGGGGTTGGGTAGCCGGGGTCAGTGCCCTGGTACGCTGGCCCCCACGCCAGCTGACGGCGAGGCGGAGGCGCACGCAGAATGAGAGGAACGCGGTGAGCCGTGGGGCGGAGGTGAGCAGAGGAGACTGATGACAGCTACGAGTAAAGTGTGACGTGGGGTTACCGTACAGAAACACACCCAGCGTGCAGATGCAGGCATATTTTTCCTTTTATAAAACAGGCCATAATTTCATCGTAACACCCAATGACCCAACAACTGACCCCAATCCATTAGTAAACCATGTATCATCCATGTCAGCCAGTGCAACAACCCAGCCTGAGGTTTCACTGAAATCCAGGGATCCCAAACTGCGGCCTAAGTGCAGCACCGTGACCGAACATGAGCCTCTTGCGCGGATTCCTCACCTTCACCAGGGAAAATGCAGCTGGCTCTCGGAGCTGCCGGAAAGCCCCAGAAGCAGCGAGGCTCTCCCCGCCAAGCCACCTGATCGCACGGGGCCTCCTTGCCGGCTTACGGCCACGTCGCTCCTGCCACTATTCCGGCTTCCTCTGGAACGTTCATCGCCTGGGTGCACCGTCGACATTACACGGAGAGGAAAACTTCACAAAGGCCTTTACAATGAAGGTGGCACCTTCATACAGCAGGTAAGGAGAACGGTGTGACCTGCATCACTCTGCAGCCTGATACTAGGTGTTTTTTCTGCTCTTATTCCAGCACTCCAGCTTACGAGAACAGACACATCGGAGCTGCCCACGTGTCGAACAAGGGCATAGTGGAAGGTATGAGCACCAGGCTGTAGGATGGGATACTATATTCCATGAAAAACAAAACACCACCCACTTAACAGACACTGACGTGAACCGTGACACCATCCACACACCACGTCTCCCTCGGCAGAGAATCAAGGTATACAGCAATTTATCGCTAATTCCATTAAGGGTGGGACAGACGGAGGAAAGCGATATTACCATCTCGCCCCCATCTCCCCAGTGGTGCGAGTTACGAGCAGCGAGTATGTTCCGTCACTTGAAGCGGGCTAGCCCGTATCGCCACTAACAGCTAATTTTAGAGGAGGGGTGGGTGCCAATTTAGTCGTCATTCAAACAGGCACTTCTATGGAGAGACTTCGCTGGAGACCCGTAATCTCCAAGAGAGCAATGCCAACTTCAGTTTCATTAGAACAATAAAGAAAATACTTTGGGCTATTTCGACTTTGCCTTCATTTGTGCTGCAGACCCAAAAGAAACATCAGATTCTACAGGAAAAAAACTGTTGCTTGTTTGGAGTGCTTGGTACACCGGGTTCTTGTGAAGTACATTATGAGCAAAACAAGTCAATTAAGCGCGCGCGCACGCACACGCACACGCACACGCACACACACACATATATATATATACACACACACACACATATATATGTGTGTGTGTGTGTGTTTTTTTATATATATATATATATATATGTATATAAATGTGTGTGTGTGTGTGTATACATGCATTTTTTAAGAAAAAAACTTCAAAAAGGTCATTAATAGGGGCTCCAAACCAGACTGGGAGTTTACGTCTTATTTATTTACTTTTGTTTCTCTCCGATTGCAGTCAGGGAATCCGGTCGTGTATTGCTGCAGTATGAATGCAGTGCGATTAAATCACACAGGTCATCTGTCTGACGCTTCTCTAAAAGCGGCAGGTGGCGCATTTCCCAGGCACATAGTTACAAGCCTCCGACCGGGAGGATGACTGATGTCTGTGCGTCTTATCCCACACGCTGTCACCGTGTCACCAAACCCAGGAAGGCCAGCGACATGACAGTCACGCGAGGAACGGCTTGCTTGGACACTGCGGGCTGTAGCCCACAGCCGATGATGAGAAATACAAGTTAACATTGATATGTAATGCTCACTGGAAGGGGGGAACACCCCATTCTCCCCCCCCCCGCTTCAACCTACTCACTGTTTTTCTTACAAAAAGGCATGTCAGCGATTCCGTGGGTGAGTCAGCTGCAGCTGACTGTCTGTGGGCTCCCTGCCGGCCACCTGGGTTCACCGTAGGCCTCTGCTCCGTGCAGCATGTGCGTCTTACGTAATCCACTGGGGGGTGATCCCGGGCATTTTTTTTGTAAGAAACCATCTTCTGGAAAAGTGCACTGGGATGCAACACTGAAAGCATGACTGGAGAGATGTATGACAGCAAGCTCACGGAGGCCAGAACGAAAAAAACTGTTTTAATGACAATAAGACGATACCACACTATCACACGCCTGCCAAAGTGAGCTTCGTTATATCAAACATAGCTTTGTGTGCATGTCACACGCGTTACTACTTTCGTGTCTGTCAGACAGTCAGATATACATTACATTATGGGGAACAAATGTCCCTATTATTTTGAAGTTGCGGGGACAATTTTTTGGTCCCCACGAGGGGAAATTAAATTTTCATAAAAATCTGTGACTGCAATCAAAAAACTAAAAATGGCAAAAGATTTGTATTTTGTTTGGTTGTATATGGTTAAGGGTAGGGCTGGGTAAGGGTTAAGGTTATCATTGTTGGGATTAGCCCATAGAAATGGATGGACAGTCCCCACAAAGATATGAGTACAGGTGTGTGCGTGTGTGTGTGTGTGTGTGTGTGTGTGTGTGTGTGCGCGCACATACGTAAGAACAGTGTCTGTGTGTCACTTTCTTTCCTGATGATCAAAGCCTGAGATTGCTAATGCGCATTTGGAAAATAATCTCTTGCGTGACAAAAGTACCAAGAGCAGTCAGAAACCGAGCACAATCCAAGACATGAGTCTGTTTGAAAACCACAGCTCCAATCACACACCCACTAGAACATTTCTAAATCAGCATGTGTATGACAACTCTGCCACACAGAGCAGCTAATAAATAACGTTTTGACCAGGGCAAGGTCATGAACGGCCGCTGGACCAGAGGGGGTGCTGGGACACCGGGGGCACCCGGTTCTCATTCAAACCTAGGACACAGACTTTTCACAGTTCCAATGCTGCCTCCAACAGTGCCACTGAGGATGATAGCTTCCAAAGATTTGGATACAAAGTGGTAAGAACCAGAAAGAACTGACATTCGACAGATAAAGAAGAATCTGAAAAATAAAAAGTCTGCATGATCAGGGTAAAGCCCAGGAGATATTAGTCTGAAAAATACAGCAGGATGAAAATCAGCCCTGTCATATATTTGGAGTTACATTAAAACAAATACATTAGAGCTACTGGGTGTAATGCCAAATTATAATTTAGGAAAAAAGGCTCTGTACCCTGGCCAAAAAGAAAATCAATCGCCTCATTTGGAACCATTACTTACAACAACGCAATTCATTTATGTACCAATTATCAATTTTGCTGAGCCCTCTCCTGTCTGGAATGATGAAATCACGGCACATCACTGGTCTATTTTCCCAATTCCAAAACTACCCAACTATCCAAATAATTGTTTTGGTTGATTAAGGTGGCTTCTCCATTTAATCTAAGTTGTAAGAAACAATTACATATCTTTGTAAATATGCTCTTCCCACCCCATATAAAAGTCCAACTGGAGATTATCATAAAAAAATTAATGAAATACGAGTCCATCTATTCCAAACATAAGTAACCATAGTACAAACATCCAACGAGGCATAGAGGACAAACAAAAACATAACAAACAGTTAATCTCCATGGTTTAGCTTTTGCAGACTGAGGGCCAATCGGCTGCCTCCGTTACTCAACGTAAACATTAGCTTTAGCGCTAGTTTCCCGGGCACCTGCGTAGTTGAGAACGGCACATGGAAAAGCAATTAATACATCAACTTTTTAGACTTTAATCTCAATGATAACATGTTAAATACCACCAGACCCTTTTAAAAGGTAACTTGAGGACCACTAAATCCTATTCTTTATGTAGAGGAGGAAACGGGAATTTAAAGAAGAAAAAAGAAAGTAAAGTGGTACCCTGCAGCAAAATGTGGACATACACATTTATTTCATTATTATAAAAGTCTATGCCATGAAGTAATTTTACATGGGAATTAAACATGTGATTAAACAAGGGGATTCTTACTGAGGAGGACGGAGTGTGTGGAGAAGGGCTGGCAAGTGTGAGCAGAAGATGCCTCTTCACTTGCAGCTGGCATGCAATCGCCATATTTACCCTGCGTGTTCTCGACTCGCATTTCAGAGAAAGTCGAATGGAAATATTTACCTAAGACCCAATCAGAAAGGACATGAATCATTTTGAAACCATTACGAGTTAAATCCTAAAAATTACGCCTACTTCAAATATGTAGCCCTTGGCTGTTATCACCTCATAGCAAAAGCAAAACAAGCATGAATTATTCAATTAACTAGCTTTAAAAAATGGGATTGCTATTTGTGTCAAGGAACTCTGCCATCAAGTCAGCAATCAAGCCAGGCCAAACAGTCATATATACGTATGTATGAAATACAGGAAAAATTACAAGGCAGTAATTTATTTCACCTGGCTCCTAGAAAGCTAATCTCTCTGTTTCCATTCGCAGGAATGCAGCAATCATGTCATTCCGGGTTAAAAGGTCACACGAAAGGGGGAAAACAGCTATCGGCACTAAAATCCCTTCTAAATCTGTATGTAACCGTCGTTAACTGCAGATCTAGGACTGACCCCAAACAATACTGCATAGAAACAGCCCACTCGCATAAATCGGGCAACATGAAAATCCAAGCTCAAAGCCCCTGTTTATTTTTCAGCTGACGGCAAACGGACGACAGGCTAAACAAACTCGCAGCCCATCACAGGCGCGGCTGAAACGCTGCAGCCTGCGTGGGACGCTTTGTATATAATGGATGCCGGTGCCATTATTTGCTTACATAGGATACTGAAGAAATATATACATATGAGCAGGCAGAGATGGAGAAGCCATTAGAAGAGAGTCAAATGCACCTGATCAGCGGCTGTGACCTTTTCACCAACCGTGCTCATTGTCCATTACCAGGATGGTCCGTTAGTGTCATAAAAACACTATCCAGTGCATTAATCATAAACAGTTCCAAAGGGATCAAAGCATCAATTCGCTTCGGCTGATTTTACCGACTGACTATTTTATTGAATAACACCAGTTGGCAGGAAGATGACAGAGACGCAGGGCTGACCCCAATTTCCGGGGTGCCGTCCCCACCATCCAAGGTAGACCCAACGCCAACGGCCCTGACCAACACACAGGAACACACTGCCTACAACCAAACCACCACCGGGGCAAAAGATGGGACAGTCATGCACTCTAATACAGACCTCAAATGAACCCACAATCTCACGGGGGCCTTTGACGCAAAGTATATGTATAATAATAAGCAGCAGTGTTTCATAACAGATGAATGGGGGAAAAACACAAAACTATCATTCTTGTGGGGTGGGAGCAAACCCCCCCCGGTGAGACAGAGAGAAAGGCTGAGTCAGTGAGATGGAGTAAGGAGGTGAGCGATGGGACCCACCAGTGACGGTTTTGGTCTTGACCGGGCTGCTGGCATAATCCGAGGCCTGGTTGGACTGCTGCTTGACCAGGGGGGTGCTGCCTACAGAGGCCTCGTCCTCCCTTCTCTTGGCCACAGGCACCGTCATGGGAACAGCTCCGGGGGCCTGCAGTGACATCACATCACCCCCCCGACCCCGGTCACCTGACAGACACCAGCAAAAAAAACACGGCCTCTGCAAACATAATTTGAGTATGACATAAAAACAAGCACAATGTTATTGAAAACAGTTGTCCAAAATAAAATAACATAAAAATTAATACAAGCCATTGCTGAGAACCATCCAGGAGGGGAAATTACATCATGAAATAATTGCAGGTTAAATGGCTGCATTAAAAGCCTAGTTGCGCTTGTGCTAAAACAAGAACAACATGTGTGCAAAGTATCAGGAGGGATTGCAGCCTGAGTTCGTTTCAACCTGCTCCAGTGATTAGGGTATCTGGCCTAATCGGAGAACATAAAAGCTCAGAAAACAGGGAACACGCTGGGCCGCTCACGGCTCCAAGGGCAACACAGAGGCTATGGCTGTTAATCTCGGAAGGCCTCACACGCCGCTGGCAGCTCACGGTCAGGCCTGAAATGGGCGCTGGAGGCCTGCCACCAAGATTCAGCTGCAGGGAGCCCAGGCCAAATGCCTACCGGAGGCACAGAGAAAATCCCGCACAGGGTCACTGGCCATCCCACACAGAGACATACAGGCTGTCCCACACAGAGACATACAGGCTGTCCCACACAGAGACACTCATGGACACACAGGCCGTCCCACAGAGACACATATGGACACACAGGCTGTCCCACACAAAGACACACAGGCTGTCCCACACAGAGACACACATGGACACACAGGCCGTCCCACAGAGACACATATGGACACACAGGCTGTCCCACACAAAGACACACAGGCTGTCCC
>JAODJW010000135.1:10481731-10493895 GCA_026777045.1 Hyperopisus bebe | reverse complement strand
TCCCACACAAAGACACACAGGCTGTCCCACACAAAGACACACAGGCTGTCCCACACAGAGACACACATGGACACACAGGCTGTCCCACACAGAGAGACACACAGGCTGTCCCACACAGAGAGACACACAGGCTGTCCCACACAGAGAGACACACAGGCTGTCCCACAGAGACACACATGGACACAGGCTGTCCCACACAGAGACACACATGGACACAGGCTGTCCCACAGAGACACACATGGACACAGGCTGTCCCACACAGAGACACACATATACAGTGATACCTGTGAACATACATGCTGCCAGGGTCTCAACACGAACCCACAGTCATAACATCTACACACCCACATGGCTACACACACAGCCGCACAAATATGCCAAGATTCTCAGAGATCAGAAGTCTTTCCCACACACAGCCCTGCAGAAACCTATACACTCAAACCAACAAGCACTATGAGAAGAGACAGACTCGTTGAGCAGGGAGATGCTGTTCAAGCTAATGCTTGGCTAGCCTCTAATCCCTTTAAGTGAAAACAGACAAACTCATCCATCACACACTTTTTAACCCTTACAGCTGTCTCTCGAGAATCACAGCACACACTAAAAACAACATCTACCTACAATGCATGGATATATCAGCCATTTGTAGAAAGCAGTAAACATGGTCAATGACCACAGTGTTTGTGGTACAAAAACCAGCAAAAACAACAATACAGGTCTTTCTTGGGTTTTAAAGTCTCTCATAAACTAGTTGTCTGGATGTAAATGTACAGCGTTTCTTTACGTAGATATGCACAATAGGCGTACAGCCATCTGTCAAGCACGAGGGTCTGGCAGCTGCAGCTCATGGTACCGGCCAGTCCGCCCCTTAATCTATCCTCCACAATGAGGATGGGCATCATCCCCCACATCATAACCTCTACAGCTAACATCACGAAGGTGATGATCACCGTCGGAGTGCTTATAGAGATTAAGATGGTAGTGATGATGCGGGGGACAGTTTCATGATGGCGACGGTAATGACGATTAACGTTGATAAGCACCGATCTGGCAATTTTAACCCAAACCTGTAACTGATGTATGTTTGTCTAATCCCACCGATACAGCTGACCAGCAAACCTCTAGGGAGGTAATCTTTAGAGGAATTATGTTAAACTGTTTTTTATTCTGTGGAAAACGATGGATCAATCTGTCGGCCAGATTTACTAATGATTATTATAAATGTTGCACATTGATACTTTGTTCAAGATGGTCATGAAGATACTGCTACTGTTCATAATAATGATGTTGGATGATTTTTACAGTGATGGTGAAGATGGTCCTGCTTTTCACACTGGCTTTGCGGTAAACGGAGCTTTAGCAGCACAATAACTAGCCTTTCGATGAGTAATGACAAAAAAATATGCTGTCAATGGAGATGCCTAGAGAGACACTGCAGGAACATGAATGGCCCCCAGTGAGGCAGGGGCGGCCCCCAGTGAGGCAGGGGCGGCATGCAGTGAGGCAGGGGCGGCATGCAGGATTCGACACGCTGTGGTAAAAAGGAACTCGCCGCTGCGTTTCATCACAAACTCGTGTCCCCACTGGACGTGCCGTTCCTCGTGCGAGATCACGTTATGGTTCGCATACCACTTGTTCCCCAGCAGCATGGTGCAGTGTTATGCAATCCCCCCTGGTCTACAGAGTCTCAGCTAATGAGCTTTCCACTGCTCATCTCACGCAGAGATCCCAGTTCGGTGTCCAAAATCGCATGTGCAAAAACACACAAGCTGCAGTATCTGTAAAGTGTCCACATCGCTGGTCAGTCACTCACTACACCTTCCACATCCCTGCTGACAATACATTTCTCTCTCTGTTTACTTTGGACATTTTACCGGCTGATGTCAGGGACAGATGATGGGGCACACGCTTGCGCTTCCAGTTCACCCTCCCACCTCCCATCAAAGAGGCAGCCATATCCAGACATACTGATGCATAACTTCATATTGGCTGTCTTTGATCATCCGGCCTCAGCCATGATGTATAAGTATATTTTGATTTATGGACAGTATGAATGGTGTGAAAACCACCGCTGATATTTTTTAAGGTCCTAATTTGGGAGCTGAAGGAACCCCAAGGGAAAGTCCTCAAAGAGACGAGCCTTCGGGGAATGGGGGGGGGGGGCTTCTGGCGGGTCTCATTCCATCTGTTCTTGCCAAGACGCGAGCACCGGAGCCCTGAGCCAGTACAAGGACACATCCCATGCTACCATCCTTCAAACCGAACCGCCCCCCCATTCTGAGCAGCTGAAAAGCTTGGTGGGAAAAATAAACTAACATAGAAAGGTCACGTGCAGAGCAAAGAATACAAAACTTGTCCACGCAAACACAGGACATCGTCCACCTTTCTGTCGACACGTCTTCTGCTCAACCCTGGAAGCCTTTGGTCCGCCAAGGAACAAAAACCCAAAGAATAGAGAGAGGTATAAAACCCACAGCGAATAATAAAGCCGGACAAAAACATACTCATATATGGAAAAACCTGCACCACACTCATGAAATCAATCTATGCCCCTCACATGAGCATGGTACACTCCCAGCACACGGACACTACCATGACTTCTGTCAAACAAATATTGGGCCGCTGTGGTTCGAGCCATTAATAAGAAAAACAGGGTGTTCAGCAGAGGCCAGGTGACAAGTGAGGCCGACGGGCTGAGGCTAGAGGCTTACCTGCTGGGATGAGCGACTGCCACCGCCCCCCCTCTGCGGCTGGTACAGAAGCCAGGTGCAAAAGACGGGGTCCACGTTGACCGCAATGCCCTGTACGCTGACCAGCAGCACGGCACCTACAGGAGAAAACAATTATGGTAATCAGGGTCTCTGTAAGACGGCCAATCAGGATTTACTTTGCATACTGTATTTAGTCAAAGTCTCTTATCTTTGATAGGAAATCAGGAATCAGCAAAATCAGAAAAGCAAATAGTTACCACACTACACACACAAACATAAACACATACACAGTCCATGTATTTATATCTTTGTGGGAACTCCATTCATTTATAAGGGCATAACCCTAACCCTAACCATGGTAACCCTAACCTTTACCCACCCTTAAGCAGAAGTAACCAAACAAAATAAGACTTCGGGCTATTTTAGTTTTTTTGATTGCATTCACAGATTTTTTATAAAATTGAGTATCCCCTTGCGGGGACCAGTAATATATACAAAACTGCACACGGATTCTCGGCTTATCCAAAAAGCAAACGCATGACTAAAGATCTATGTTTATAAATTCATACATAATGACTCCTATCACTAGGTATTACTGTACTGGTTTGCAGAGGAGAAAAATCTGTCATTTCATTCTAGGCCTCCTGTCTGGCTCAGTCAGGGAAGGAAAAATGGGCTCGGCGGCTGTTCCGATCGCAGTTCCAGTGTCATTTTCCGGAAGCAGACAGTGTAGCCAGCAACCAAGAGGCCCTTATGTCAGGCAAGGGCTCTGTGCTGGCTTCACAAGTTACTGTGATCTGTGGACCGACCCACACATACGCACATGCACACATACGCACATGCACACATACGCACATGCACACATACGCACATGCACACATACGCACATGCACACATACGCGCACACATGCCCACCCACACACACACACGGTTCAGTATGCGAACAGGCCTACAGACAGACTATGAATGAAAAGCACTCGTCACTGCTGCAGTCCGCTTTCCTGTGGGCAGAGCTGGTCAGGACCAAAACTGGCAGGAAACAAAGGGAGAAGTTTCTTCCTACAATTAAAGGAAATTTAATGAATTGTATAAATAGAAAAGAATCGGGGGCGGCATGCTGGTGCAGTGTTTAGCATGCAGTGTTTAGCATGCAGTGTTTAGCATGCAGTGTTTAGCACTGTCCCCCTCACTTCTGGGACCCGAGTTCGAGTCTCCGCCACAGTTCCATGTACGAGGAGTTTGCATGACATCATGGGGTTTCCGCCGGGTACTCCTGTTGAGGTTAATTGGAGTTACCATACTGCCGGTACCTGAGCATGTGTGAGTGACCGGTGTGTGAGTGTGCCCTGCGATGGGTTGGCACCCCACCCGGGGTTGTTCCCTGCCTTATGCACCCATAGCCTCCAGGATAGGCTCTGGACCCCCCATGACCCTGAATAGGACAAGCGATTTTAGAAAATGGATGGATGAATGAAAGGATGGACAGATGGAAAAGAATTGTTGGCAGACCAAAAAAAAAAAGACTTCTCTGAGAAAGCCACACTGAAACAGATAGCCACACGAAGTGACTTTTAACACTACAAAAAAGTTCCTTCAAACTGGCAAAGAAATCTGAGGCATAAGTATTTTGGTTTGGTAAAAAGCATCAGTAAGCATTAACACTGTCACACCCACATCCAGGACATTCAGTTTACACGGCAAGGGCACAGTTTGTTCCAATTGTGTTCAAAGAGTGTCGTGCAAAGCCAAAAATAACATTTTCTTTTGATAAATCTCTATGAAACTTAAGCCTTTCCGGGGGTTTCGCTTATTCTTAAATAATAATCTTAACCAACAATACAAGCCTGAGGTAATGCATTAGGATTCTATCAATAATGACTACCATGCCTTTGGGATCAGACACAATTCACTGACGCACTGTGGAACAGTCCATTCTAACGATATGGGGGAGAGCATTGCGCTCCTCTGATGACTTTCAAAGCATGAAGGGGCTTTGGCGCGTGTCAAATCTTCCATTTCAGGCCCTGAGGCAATGCCATATCCATGACGGCTCTGGCTAGTGTGTAGTGAGTGCGCACACACAGACAGGACACACACACACACACACACTCAATAAAAAGTTGGAAGGTGAATCGTTTTAATTTACAGACTGTTTTAACATTTACACTCACAGAACACCACACATTGTAAAAACTAAGTGCTGTGTTTAAAATTTCGAGATCTTCCCCCTTCAGCCCCCAGTCCCCACTGTGACGAAACACTCTGCTGTCGTACTCAAAACGGCTGACAGGAAGACACATTCCGCTCCATTAAAGCAGCAAAGCATGATGGGCCGGCTCATCAAAGCCAGGAAGGCGTCCGGTGTTATTCTTTAGTGACCAGCTCACTGGTGGGGCGATTAAGGGTCGAGTGATGACAACAATAACAGAAGTGTTTTGCTAATTTTCCCTGGAAGCCTCCCGCAGGCGGAACTGGTTCCTGTATTTCTGAGGGGCTTAAACAGGCCCACAGATCCCTGTCACCAAGGGCCCATTAATGTCCAGGGGCTGCCGTTGGTGGCACAAGATTAATAGGAGGAGGGGAAAAATAAATATGTTTAAAACCTACACATGCCCCCCCGTGTTTATTCACGGCTGACATCAGAGCCCTAAAGAGGCCGTGGTATAATCACCGGCAGGATGGGGACAGTGTCAGCTGGAACAAGGCTGTACTTCTGTGGGAGGTGGGGGGGGTGTCGGTGTGAAAAACAAACAGGAAAGTGTCGAGCTGGATAAATTCTGACGGCTCCGGTCAACACCGAAGCCAAGTAGCAAAACCAAACATCGCTCCACATGTGCTAAAGGGCAAATAATGAGCTCATGACTAGAAGGTGTCAGGGAGCCGGCAGCCACTGAACAGGTGGGGGGGGGGGGGCAATTCAGCCCCACTGATATCAGAGCGGATACTCTGCCATCAGTCTGACATCTATTAAAATGGGGGCCTTGAACCATCACAGGGTGGGGATGGGAGGAGCGGAACTCAAAAGGCCAGATTTAGTACTATAGACACAGATGATGCAGAGAAAATGTGCTTGCGGGGGTAACAGCTGCAGGGATGATGATACAGACGCACCTGCCATCTGCCTGCGCAGACGAGCTGCTCTCCCCCCGACGCCATGGACGCCTGGCCTTCCTGCTACTGGAATGTGATTGGTGGGGACACAGACACACGCGTAAACCAGCCGTGTGGCACCAGTGCTCTGTAACCATACAGTTCAGTAGGTGATTCCAGGCACCTGGGTCGTAATGGGGGGGGGGGGGGTTGCACCGTCAGACTGAGGAAGGTGATGGAAAGCAGCTTGAGCTACCGCAGGTTTTAAGTTTACATCCGATCTGAATACAAGAATCTCACCGGCCAAACTTACTTAGTTATATGTGACATGAACATCCATTTTCCCCAATATGACAAATGACACCTGTAAACCTGTATTTACGCCTATTACTCAAGTTACCCGAGTTGAATCCCTTTCACAGGAAATGTAAAGCCTCCCCCCCCCCCCCCACACCCGTCCCTGCAGGCTAGGAAAACCAGCAATCCCAGAGTCCACCACCGGGGGCTCCCTGGATAAAGAGAAGAAGATTATCCTGTGAGTTGCTACTGAACAATCGCTGACAGTGAAGGCAACACAACCATTTGACTATCTGTGTGCAGCTACTTGGCCTGAAAGCCGAGAGCATGGTCACCGGTACAAATGCACAGTGCTGCCTGATGACTTTCAACCAGAAATCTAACTGATAAATGACTTCAACAAATGCCAGCCTGATAAACGCCTTCGAACATAAAAAGTGGTGTGACCCTCACCTCCAGTAACCAGACAACCATAGGACATGGTCACAAAAGCCCAGGAATGGAACCTGTGTGTCTCTCCCCTCCTGCTGGAATTCAGCATCCAGTGCATGTCCATCATGCCAAATGCCTCAACCAACTGGGGTGCAGGACCCTTCAATCCTGCAACAAACCTAAAACTGTCATTTAGCGAGGCCATGCAGGCAGGGGCACCTACACCAGCCAGTGAAATTCTCCCCATTAGCAACATCCTTTGCCATCTGTTCACACAATGATGTCATCAATTTGTCTATGGATCCTATGCGATTGCTTTCCACCCACGGTTCATGCATGTCATCGAGCGTCACCCTTTAAATGCAGGATGACCGGTAGCCTTGGAGCTCCAGCGTCAGCGTGGAACAAGAGGAGCTTTATCTTTGTGTCCAGATGTTGATAAGATTGGCATGGAAAGGAACATCGCAGCACATTCATAAATCCATATTAACCAATTAAATGCAGAAAAGCTTGTAGACCATAATGTGCATGTTGCCATGGCAAAAAGCGGGATTGGTATTCAGACCATTTCTTCAGCTGTTATCATTGCTGTTATAGGGGAACCTAGCATTTCCTGATTGGACTCGTACAGGCAGAAAGTCCACTGCCTTCTGTAATATGACCTGCCGCACTTTGTGGGATCTCAGCTAGGAATGGGGCGGGACAAATCTCATTAGATGCCGTTTGTTTTTGGGTGCAGTGAAACGGCAGTGACTGGCATCCCGTCCAGGGTGTAATCCCAGCCTCAATGCACCCGGCACTCTAACCAGAATTAGCAGCTAAAAGATGGACGAAACCGCAGTCATTCAGGGAACAGATAAAATTTGCATTCTCCGGTGCTTCGGTCGGGATGCAGGTGTCCCCCAGCAACACGGGTCACCCGTTGCAGGCTGTGATTAGTGGGATCAGTTCTGGTAGCAGAGCAGACCTGATGGGATACCAGCGGGGGAAGTTCATCATTTTTATGTGTGGCGAATGGGGAGGTTTGCCACCACGGCATCAGCCTCAAACAATTTAACCCCTGGGGGCTGGAAAATGCATGCGTGGGGTCTTGGATAGTCTGATTTGGCACACGGCCTCCCCACCAGGGCACATCCAGGAGGTCCTGGCTGCACTGGACCCCAGCTGAGATAGGAGTCCATACAGCGGGGCGACCTGAGGAGGGTGCTGGGCAGTCTCTCAGCACCGAAAAACCCAAACGAGCTCACTGACAGAATAAAAGCGCCAAGGAGACAGGGACAAGGTGGCACTTAATGATGCCACAGCCCAAAATGTGACATGCATGAAAACACACACAGGCTGTGATCTGCCTTCAGTGGACTGGGCACGATTCACCGGGATGGGGAGCATGTTTTTCTTAAGGTTCTCATCTGAAAACCAGGAAGGAACAGAAGCAGTGAGATCCACATGGAGAAGCTGAAGACCGTGTCCCTCACAGGAAGCTGGCCCGCTTAAAACAACAAGCAGGGCTCCTTCCTGATCTGCAGAGGCGTGGGTAACACTGCTGGCTCTGCCGGCGCTTCTTGTTAGCGGGTCCGAGTTGGCGCTAACCGACACCCGTCTCTCCATGCTGGCACGGCACGGAATAATAAATAATGTCCGGCACAGAAGACGACGATGTCCGTGGGAAACGGTAAGACGTGTTTAAAGACACGGCCCCCGCATCCCCGCGGCACGCTGAAGATTACCTTTCCTTAAAGCCGCAGCTGTAAGTGGTTGCACATTTCGACCATTTAGCAATTTGAGCTAATGGGTTCAGGCTGAGCACATTTGCCGGGGATGCGCCGATGGGCCATTCGGCAGGAGCAGGACCGGGCCGGTCCGGAAAGGTTCCCCTGTCATGGTCGAAGATCTAAGCATATCAAACTTTTAAAGGTAGGGTCCTGATAGCGCGAGGAAGCTGACATCACAGACATGATAAGCGGTTTCCGAATGATCCAAGGTTACCCTCTGACTATTTAAGGAAGGCCTTCAGCTCTCATTTTCAGTTTAACGCCATAATTGCAATTTCCCACTCCCCAATACGGGACCATGATCAGAATACGTCTGTGGGACCAGCTGTCCATCTGTTCTTATCACCAAGGCCAGGCTCAATGTCGATGGGGCGGGCCAGGGGGCCCAGCAGGGCCTGCAGCTGGAGCGGGGCCCCTCCGGATTGTGAGGTGACGAGCGACACGGTGTTTTGTCCCCCCCCCCCATTTCCACACACGTGGCCCCGATAGGAGCAGCTGAACACATCCAGCAGTTTGAGATAAAAGGACGTGCCTACGGCGGGGTCCTCCTTCCTGCCGTGACATGCGCGCCGCGGTGGAAGGGAGCGGCCCGGGACGGCGTCACCTGCGTTCCGGCGGTGGGATGGGTCGCGGCCCTCAGAGGGACGATCATACACACCAAACACACTCCAAAAAGCCTCTTTGATGTGCGGAACAAGAACGCTGACGAGGAAAGGCGCTTTATCCTGCACCCGGCAATCACACGATCCCTGTCAGCACCAAGGCGACAATCAGGAAAGGAGTGTTTTCGCGGGGGGGGGGGGCAGGGGTACAGGACGTGATATAAATGACAGGCATCCTTGTCACTGAAAGCAGATTATTCCACCACAGCATTTTAAGGCCAAATACACTTTAGGCTTAAAGTCCGAAAGGTGAATCTGTGGAGGAAAGACAAGTTAATAATAATAATCGACGCTTTATTCTCTTCACACCTCCCTCAGCTTGCTCTTTGTAGAGTAAGCTGTCTATGAAGGCCAGCTGCCCGTAGCGGCACCCAGGGAGCTGAAGGTTAAGGGCCCTGCTCAAGGACCCGCAGAGGCAGGGTTTGAACTGGTGACCTTCTGATTACAGGCACACAGGTTTAGCCAACTGAGCCACACGCTGGCCCTAAGCCAGACCCGACTTTGGCTCTAGTTAGGGAAAAATGTGCATGTATAAAAACGGGCCATGTGCAAAATGTATACAATTCTGATACAAGAAGATGAAGACGTGGGTAAATTAATACGCTGATAAATATGCTTCTCAGTAAAGAAAGAGAAGATCAGATACAGTGTTTCTGCTGCCAGTCAGTACCAAAAGTCTAATGTTGGAGGGGGGAATCACAAGGCTAACCTATGCCCATGTTCTCAGGCTGAGTGCGTGCTGGGTCTTACCACACACAGAGGTGGAAACTCGTGCCCAGCAGTGAGTGACAACGGGCAGCACCACATTAGGGCATGCTGCCACGCGTGAGTAACTGGATCTTCAACTGTTGGCATTCTGGGGTAGACCGTTCTTCTTTTGGGGCAGGGGGCACAATTAAGAAAGAAGTATAGCAACCTGATCCTGGTGCAGCGGGTCGAAGAGAGGCAGGCTGGGAAATCGTGGCATCACTTTACGAGCCAGTGATTTATCGGTGTGAGCAGAACGCTTGAAGGGTTCTGACGGCGATATAAGCACTATGTCACCTCATCAGTCACCAGGGCGGTTTGGTGGAGGTGACGGGCGATTTAGCTCGCTGAGAAACACTTGCTGGAGCCAAAACGGATCACTATCAGGGCAAGGTGACCGCATGGCACCTGAGATCAGTAACGTAAATGCCCACCAAAAAGACGACAAACCTCAACTGGCAGACGACTTACAGGTGACAGACCATTTAAAGCAGATACCTCTTTTAAACCTCGCAAAAGCCACTAAGCGTAAAATTCCTTAAAAAAAATAATAAATTCACCAAGTATGTATTGGCAGGGTGATGCGGGCCCATTTGTTTGCCTGAAAAATTTGATATGTAGCAAAGCATTTTCTGAAGACGAATGACTTACACATAGCGTAAACAGGGTGCTCCGCGCACACACACACACACACACACTCCTCAGCCCCCCCCCGATGGTGTGTGTGCTCTGGAGTGCAGCACTCATCTCGGCTGTTATGTCTGCGTGCCGTCAAGCGGGCACAGGAAGTTACACCACTGTGGCCGTGGGCCACCTGCACAGCTGGGAACCCCTTGCAGGACAGCCACGCCATCATCACTGCCTGTCACAAGGGGAGGATCTGAGCGGGGGGGGGGGGGGGCGATGTGGAGGAGGTGTTAAGGACACTGAGCAGCCAAGAATCCTCCCAAAATCATCTGCTCCCCCCCTTCCCCACCACTCTTCTCTGGTGAGATACGACGCCTTAGATCTCCCTTTTCTTCGGGGTGATAAAAACCGAGGGTGACCTCTGACCTCACAGAAACACCTGCAGACGTATAAACCAGCAAGTCCAGATCTCTCCTCAGGGCTCCGGCCCATAATTAATGACAGGAATGGTGCAGGAATGCGAGTCGAGTTCTTTCGTTTCAAGTCGACAAATACCGGCATGGTTCCCTCGGGTCTGACATCCGAGCGCATCACCGCTGCCCATCCTCAGGCCGGGTCTGACGCTCTGAGGAGCCATCGGGTCACCAAACATCAGAGCGTCCAAACACATCATAGAGAGCAGGAGTAACTTCCTACCGTAGATGCCTTTACCCGAGGCACGAAAATTAAATGAGGAGCCACCAAAAATGAAAGCAGGAGAGTAGGAGACGACACCACGTGCATTCTGGTGAGGCTGCCAAGGGTGCCCCCTACAAGCCCTCAACTGCCCCATGTGCCCCTCAGATGCCCAGCAGGGCAGTAAGGAGCATCCAACATGCTGTATAACGGCACTGACGTAATGCGGCCAGTAAACACCAGTCAGGTGTGGGTTTGTTTTCCTTGGAAGTGCAGGACAGTCGTGAAACCGAAATCCCACCGAAAGCTAAACAATAAATCCTGGTAACACTTTAAGAAACGTTAAGTGGGACTGCTGTTCAAATAAACGCTGGCATCTCGCAGGCATGAGAAGGCACAGGAACGAGTCACGCCAGTGCCTGCGCCCGGCCCGTCGTGACTCTTTACTTCGTTACTCCTCGAGTGTAAGGAGCCACGAGGCCTGCATCACTGCTTCAGCTCAAATCCTAATCCCCCAGCTGTCCCGAATTTCTGAATGCTGCGACTGACACACCCACCCCCCCGAGTCATTTGGTACCCTGGCTGTGACACAACAGCAAAGAACAGGCATTCTGGGAAACAGGGCGGAGCCTGAGGACACTGCGGGGTTCCGTCTCAGAGGTATAGATTATCCAATTAAAAGAACCTCCTCCTCAGTCTCAGGGGTACTGCGCCTGCCAGCACACAGGGGGGGGGGGCATGGGTGCAGGCCCACCCCACCCTTCTGCATGCCCAAAGTGGGGTGCAAGGAGTGGGATACAGTATAGGGCTCCTGGCTCACCCATCGATGACCTGCGCCGAAAGCCTCCATCTCTGGCCAGCAGGCCGTCCCATCAGCCTCTCCCGGGCCGCTTCTCTCCGCCCCAGCCATTCTGTTGGCCATCTCCATGTTTTTCTTCTGTAAATAAATTTCTCTCCCTTCCTGTCCCACAGATACAGCATGACAGGAAATGTAAGGAGCTCTCCCAAATGGCCGCGCGCGTGGCGGTTGAACGTGAACTCGGCAGGTCTTGGGTGCTGCGGTCGAGGCTCTTTACTGACTGAAACATACTGATAAACAGGACGAAGTGGAGACCCAAGTCGAGTGGGGGGGGGGGGGGGGGGGCTTGCGG
>JAODJW010000135.1:10445910-10463488 GCA_026777045.1 Hyperopisus bebe | reverse complement strand
CAATCATTTCCACATCCGCGCACTGACCTTTCAGAGGTAATCGAAGGAAGCATGTACACGTGAACATGAGCGAATGGTCCAAAAGGCCGCCAGCACCGGCATATTCTCGCATTTACGGCGCCTTGCTGTGCTTTTATATCACCCATAGGGTTGCATCCGGGCGCATTAAATAAACAGGGGAGATGCTTTCCCATGCGAAATCATAAACTTACAAGATAATTCATTTATCACCTAGCTAACAATATAAGTGTTCAGCATATGAAGTGACTCAGGCATCCCAGGACCCAAAACCAAATGGTGACTCCAGGCCCAGCACTATAATGGCTTCTGGATCTCAGCAACTTCCAGTGTTGTACCATCAGAACTGGAGTTGGACATGGACACAACGCCTTATATGCAACTCTAATTTACATGGACGACTGAAGATCGAAAGGACCTTGAGATCGTTTGGGCCAAAGAAACCATACCCTCAGCTTGTAAAAACGCTTTTTTGTTGACGTCTGTGTCTCTGCATTGTATACCATGCTGTATTATCGTCAAGCAGGTTATGGCATTATTGGTTTGCTCGTACACACCAAAGGAGCCCCTTTAGTAACGCCCGCGCAGGCCGAGGCCCCGGCCGTCTTACCGGAGTTGCGGCAGTCGTCCCCCAGCTGGGGCACCTGTGCGGAGAAAGCCAGCAGGTCTGGGGCCAGCAGGGACTCGGGTTTGCGGATCTCGTTCAGCCAGCGGCTTGTGTGAAGGTCTCTGGTGTCTGACGGGCCCTGGATAAGAGGCACCAGCTTCTCCTTGGCACCCCCCCCTGGCGGCGACAGGACAGGGTCAGAGCACCATAAATGTGGGGATGGCACGTGCGATACAGCGGTGGATAAATGCAGGACACATGAGGCTTCCCACCCCATTTACACAGACTCATCCATTCTGTCACATTTTCCCATCTACTATATACAAGGTGGAAACAGTACTGGGCAATAACACACACCTGATCCAGCTAAGGATCTAACAACTGAACAGGTGACAAAGCCACTCACCTCTGGATAATGAATGTGGCAAATATTTCATTAACTACTCTGTGGACTGTTTTCTTTCTTTAGATTTTTCGTGTTTGTTCATTTTTTGGTTCCAATTCCCGATGTATTCTTGTCTGTCTTCTCCCTGCTGTATTTGCGCTTTGTATATGTTTTAAAAACTGAAAAAAATAGAGTCTAACAAGTGGTCACCTGCCCCCAATACTGAGCCAAAGATGGTTCCGCAGGCCTAAGCCGTACCACTATTACAGGCAACGGGGGGGCCGCAGGCCTAAGCCGTACCACTTTTACAGGCAACGGGGGGGAAGAAGTGTGTTCTTCTCATAGTGCTCACAGGGTTTTGCCCAGCTAAACCTCAGGTCTCCCAGAGACACTCATGAAAAGCAGCACACGTGCAAATATGACATCATGACGATGGAGAGCAGCTACTGGCCAGTTAATCTGACAAACAGTGTCCTCGTCCATGTTTTACGCCATTTGAAGAGACCAACTATCACAGCCTTCACCTGCGGGCTCTGACGGAAGAGATGGAGAAACCATACCGACTTTAAAACAGCCCCATCTACCCAGCACGCTCACGAAGAGGACGGCAATAATCCGTGTGACAACAGCCGTTACGATATGCGGGGTGGGGGGGTGGGGGGCTGTAAAGAGTGAGGCCAGTTCCCCAGCACAGGTTGTAAAAGTTTAACAGGCCGCAGCTGCACACACCTGGGGTCCTGGCGCAGACTTTCACAGCTCCCACGGTCCCGGCAGCGCACCTCACTGTCGCCCGTCTGCAGTACTTCAGCTCCACGTTCTGCACGGAGCCTTCCAGGGTCGGCGACGAGCTCGGCGACTTCGCACCTAATAAATTAGAGGATGGGGAAAAAAAAGAGAGAGGAAAGCAGAAAAGAAAACAATTCAACCACTGCTTTGTCGAGCGGACAGGCAGAGTGAGCCCCTAGGCCTGGGCATGAAGACTGGCTGGTGCCAGGTGCTCTGTCGCAGAAGAACAGAGCGAAAGAGAGATGGACAAAGAGAAAAGGAGGGAGAGGAACGGAGATATGTCAGGCTAGCTCCCAGGTCCACTGACGTGTTGCTGATGATGCTGCACAAGATGCCTCTGAGAACGATGGCAGTGTGGACTGGGGGACCGCTGCAGGTTTTAAATGAGATAAAGCTGTTACCCTGTGTGACCCATAAGGGGCGCTGTGCTGTGTTATCAAACAGACTCAGGGGAGTCGGGCCAGTGCAGACTATCGCTTTGATTCCAGAACGGCCCGAACATCCTCAGCAGATGCACATGTGGTCCACTGCCGACTCTGCACGTCCGTCCTGCTGCTAGCTGCATGAGACATGCGCACTCCCACATATCAGATAAGCACCCTATACACAAGACTCTATTTATATGGTGAGGCAGAGCCAAGCTCCTTTTTATTTGATCACATTTTTCCGTGCTAGCGCTCGAGGCCTGGATGGCGTCCACCGCAACGCCCCGGAGGTTGGCTGCCTACTGCTGAACGCCCAGCGACAGGAAACTGCTACTTCAAACGGAGGGGCCGACGACAGCCGGAGAAGTGGCAAACGGGCCCATCGATCATGCAAGCGGGGTCCGTCGGAATCTGGGCGACATGACGCGCTAATCGCAACCGGCCGGCGCTGCGTTGGTGCAAGGCTCGTCCCTGCAGGTTTTAAACGACTAATTCGCCACTGCGCTATCTGCAACCTCAGGGAAGGTGGCTTGATGTTAAAATAACAAAAATAATGCATTGTGGGGGGAATTTTTTAGTTATTTTTTTGAGAAACCGGCCCACGGTTACACATGTGACAAACAGAGACTGTCACCTAAAGGAAGGGCAAAGCCCTGAAAATTACATCACTGAGCTCACCGCACAGTCTGTGTAAATAGGTTAGTGGTACCGGGCTTGCTGGAAGTTCCCCCCCATAATACAGGCCTGTTACAGTAGGGGTCAGCGTATCCCACTGTCTGCCGGTTCACAGCAGCTTGGCCTGCTAGCTGTGCCAGGTAGAGCTGTTTAAATCCCCTGGCATCCACTCCACACTTTCAGACCACAGAGGGCTGTATACTGGGGAGAGTCTGAGACAGTGATATGCAAAATGCTAATTAGCCAAAGATAATAGTGCTGAATTAATAAAGTTACGAAGCCAAAGAGCCTTAAACCCCAAGCATCCTAGAAGAGGCCCTGGACTCGCTCCAGGAAAGCCATTTGAAGGCACAGGAAATCCAGGCAGGTTGAATATTTCTCTCTTTTTGTTTTTTTGCTGATGTTACCGACATGTTCAAGGACAGCCCTGAGGCTCGACAGCCCTGAGGCTCGACAGCCCTGAGGCTCGACAAGACACAAAACGCCAGATGCCTCAGCAGCTTTCATCAAAGAGGCCTGGTCAGCTGTGTTAAACCCCAACCAACAATCTGTACGAGGAAGGGAGGGGTGACATTAACCTGAACTGCTGAGAAATGCAGCCCTCATTCCGTTTCCTCCACAACATTTGATCCCCCCACCCCCCCAGGTCCAATCAAACCCGCCCAGTGCCATTTCACCTGCTGCCACATGGGGCTCCCGTGGACCCCCCCGCACCTGGAACCAGCAGCATCTGCTGCCGATGCCTGGGACGCTGGGCAGCAGCCGGCGGTTAGGGTTACCAGGAGACATCTGGGCCGCCAGGCCCCGGCAACCCAGGGCCAGTCGCTCATAGTTCCTCGATCACATGCATGCAGCCGGTGGCTGCTGCGTTTGAAGTGATACCAACCCCCCCCACCCTCCGGGTCCCCACGAAATACAATATGGGGACCATGGCTGGGTGAGAAAGGTGGGGCGACTCGCCTGCACTGAGTTTCCCGTTTCCCATTTCCTGTTCCCAGCACCGCGGAGAGATCACCCGACACTGCAGCCTGGAGAGAGAACGCGTGCCCTCAGGCCAGACCGATATACCGCCACCCAAACACGGAGGGCAGGCCTTCACTGCCACTCTCTCCACAAGCCCCGCGCAGGTCAGCTGTGACGTCGGTGGCGGTGTGTAGCTCAGTAGATTAGAATTCACCAGTAGGTCGTGGGTTCAAATCCCGTGGCCGGCAAAGTAATCATATCATATCGCCATTGGGCCCTTGAGCGAAACTCTGAACCCCTGCTGCCCCAGGGACACAGATGACCCCGCTTTCTGATCCTCGCTGGTATGCTGCTGCCAACAGAAGTATCAGCTGAATAAATAAATCCAATGGCTGGGGAGGCATTTGAATAACTTGCTTTAAACTGTCAGTAGACAACAGAACACAAGACCGAGTTAAAGACCTGGGCCTTGATATGTACTTCAGGGTATGAAGTAATAACCAAGCAATGCACAATTTCCGGCTTATAACCATTATCACTAACAGCACAGACACAGCTGCACTCTGGACACAGGAGGTCTTACACACTCTTCCTGTATGTAACTCGAGACTAAATGTCAAAGAAGCCTTTTAAATCTTTATATTTGAACATTTTAAAGCTTTGAAATACAATAATGACAGTAATAACTATCATCATTATTATTACTATTACTTTACCATCACTATACTACTACTATTTTCTGTTTTATGAGATTTAAACACAGTCCACTCCGCGTATCTGGGTATGATGTTCTGAGAGATCCACCATAAGCGATCGGGGGGGGGGGGTGAAGGCAGTAAAATGTGAAAGGGGCCTGAGTTCTTTATGAAATGTGGCCTTAAGGTTGAGCGCACAGGTCCATCAAAACCCCCCTGTGCGGCGCCTGCGCCCCTCCCCCCCCCATCTCACGCCCATCCCCCGGACAGCTGTATCTCCCACCGAAATCGGGGCGGCGGCCAGGGAAACACGTGGGAGACGGAGGCGTTACAGCCGCAGGTCCGCGGGCACCGCTGGCCGCGGGGCAGGTGCACACCCCCGCAATTAAACACGCAGCTGGGGGCCCGTGGGGACATGCGATCCGTCAGGCCCTGAAAGCCCACAACACACAGCTGGATTCGCCATCCTGCGAGTCCCGAGAGAGAGAGAGAGAGAGAGAGAGAGAGAGAGACGCAACATGCAGAACACAACCGAAATGCATTTTCCCGACGACGGACCACCACCTCCATTCACTCAGCCCCCAGTGAACATCCGTAACCCCGACAGCGGTAACTTCAGCGGTAACAAACGCCCTTCCGTGGCCAGACTCCTCATTCAGGCACCATGGGGCACGGTACTGGGAAATGCGGCGTGGCCACAATCCACGGAGGTATGGACTTCTGAAGATGTGTGTGAAGCCACATGTTATCAAAAGGTCACAGCATTTACTTCATAAGACGGAATGTAAAATCCATCCATTCATTTTCTACACCCACATGTCCAGCAGAAGGTCACGGGAGTCCGGACCATGGGATATAAAACACGCAATAAAAACAGAAGTATTGTATCTGTGTGTGTGTGTGTGTGTGTGTTATGTATACATTACATTGAGGGATCAAATGTCTCCACAATGTGATAAAATCCTGTTATCCTGATAATGTTGGGACCATTTTTTCAGTCCCCACAAAGGGAAACTCCATTTTATAAAAAAAATATATATATGAATGCAATCAAAAAACTAAAAATGTCAAAAGTCTTGTTTTTTGTTTGGTTACTTATGGTTAAAGTTAGGGCTGAGTAGGAATTAAGGTTGTCATAATTGGGATTGGGGTTTGTCCCATAGAAATGGATGGTCCCCACAAAGATATGAATACAAACTTTGTCCATCACAATTGTTTTTCCAGACACCAGCTCTAGAGTTGGTGATGCACCTCCTCTCTTGCACACTGAAGGGTGGGACTAAACGCTAGTATGTTGCACACTGCACCCTTGATCAGGCATCCTAGCAAGCCTTGCATCACAAATCAGTCAATGAACAAGTCAGCTACCTCACAAAAGCAAACTGTCTCAACACCCTCCTCCAACCCCCCAAAAAAATTCTCAATATCATCTTTCTGCAGGCTTTGGTGATTAATGGCGACCCACCCCCCCAAATCCACCAATGGGTAGAAAACAGCGCATGCAGACTATGGGGGTCAGTGATGGCTGGTTAGCTATCCACCCCCCCCAAATCCATCCATGCAAACTGAGGCAATGGCACTCGAGATGTGCAGAGGCAACGGCGACCTCCTGCTCTCCAGCGTCCTGGGCTATTAGCCCGCGAGGGTGAGGCGAAGCAGGCTCTGACGGGCCCGGGGCGGTGGGGGGGGAACTTCGAGTCTGGATTGACTTAAAACGTCATCATCTGTATGGAGGGAGAAAGCCAGGCTGTGGTCCATTGAAGTTCTCACTGAAAAGAGTGGTTTCGGGTTCCCACAAGATTTATTTACTTATTGTCTTGAGCTGACACCACTTTTTCTGTTTCAAAAGGTCGCGTTTAAATGAAAAGGCCGTTCTTTTTTACCCCAATGTCAATGCATGAAGCAGACATACATAAATTCCTCAAAAACCAATAAGATACCTCTTCAAAGCACGTTGGAGGCTGGAGCGAAAGACCTTGCTACACTGAAACAGACGTCTTTGGGTCCTGATTAATCATTTTCTGCCCCCAGCTGACAATCAAGACAAAGCACCCCTGCTTTGCTTAAAATAATTCTTTCCGGAAGGGCTTCAAAGGGAAGTGTGCATGGCCCCTCCCTCCCTGTCCGTACCTGTGCCATCCGTGAGCCACAGGAAACCAATTCGACTGGTCCAATTCAATTCAATGTGCTCCCCCTACAGTGACAACAGAGTTCGGCACTTGTGCACGGAGCCACATGGCGTAAGGACAAAGCCACATGAAAACTTTCGTCAGCACCGCATTTCTGACGAGGAAGATCAAACAGGAGTAATGACTCCTAAAATATGACCCCAAGCTTCCCCCCCTCCCCACAAGAAGAAAAGGGGAAAGAGACAAACTACCAGTGACAGCCTTTTAAGCAATTCCATTCGCTCCAGTGCGTCCCAAAACACTGACCTGCAAAGTGAAAATAACGAAATAGAGCACAGAATTAGACATGAATGATGTAAGCTATTGTGTTTTCTTTGGCGGAAGGGGGCCAAGACGAGACACTTCAAAACTTACGAAAACAAAGCGTTGTTTTAATAACGGTATCGCTGTGAGTCATGAACCATTACCGACATCCCGCAGAAGACACGCAGAGGCGGCACCGGCGTCACGTATGTGCACACGCACCCGCTGTCGCCCGCTGTTCAAAGACAGCGCTGAGGAGATGGCGAATGCACTGCAAAAGTGGCCTGAATTGCAATATGGTGCCAAAGGAGGATGAAAGAACAGGAAACTCTCCCGCTAGTCATGGGCAAACGCACCTCACTGCTTGCAGCTCTCCTGGAGATGCCGCCCAGCACGCTGACCAGGCGCTCCCAGTCACCGCCGGACACCCAGCCGCACTCAGGACACAGCAACACAGACCAAAGTCTGCAATCACTGCGATCACTGCATGTCCCAGTGCCACCGCCTGCCCGGGTGTGCCAGCCACACCCAGCCAGAATGCGCCGGACAGCATGACGCGTGGCGACTAAATAAGAAAAAAACAAAAACGAGAAGAGCTCCCATCCTGGAAGCCTCTAAAGAGGAGGAGAGTGCAGCCCAAACGCATCTTCTCTGACGAGCCCCGTGCAGCTGGTATTTTTGGTGACGCGTACGACACCTGAGGTCTTTACTGCCACGTCACTCATCAAAGTCTGACACGACGCGCCCATTTCTTCTGATGGGCAGCAACGAGGAAAACTCCAGCTTCCTCTGCTGTGGGGAAGGAGCATCAATCACATCAAACCTGACTGAAGGTGGTGTGTCACGTCAGCAGCCGGCCAGACTTTCTGCAGGAAGGGCGGGAACAGTCTGCGTTATGCATCCTTCAACATTTAACAACTCAGGCAATTTCCTTATGTCTTAAAGATAAGGTCCTGAGAAATGATAGCTTTATTCTAAGAATTCGAGCAATAACGCTATTATCAGAGACACAAATTAAATTAAAAAGGAGCCAATTCACTGATTGTTAACAGAACTTAACTGGAGCTCGACTCCAGTTCCCAGCTGCGTTGCCAGTTCCGCCCGTCAGATCCAGTGTGGATTCGGGCCCGCAGCGGCCAGCTCTGGCCCTGCCTGTGGGAGGTCAGTGACCTCAGGGCCTGAGGTTAGCGGGTAGCTGGGTTGCGGGCAGCGTGCAGGCCGTGTGTGGTCCCCATGCCAACCACGCGGGCCTGGAGAGGAAAGCGAGGACGCGGCTCCTGGACGCCTGCGGTTACTCGGCCCAGCCGGCCCTCCCGTGCTGCAGCGCCGCTGGAGGCTAACGCCAGCTGAGGCGGCGCGACAGGCAGAAATGTCCCAGTGAGAACATCTCATTCTGCACCCGCAGAGAACCCCAGCCCTGCAGTGCTAAAAAGACCAAGTACTCCATGACTAACCCCAAGTAACCACCCCAAAATCAAACTAAACAAGCAAGTGAAAAAGTACATGTTTCTTCTACCAAAGTGCTCAAAAACACTGCACCAAAGAGACAGTACTGTGAACATATCCTTTCTGCCAGAAGTCATATGACATCCATTTACTGCATGAGAATACTCAAATTAATGTTCAAATCATCATAAAATTAGCTAAACGTAAGCAAATTTATTCAGGGACTATTGAGGTCCTCTTCAATCAATACCACGTGTGAGGAGAAGGGTGTTCTGGGAACTGGACACCTGGCAGATGAATAATGCCACAGAATATGGCAGGATATCCAGTGAGTAGCAGCCAATGCTGAAAGCACTGGGCAAGATTAAAAACCACAGTAGCCAATCAGCAAGAGCAAACTCTGGAGCCAATCCACAAGAGAAGCAGTACAATCTGCAACCAATCAGCAGCAGTCCAATACTGGAGTCAATCAGGGGAGAAAAACAACCATCAGTACTAGACTCAGCATCTCTGAACACTAAAAGTACTCACCACCAGTCATTTCAAAAGAGTTTTATAAATATATAAAAACCATAAAACCAACATTCAACCAGAACAGATATGTTGATAACAGCCCCCATTCCGTTATGAGCAGAGGAGCAAAGGCAGACACTGTTTATAGATCATTCATGCATGTGCTATTTTATTTGAAAGTAAAGAAAAAGTAATTATTTATGCTTCTTCAAAAATTAACAAGATATCGTAACGAAATGTTTTAATTATGTCTCAATAAAACTGAAAATCAGTGAATTATATGTTTATATTATCTTAAGACCTTAATCTCAGAGCGACTTTAAACGTTCAAGGTTGAACTGCACTTAACTCACATCCCAGCCTCTGATAAAACCACAGCTGCAAAAGGAGCCAAGGGTTATGAGTGCTAACAGCTAGGCTCCAGCTAGCTACTGCCAGCAGAGCCTTCCAGGGGGCTTTTATCACCCCTCCCTGAATGAAAGCACAGAGACGCCTCCCAGGCCTCGGCCCCATTGCTCTGAGGAACCCTTACGCCTGTCAGTACCTTGAGATTAAAACCTGTTTTCTCCACCCCCCCTCCCACCCCCAGAGGAAGTTTTTCCCTTGTAAGGTAAAGGTGAAGAGGTCCATGCTAGTGCTTTGTAGCAGACGAGTGCTGGACCTGAGCATTGTCAGCTACACGATATGAAACACCTTCTTCTATTGAGCACGGCACTTCCGAAGCAGGAAGACTGAAACGGCATTTCCACACTTGCCAATCCCAAGTGCAGCGTTAAACGCGGTTTACGAGATTAATTTAATCTGGTTGAAGCTTACTTTAAACACAGAGCGGTCAAAGCGGTTCTGTTCTCCGTTCCTGGGGCTGAATCGAGGGCATTAGGTTTCCCCAACGGTGGAAACGGTAACATTCGAAAACCTGAGGTTTTAACACTGGCTCTAACAAAGGCACGGCATCGGCCGTCAACTCAGTACGGTCTCCTGCATTTAACCGTCAATGGCTTTAAAGACTGTAAAATAAATAAAGTCAACTTTCATCGGGACTTAACGCGTAGGTTTGCGCTGGCCCCCCTCCCTTGCGGAGCTAAAGAGCAGCCAGATGGCGCGGTGACGTCACGGTACGGACCCAACCACAGACACCACAAGAACCACGGGACCCGAAACTATTCACCAAGGTGGACCGTGCAGGCCTTCAAACCACATGTGAACCGGCCAAGGAGAACTACAGCAGACTACAGAGAGACGTCCTCTTCCCACCTAGAGTTCAGCCCAGAGAACACACCATCGTGTGGGTGTATATACATTTACATAAACCTTTTTCCCTGACCTGCCCTTATTCAGCCCAGATGGTGCCAATGTCTCTCAATGCTGCCTTTCTGCACTATTTCAGGGCATGAGGGGGCAAGCCAATAGGAAGGCCTGACCTCACTCCACAAGAGACCCGTTTAACAGTCTGGCGGCGGAGGCAGGGCAGCCGAAGGTATCTTGGCGCGGCCATAATGAGCTGGAAAACACCAGCGCTCTAGGGGCGGGCCGGCCAGATGCTAGAGTCACTAGAACGCTACCGTTCTCAGCAGAAGTGGCCTTTTTACGAGTCCAGATTGTTCGGCCAATGGCACCCTGGGAGATGGTGGGGGGGCGGGAGAGCCCGGTGCCCCTGGTGCGTGCTGCCTGGAGGCACGGGTGCGAGAGGCCGGCTGGTTTGGTGCTGAGTGGTACAGAGAGAGGAGAAACGGGAACGGCACTGGGGCAGCAGTGACGAACGGCGCATCCGAACGGAAATGCCCCAGGTCCTGACGACACTTTGACCTTTCTGAGGGCCGGCCGCCCACACACCGCCCAAAACAAAAAAGGAGAGAATGGCAGCCTCCGCCAGGAGAGGTAGTGGCTCTAAACAGCCAGATAGAGGGCAGCTTCCAGTACGGGAAGTTACCTGGTGCTCTGTAGACCTCGTGCAGCAGGGCGTCGCTGACCCCGGGGGAGAGACCGTTCCCCAGGCTGTGCGTCCAGCTCTGGCAGATGGCCTGCAGCAGGAATGTCTGCGGCCGGGTGGCCTGCACGCTGAAGTGGGGCAGCTCGAATATGCATTCCGTGACGGGGACGCTAGACCGCTTGGTCCTGAGGAAAAACAGAGGGGGAGGGAAGAGGAGTCAGCTGGAAGTGTGGGGGGGGCGGGGGGAGTGACCGGTGCCATCCACTGGTGAACAAAACACATGTGGGTCACAGTCACTGGTTACTGCAATGGTCCAGATTTCAGTGCTGAAAGGGGCTCTTTGCAGGCAGGTTTTACTCAAACGGCATCAACAAAAAATATAAATACAAACATGACTCTAAACAGCCAACGATACTAATGTGCAAAAGTACAGAAAAATTCATCAAGACAAGAGCTTCACACTGAAACACACGACACCGTGTGCAGAATGTGTGTCTGCTGTTCGGTGTCTTAAAACCCAAAGAGGTGATTTACTTCATGCCGATTTGATCCTGATTGTACTAAAAGTTAATTGCAGGACATGGGGCACCTTCCCTGGTCCTGGACACCTGGCGCAGTCCAGATGGGCTCGCAGGCCGAGGCCTCTGGTTTTATGGCTGCCCGTGATGTTACATACTCCCACCCAGAGAGAAACTGCAGAGAGTGCAGTGTTTTCCAATCCAGTCCCCGGGATTACACAGCCGGTCCACGTTTTTGCTCCCTCCCAGCTCCCTGCCAGACAGTCCACATTTTTGTTCGCCGTCTGAGTCCCCAAGGATCGGATTGGGAAACCCTGACAGAGTGAGGCAGCAGCAGCTTGGACTGCTGCTCTGGGAGACCAGCGAAGAAGGGCACAGGTAAAGAGTGTTTCCTCTAGGCACTGAACTACCCTGAGCTCTACAACAGCAACAAAATACCCGGCATCACCGGGCCACGCCAAAAAGGGACCCCCGTGAGGCCGCGATGCGCAGAGACGTGCAGTCCGCTCCTCCGGGGATCTGAGTGACTGCGTCACGCCAAGCCAGACACCACACGTCGAGTGTTTGTTTAATAACCGATCGCCATGGCAGCACCCCCAGAATAGCAACCCTGCTAATTTCTCCAAGAGTGCCGACTCGTCACAACCAGCGAGACGATTAGTTTAACAGCGGCCCAGTTCTGAGTCCAAGGAATTCCGTCGGTTAATCCGGGTTCTGCAACCGTTTAAAGACGCCTTTCTTCTCGGGCCCTGGGTGGGTCAGCCAGGGAGCTTCAAATGGCCGTACCACCACGTTACTCATGAGTGACCCCACTGACCACATGACCCCTGCGTTGCCTCGGACACGGATATCGGGCACCTTTGTTTAATTCCTTCATTCATCAAGATGAGCTCAGACCTCCAGTCACCTTTTCAGGTAGAAAAACAGAAAACAAAATGGAGCAAAGAGGAGCTCTGATCACGGCCAACGCACACATGGATTGTCAATCTTCCTCATAATATTGTGGGTAACGTTTGAATCAAGATTTTTCCTACACACATTCCACCATCTTACAGCAATGTTTCATGTTCAATTTGTCCCTTCAAAAAAAACAGGAGAGCAGGAAAAGAGCGAAGGCCGACAACAACAGCAGCATTCCACATGCAGAACAAATGTGTTTCAAAAGCCACTTCAAGGGGAACTGGCAAGCGATGAAAGTTTGTGTGACTTTTCAAGTGTTTATACCATTCGAGCGCGCCATCGCCGCCCATGTGGCCGTCTAAAATTTTAATTGTGCACCTGTATAAATTATTTACACACAACACAGTCGCTAATAACAACGAGAAATTTGGTCTAATCAAAACCATGGCAGAAATCGTGCCGTCGCACAGGCTGGGGGGCAGGGGTGCCTTTTTAAGATGCCTAAGTGACGGACCGAAATGCGGGTAAATGATCGCTAGGTTTTTAGCGCCGCTGCATTGAGCTTCAGCGTCAATTAAGGCAGACCTTAGCTAACTCACAGTAGTCTCCATAAGCACAAAGCACAGACTCGCGGAGCTATATTAAGCCCACAGAAGACCAAGCCGCCGGAGCCAGAGGAGAGTGAGCACTCAGTTGGTTAGGAACTGAAAAAGGTGCCTCGGTTACCGAAACGGGAGTATTTTTCAAGTTTTAAATTACGCAGGTCTCGTTTCCCAGAGTGTCCCGATGGAGCGCTCACGGCCCGCGAGTGGCTGGCACACGCAGCTCCTGGCCCCCCACCCTGAGGCGAGCGGGGGGCAGAGTGGAGCGCCGGGTCGGTGGTGAGTCATGAACAGAATAACAGGCGGCACCGTGGCACGCGGTCCGCGACAGCGGGTCCTGCATCCATCGCTGCGGTGGCCACTTCAATGCGCGCCATGCAGGAAAGTACCCATTCGAAGATTATACCTCGTGTGCTGCCCCCTACGAGAGGAGGATAAACCGTTCATAAATCAAGGAAAGAAAACAAATTCATGGCACTGCCTCTTTACGTTTCGGAGTTATTGTGTGTGTGCCTTTCATACAGCTTGTACCCTTTGGTCCGAGGCCTTAATGCCCAGGTTCCTCGGTTTTCAGGCCTCTAGCTTTGGCGCCGCACAAGCCTGTGCCAGTCGCGGCGCCAGGCTGGCATCCGCAGATGGCAGAAGAGGCTCTTCTACCTATGGGCACGTTTTTTCTTCCTTTTTTTTCCCTTCAGCTTTTATAAAGTCCCTGAAACCACAGCATAATTGGGCAAGAAGCAGTTATGGCTGCTAAAAGCCAGCGCGCTGGGAACATCTGTGGAGCCAGAGAGGGAAAGAGATGGGCAGGTTGGTTATGATCCTCTCTGGGAAAGTAATTCCACATACCCAGCAGGGCAAGAGGCTCATTTAAATAAATAAAACCAACAAACAAATAAATTAATAAAACTGGAACTTGAAAGGACTCCAGTTCGAACTTGGGACTTGGCAGGTCACTGGTTTGTCCCCCCGTGAAGAGAAATTCGACTCCTTTAGGGGGCTTGGAAGTGCGCCGCCCTGCTGTGAGGTTTGGGGAGATGCGCTGGCCGGCACCATTGGGTCCTACAGTAAGATTTCGGTCGGTTTTCTGTTTATATGCTTAAACCCACAGCATCAACCAGCCTGCGCACACCAGCAACTGTGCCTGACAGTAGGTGCTTTTGCAAACACCGGCATGGTGGGCAGATCTCACAAGCACCAGCCACGGTGGGGTGGGGGAAGCTGGGCAGTCCCTTGTCCTTTTAAAAACAAAAAAAAATTTTAAATCAACGCCTCGCGGTGATTGGAAGGCCATCGAAAGCAGCAGCTGCAGCTCTAATGGTTTACATAGAGTCCCTGAATGCGAGCTTGGAGCCTGCCGGCTGTTTCCAGAACGTTCCTTTTTGTTATTACTCATATCCTGTACAGTAAGAAAACGATTCCCTCATTTTTTCCAAAATAACAGGGACAGCCCTGAGTTAAGCAGAGGACGGTGGCCCTGGCGGGGTGGGGTGGGCTCACAGGCACAAGGTGCTGGAGCGACACTTGACCGGAACCTAGGTGCACACATGCGCCTCCCCCCGGTGACATCACTTCTGCACACGGGGGACCCACAGAGTTCCTGCGTCTCTGTCCCCACCAACCCAGCATCGGGGACACCAGCCATTTTACAAACAAGCACCCACTCACTCAGTGGGGGGCAGTGGGGGGGGGGGGTTGTTTTGCAACTCAACTGCAGCCAAAGTGTATTATTCCCAGACAAAGAGTTTTTTTCTGCAAATAAAAAAACGCTTTCACGGCGATTTCCCTTTTCATTTTCATCCCTTATCGGCGGCTGTTTACAAAGCACACGCTCAGGTAAACCCAATCTGTGACCCCTGACATATTAAACTAATGCCGCAGATTAATAGATAACCGGGTCAGGACTGACCGAGCCGCTCAACACAAAGACTCTATAAATCATTCATACCCTCAGCACTCACTCCCTAATTAGTCATTTAAAAGCACGCCACTTCATCAAGCCGTCACTATCAGCCCCTGCTGCAGATTACAAGGCGGGGAACCTGACTCAGAAAACCAGCCGCTGATAATCGCCCCCCCCCCCTCCCCATCCATTCTAACTGGAATGGTAGCTGAGGAGATGGGGGGGGGGGGGCGGGTTAAGAGGCTCTGCCCAGTACTCAGCTCATTACTGCTACTAAGATTAGGAAGATATAGTGTATAACAGTAACCTGACAGGTGGGGTACGGCAGGTTTCTCCTCTCCTCTAGACATCTTCTTTGGTTTTTAGCAATGCGCCTGTCCCAAGCTGGTGTGCTTTCTGCAAATAAGAAGCGGAAGGACCCACAAGACACATGGTTGGCCCATACACATCTGTTATGGGAGGTGAAGGTCACCTGACCCGCTTTGGGATCATAACCAAAAAGCAAAACACCACTATGACCAGAAGCAGCACATTCTGAGAGCAGGGGGAGGACCGGGGATGAGAATTACACAATCAGTAAAAACCCCCCCGGGCTCCCAGGCCTCCCGGCCTATACTCGCCAGCACCCGCATGAGACCCCAGGAGAGGGTTAATTTTCACGAGGATCACGGCGCAAAAACAACTTAATCGATAAGCTGCGGACAGCTGCGGGGTGGGTCTTCCTCGCCGGGTTCCGCACGTGTGAGGACACGGCGTGAGAACGTCGCCATCGCGGCTTCCTGCGCTCTCTCGGATTACCGGCCCACCACACGACACCCCCCCCCCGCTTTCTCTCCCCTCGCTTCCTTCCCATAAGACACCACGTTCCGCTGGCTTTCTCGGCACTGCAGTGACGTGTCCTACGGGAAGAGGACCCCGTGACAAAGCCCCCTCGCTATCTGCAGCCCTCCGTCTCGCCGTGGCGGGCCAAGCTCACCACAGCGCCGGACAGCTCAGCTTTTAACGTCTGGGCGGCCGCCGCTTATCGTACTGGCAGCGGGGCTGGGCCTGACGCCCCCCTACGGCACCACGTACCAAGGCTGTGACGGCAGCTTTATGGTTTCACTACATTCTTCCCCCCTCCTGTCACTCTGGTAAGTGGCTCTCATGGAAACTGTAGCTGAAGCAGATACCCTGAGAAACACAGCCGTTAAGGGGGCTGAGTCACGGGGGGGGTGGGGGGTGGGGGGGGTGCTCTCCATGCAAATATCCGCCACCCATGAGAAATCGCCGTGAAGCCAGCCAGCTGGGGTTCCTCTACCCAAAGTGCTCGAAAGGCCCAAAGTCTAATATAACACCTGGGGAACCTATACCGCTCCGAGGAAACTCGACGGTGCCCACATGACACTCAGTCATACGGGCTTCCTGTGCGCTATAATCCCCAGAAAAGGTGCCTCGTTTTATTAATGGGCGCCTTTATAAGAGGAAACGGCAGACAGATGCAGCTCACCGCTAACCTGCCGGTGTCAGTACCTCAAACCTCCTGAGCGAAAGCCAATCAGGCTGATGAGCCCAGAGCAGAAAGCAGGCCTGCCCCCCCCCCCCACACACACTGCATCATGTGATCTTGGCTCAGGCGATGTACATAAAGCAGTTCCGCTGGAGGTAGATGGTGCAGCGCTGATGGAATGCATCACCCAACTTCAAACATTCCGAAAACATCTTGTCATCTTACCTCACAAACATAACGACGTAGGTTCTGGCTGCCGTACCGTTAATTTCCTCTGAGGATTTTTCCTTCACCCATAAAAAATAAATAAAAATAAAAAATGTGTTCTCCCCAGCACAATTTACTTCAGTCATTTATTTTCACATCTATAAATACACAGTGATGGATCGGCATTTCACGGAGAGCACGCACTCGAGAAATTGCGAATATTTATATGGGCATATTTCATGCTGCTAAGCAAACACGCCGGTTTACATCGGCCCAGTCCGACGCACCTGCAGCACCAAGCCATGTAAATACAGTCGCCTTCAGAAACAAACTCACCCACCCTTGCGGCCAATAAAACCAGGCCGTTAAAAAAAAAAAAAGAAAAGGAAAAAAAGCCAATGGTGCTAAATTACAGGCCGCCGTGGCAACTTTCTCGCGGTGGGTCCTGCGGTCAGCTAGGCGGCACGTGTGCCTGTCAGGTGCCCGAAAAATAAAAAAAAAACAAAAAAAACACAAGGGCCACAATCAAGGCAGGTGGCACTTTTCTTCAACTTTCCTTTAAGTTATTATTATACATATATTTTACGAGGATTCGTTCTAAGTGGGATAACAAGTTTAACAGGCAGATGGAGTTGGGCTCCCAGCGAACTCCCCGAGAAGCTGGCGGGCCGGCGGTCCGTCCACCGACTCCCATTAAACCCCAGTAGAGCTCTGATGCCTTTCAGCTGCGCCCTAATTCACTGCGAGCAAAAGTTAATTTAACGGGGTGCTGCCTCTTTTTTCGCTGCGTGCTCGGCGGTTAATTGGGGATGGAGGAGGGGAGTGGGGGGCGGCTCCCCGCTGAGGAGCGCTCGCTGCCTCCGCGTCAAACTGGGCCCCTTATTAGCAGGAGCCTGTGTTTACACAGTAGTGGAAGGCTACCGGTGTGGGGGCCCAGCATCTCACTTTCGCGTCCTCACGGGGAGCCACACCGCTTAACGTTCCCGCTTACGGTAAATGGCCCTGACACCCTGGGAGGGCCAAGACCCACAACTCCCACCGCTTTGATTTTAATGAGTGCTTCGGCACCCCCCCCCCCCCCCCAACC